>OU452289.1:4212500-4746746 GCA_911728535.1 Pammene fasciana
TCATATCAACGTTAAATATTCGCATGTTTTTCTAGGTTGTTTTGTTAAAAATTAGTGATTCGAGTGATGAAGAAGTATTAAACACCTGAGGAATTACGGGAAACCGAGCAAAATGCACCCTTTTTCTTATTTTCCTCGCTGTAGTGAGGTGAAAAGTTTTGTGTTATACACGGGTGAAAGTTATTTTACGTCTCGTGTATTAAAGCACTCGCTACGCTCAGGATTCTATTTTTGATTCAATTCAATAATAGAATCCTTTCGCTAGCTCGTGTTTCAAATAACACTCGCACGTAAAATACAACTTTCACCCCTTGTATAACAAATAACTATTATTGCACCAAAACAGAAATCGTTACAGAGTACAGTAATGATAATGTTTCCCTATCCGGCTAACACCATAAAATATTGTGATGCAAAAACGTGTTAGATGTGAAATATTTGCTAACAGCTTACAAAGTATCATTTACAAGTTAATCTGGCACAATAATGGTTTTGAAAGCTCATTTTGCGGCGTCTGTTTGTGTGCCCGTGAGGGATAAAAACCTATTCTAATCCATTCAGGCGTAAGCCCCATATTTATCTATTATCTCCTCGTCACTAACGATTGACAGTGAAATTTAAGTCATTATACGTATTGCACAGAGTTCTGTATTCTTTGAACGCTTGAATTTTATCTACATTGTAAATCTTTTATTTGCATTCGTATTTTAAACGCAGTTTAATATAGTGAGGTCAATGATGGCATTGATGGCAAGAGATTTTTAAAGTCAGCAGCAGAAGTAGCTAAGGACGAAGTGTTCAAAATGATCTAGACGCGCTCTTGTTCTGTTTGCAACAAAGTTCACAAAGTTGTGACACGCTCATTTAAACACCTTGCGCACGTAGCTATGTACTTCAGCTTGCAGACTGTACAGATCCTCTGAACTACGTTTGTATGGAAACGCGAGCGTCCAGGCGACTCTTAAGTAATTTCCGATAAAGCGAGATATACTCGCGTCAAGATCCGCCAGCGAAGGGGCGTTGGGAGAGTCGCTATCAAACATATCGGAGCAGCCAAGGTACTTAAAAATATCTGAACATGCACTTTATCGCCTTAACAACAGAGGCGTTGCTCAGATATTTGTGACCACCTTGGCCGCTGCGATATATTTAATGGCGACTGAACCAAACCGGTCGCTCCAAAAATTCTTCGAACTTCATGCATGTACAGTCGCCATCAGATATATCGGAGCGGCCAAGGTGGTCACAAATATCTGAACAGCGCCTCTATTGTCAAGGCGATAAAGTGCATGTTCAGATATTTTTGAGTACCTTGGCCGCTCCGATATATTTGATGGCGACTGTACTATGCGTACCCATGGGCTTGCTTTTTGGACATTAAACAAATCAGATACTATGCACCAATTGCACCACGTATAGAAAGTACTTTTAGTAATAGTTTTTTAATCACTAGTTATACCTAAGTTTTTAAAATACCATTCACACGCGCCATTCAATATCAATGGACCACCACGGACCAGTAGAGAACCGGACATTACCCACTCCATTTCCCTAACCACAGTTGAACCTTATTACCGAGCAAAACAGTCGTTCACTGGACTCCAATTCACACGAGTGACGAGTGTGTCCCCAGTGTTCCAAAATAGTTATAAATTAGGTATTAAATAGTATTGCTTAAATAGGTTAAGTAAATCTAACATAGTCTAATTAAGTTTATCGTTACTAACTTGATATTATGGATTGTACTCGTATACCAGTCTGAAATAACGATTTTGATTGATTGATAGGCGACTAGTTATACCTAAGTTTTTAAAATACCATTCACACGTACAGCGTATAGGATTTTTTTACTTTTTTCGCCAGTAAATTGATATACGTATCACGTCGCTACTATGAGAGATAAGCAATAAGCACGTCTTTCCATTGACCAGTAATCGGTACTAAAGTTTATCTACTGGACCTGTGAATAATTGGCTTGACCCCGACGTAACGGACATACCCCTGCAATTTGCATAAATGCGAGCTTAATGACATAGTGATAAAACAATAAGTAGGATGGACCACTCCCCCAAATTGTGAAGTTGTTAACCTGTTCTTTGTCGGCAACGCGATATGACATTGGATTGTTAACAACAACAATTTCTTTATTGAAGTAGGCATAGCAACAAGCACTTACGTATCGTCAGTTACAGTTATCTTAAGCATCTTTTCTATAATAAATACTTAGTAAACAATCTATGTAGTGGGTAATTGTAGTAGTTAGTTATCTTAATTAACTAACTCAAATGTATTATTTATTATGTTTTCCGTTCTTTTATTATTTGGACTTATTTTTCCAAATTTTTGGCCACTCTTCATTCAAGATCAAGTTACTGAACCTCAAAGGTGCCGGCTGATTTTAAGAGTCTGGCATCAGTAGGTACGTCACATAGTAAGGTGTCCATTGCATGAAGTTGTTATTTTAAACTGGTGTATACTCCTCGGACACAAAGTGAGGCCGAAAGAGAGCGTAATAGAGAGAGCTGCGTCTCGCTTTGACTAAGGTAATGACGTCATTACTGTCATCAGACAATAGTGCCAACATGACAACAAGTCAAAATGTAAATTTTTTAACGAGTGCGATACACTGCCTCCTATATTATTTCAATTTCTATTAAACATATTATGCTCTCTATCGCCTCGGACCGTTTTTTCTAGTCGCCTATCAATCAATCAAAATCGTTATTTCAGACTGGTATACAATCCATAATATCAGGTTGGTAACGATAAACTTAATTAGACTATGTTAGATTTACTTAACCTATTTAAGCAATACTATTTAATACCTAATTTATAACTATTTTGGAACACTGGGGACACACTCGTCACTCGTGTGAATTGGAGTCCAGTGAACGACTGTTTTGCTCGGTAATAAGGTTCAACTGTGGTTAGGGAAATGGAGTGGGTAATGTCCGGTTCTCTACTGGTCCGTGGTGGTCCATTGATGTTCATTTGTTGATTGTGATTATAATTTTAAACAAAAAAAGAACCTACTTCACTTAGGATCCGCTATTCCACGAGGAAGTGGCCGAGTTGTTTTAAAAAATAGTGAAATCACTATAGGTGTGCCTATAATAGTTGAAGAGTTCCCTCGATTTCTCCAGGATCCCATCATCAGACCCCGACTTGGTGGAACCATCTAGAGGTTATACCCGTTCAATAAAAAAAAAAATTGAAAATCGGTCCACGATTCACGGAGATATCGAGTAACATACATAATAATAATGGTAAAAAATAATGAAATAAAAAAAAAATCTGTCGAATTGAGAACCTCCTCCTTTTTTGAAGTCAGTTAAAAATAGGAAATAAATTTATAATTTCGCAAAGCTTCGCGCATTTATAAATGCGCAAAGCCTTGCGCAGATTACAACGCAATTGCAACAAGTTATGTTTAAATAAATTGTGTTTAAAAAAGCTCTTTGTATGAGGATTTCTTTCCTCATTTATGGAGCGGAGAGTGAATAACGAAAATACTAACTGAGGTGTTGTTAACTGAGAGGTTCCACGTGTCTCGGTTCAGTTATTCTGATTAATTATTAAATTTCATAGTATCTTCTAACTTCATTCTTAATTGGCTGGTGTTCGTTTGACCTTTGCTCGTAAAAATCTCATTGATCCGGTTAGCAGTTAGTAGATAATAGTACATTGTGCAACATGGGGGGGTAAGAGGAATATTACTAACGAGAGTCTAGTTAAATCGCGACGGCTTGCCGGAGCGATTTAAAGACTCGAGTTTGTAATATTCTTACGCCCCGAGTTACACACAATGTTTTTCATCACACTTGCGAGGAAAAAACTAAAATTTAAGCGAAATAATTCTTAAATATGGTGACGTTTCAAATAGGTATTCGATCGCCATTTTGCTTGCGCCGTTGCTTAGCAACGCGGTACAAACATTCCGTGCGTTTTTTATTACGACATAGTTTTCGAACTAGATTTTGCAAAATTATTATAACAATATTTACCAAAATTAATGATAAATACTTTTAAATATTAAAAATAATGAAGAAATATACCGTATTAGTTTTATATGCTTTAAAATTTGCTTGTAGTCAAGTTTGGGTGACATAACAAAAAACCCTGGCTGAATATAAATGTCCTGAGTTTGAAGTAATGTACGAGTGGGTGAACATTTTTAAAACTAAACCTATAACTCCACACTGTGGAGTTATAAGAATTCCTAACTCCCGGGGGATCAAAGTAGGCCTTTGTCCTTCAGTACACCCGCATGAAATAACACCATTTACGAGCAGGTGATGAAAATGTAATTGTAGTTACGCAAACACTAATTAGGTATGACATAATATTTATTAACATTCTCTTTCTATTTAATAATTTACACAGTATCACAGTAATTAGACGCATTTTACTATAATTATCGTAATCGTATACCTACTTATTACAATTTGTGATCTGTTCGCTAATTAACTAACTACAGGGTGTAACAAAAATACTGGTGATCCGTTTAAGGGCATAATTGGTATCGTATTGCGAGTAGGGAAAAGTAGGAGAAAAATTTTTTGGACGCAAAAAAAAATTTTTTTGTAAGGGCCGAGTCGTCTTAGTGGTCAACCTTTCATACAAAACCAAAAATTTTTTGGCGCGAAAGTTTGGTTTTCTTAGTTTTTCACAATAAGAAACCAATTATGCCCTTAAAAGGATCACCAGTATTTTTGTTACACCTTGTATAATAGAAAACCGAAATAATCACATCAAACCAGGGCTCCTTTCCCCTGGAATTAATATATATCAACCCTAATCCAGTAGGTAAAACTATCGAAAAATTTGTTATAAATTCCAAAAATATGGCTTATATTCTTATGCTAATCATCAACCGTTTCAATATCTAAGGGACAATCTTCGTCCGCAGAATCTCGACTTTCTCCACTTAGTTCCAGTGTAGGAGTAGTTTCGACATCCAAATGATTAAGTCTTCTGTAGATATCCTGGGTATTTATATTAGGCATTTGATTAGGGGTCCATGTTTGGGGCACTGGTAGTCTTGAAGCCGGTAACGCTATGGCTCGCGGTGGGGCAATGGTGGTGCATTTCTCTCGGCGCTCTCTTGCTCGTCGGTTTTGGAACCAGATCTTTATCTGTAACGAAGTTTCACACATTATAGCTGTGAATTCTTAATGTTGTATTGTTAAAAACGGCAGGTACGGTATTTGTAAATTTTGTTTTTGGAATTAATTATTATTGTACACTTAAAACAGCAAGAAAGTTGCCGCACGTTTTAGGTACGAGAAGTTACCGTTATTAAATTGATAACCTCGATTTAAATGAGTTCCATTTTTTGGGTCAGCGTGCAACACAAAATTTTATTAAACTTAAAATCTGCTAGATGTTTTGCCTTGAAGTCGAAATCTTGGATTGGAAATTCGTATCGGTAAGTACTTATGTGTTAAACACCGGTGTCAACACACTTTGTTGAGGACTTGACCACTCTTCCTGCCGTATGGTAACTGCAGAGCTGCGGCCAGCGCGAGCAGCGCCAGCAAGGTACTGCGCGCGCGCATAGGCCGCCTCTAGCACGGCCGCAATGACCGCTTTCAGCGCCACCGCTGCTGCCCTGAGCACCGCTGTTGCCACACGACGTTGATCACTTGAGTACTCTTGCCCTTTCACATCATAGCTGCCGAGCGAAGTACAGCGCCCGCGCATAAGCCGCTTCCAGCGCCACCGTAAAAGGGACGCGCGTGTGCTGGCCAGAACACCGCTATTGACACACGTTAACCGCTTGAGCGCTCTTACCCTGTCGTCTCGGAGCTGTAGAGCCGCGGCCAGCGCGCGCAACGCCGGCGGCGCGAGGTACGGCGCGCGAGCATAGGCCGCCTCTAGCGCCGCCGCCTGCGCCGCCGTAAACGGGACGCGCGCGTGCCGTCCTGACCGCCGCTGTCGGCATACGTTGTTGGCTGCACCTGTATACAATTTAGTTATTAGTTTGGTTTTCAAACATCATTTTAGATTTCTGTCATTTTAGTAAATAAAAGTTTTAGTAAAATAGTTATATACTAGCTTTTTGCCCTAACGGAAGGAAATCTCTCTCATCTCAGCTATACCTAATAAGACTAAAAATCAGTTACCTACTTGTCAGATCTCTCAATTGACAATTAAATTGGATATAATTTCGCTGATTAATTAGCACATCTCGCGTACTCAAATGGCTCGCATGACCCCGAAACTGCTTTCCAGAAACATCACTATTCACTTTGAAACAGACACTGCCACGTGATAACCACTCAAGTTTCTGATTAACAGAATCTAGGACTAAGTCGTGAGAAGTTACTTATCATTAGCTGGACAAAATACCGAAAGAAAGAAGGTTATAAAGTGAACCAGCACCGTTCTTATTAATGTGATCTTAGACCTAAGTTACGTTAAGCTTTGTTTAACAGGGGACTCTTACATTTCTAATAGTTGTTACACGTTATGTTACCTCTGTCCCTGTCCTCTGTCTTCAAAAATTAAATTAGTCAAAGAGATCGATGGCACGATGCAACTACAAAATACTAAGTTTAAATTCCACCATTATTACGCATATCCTGAAGGAACTAGTAATATGAATCCAGTGAGCTACAACAAACCATTGGTGAGAAGTTTAGTAGATATAAGAGTCAATTTAGTATATATAAGATTTAAGTTTTTAGCAGTGATTTAATTGGTGGTGCCTGGAAGCAGCTAAAGACATCCGCGACCCTATAATAAACGAAATAATGAACATATACATAACTAAATATACAAAGGTACTACAGTACAAATACTAAACTAAATTAATAACTAGCTCAAATCTAAACTAGGCCCTTGCGGCATTGTACCAAGGATTGTATTATACATGTACATTGCATTTACTTCTTCAAATCACTAAGGGTCGATTGCACCAAACTGTCTGTTAACGTCAACGTAATCGTTAAAAAAATCTTGTATGAAAAGTTTGCCAGTTTTGTATGGGATGACAGCTCCGTCGCCATATTTAACGTTGAGTGTCTGTTAATTGTGCGTGGTGCAACCCACCCTTAGTGGGCCCTGCTAAGGAAGAAATTTTGTCGAGTTGACGTTGTAAGGTACAATGACAGTTCTAGAGGAGCTTTCAGATACAATCTTAAATCCTTACGTAAAAAACCTAAATAGGTAAGTAAAATCTGAAACTAACGTGGAAGCCGTGGAGGTCGATACCGCGTGTAGCACAGCCAACTCGGAGTCTCCTGTGCCTCTCGACTCGACTCCGCACTCAAAATGCGTTCTATACTAAAATCCGTTCCCTTAGAACTTCGTACTGGAGACACGTCCATCTTTGCACTGGCTAAATGGGCCGGACGTGAGACCCTTAAAATATATATGGACGGGACTTAGGAGGGGTCCACCATGCCCCGCCTTTTAGGGGATGATTCTCGTTACCCTATATAGATGTTATCGGTGACCGCAATGAATGGGGCTCGCGCTCCGCCGGTTCCATGAGTGTTGTGACGTAAGCTCATTCATACAACAAATTGAATGATAAACGATACTGTTTGCACACAAAAGAATGTTATTACTTTACTAGCATGTGGGAATTAATATATAATTTAAATTTCGCGATTGGTAATACGATACTTGCCCATTAAAATTATGTTAGGGTTTCTGCTGCTTTTAATTATTATTGCAGTATAATGCTTTTTCAATTATATAATGCAGGTACCTAATACCTATTAGGTAATTAACCAAGAATCCGCTATGGATCGGTAAATCCCTGAATACACGATAAATAAATTTCTAGATACTTTTTACCACTTACTATTTAGCTATCTCCCATATACATACATGCTTACCTATTAATCCTATTATGGTAAATAACATAGTTGTAAATTCTTAATATTAAGTTACTGTATATTAAGAAAATTGAGCACATTGTCCGATAGAGTCCGAAGAATAGCTATAAAATAAAACAGTTTACCGACCAACATAACATAATCATTGTTTTATAATACAAATCATGCGCAAAACTTGTGGCCTAACATCTAATAAGCGGGGTCTTTAACCGATTATTTACAAATGATGTAATCACGTTATCTGCTGTTTGCTTGTTCTCAAGTGCCACATTATTTTATTGTGTAAATTGTAACAAAAGCACAGGCTATTGACAGAGCGGTTGTGTCCAACCAAGCCCTATTGTAAGTACTTCTAGTAGCAAGATGGGTCGGTAGATTGTACTGATAACGTTCAAGTTTCAAAAAGGCAGATGTTGCTATATATTCAGTTCGTCTCAATTATAGGTATACAGATTGGTGACGGGCTGGCGTATCGGTTTTCTGCTACTTGTGTGGGAAATTTGGTAATTAAAATAAAGGCAACTTGGGTTACAACGGTTCTAATAAACGGTTAAAGATTGAAAAAAAAATTGTAAGCTGTTTCGTGAATAAACATTTATTTATTTTATAATTAATAACATAGTATGTAGGTCTAAATAGGTACATACTTACACTGACGATTTGTATACCTTAAGCTACTTTACCTACTAGCCAGTGGCGATTGCAAAAAAAATTCTTAGGCATGCTGGAGCTTTATTTGGCTTAAGATTTCTTCATGAGCTGTAGGAAAACTGCTCGAAGTCGATGGGAATCTTATTCTATGGACGCGACGCCACTGTTACTTAAGTACTTACTTATTTAATAAGGTTATAACAATTATTTCGTCAATTACTTAAGTGCTGCATACCGACACTAATCAATAAAATTAGCTATCTATAGATATTAGCGTCATACAAATAGGCAGGTAGTGTAATAAATGGTACGGCCACGGACTTTAATTGTTTACATTGGACATTTCATAGAGCGTATTAAACATAAATAAATAGCTTGAACCGTAAATTGTACAGTCATCTGCAAAAATATGTGACGCGCTGTTATGGCTCTACAAATAAGATCGTGTCGGATATTTTGCGCACTTGGATATGTCAGATATTATGCAGGTGAATAAACAAAATGTTAAAATCAACACCAACTTGGAGACAGTTAACATCAACAATAATCGCCGATATGGAAGTTCTCATCCCACAACAAGTGGAGTACGTTTCCTCCATTCAATCGAGAGGTGAGCAAAGTGCGAAATTAAAATCTCAAGTAATAAAAACGACTTGCCTCAACAGTATTGGCCTCTACAATCGGCGCAATTTTGACACAAAACTCGCGCGCGATTTCGAGACGTTGCTGTCTAGGTAGGTGCAACGAAATCAAGCGATGGATTAAAAACCGCAATATATTAAAAATCGCATGTGACTAGTCGCTTAGGTCTGTAGAGAGCCTATGAGGCACCTTAATTGACTGGCGCGACCCGTATCGAACGGGAAAAAAAATCCCTCACCAACACCAAGGCCACGCATCGCTGCCTCTTACCTCTCGCCATTGCGGCACGGATCACCGGTCGTATGACACCTGTGTATAACGCGGTCCTATAACTTTAACAACTTTTGGTTTAGGAGATGGCTCTCCCGGAATATTTTGAGTTCAGCAATGGTGACCGCATGCCGCGGATTGGCTTTGGAACATGGCAGGTGAGTTTATATATTTTTATTTACTGTTAAGTAAGAAAATAGATTGTAAGTATAGCCATATTTAGCAACATTTGAGTACTTAACTAAGTTATCTCAATTTTCTGCTCACCAAATTTATTATATCCCATAAAAAGTTCAAATAACAAACGCCCAAAATTCTTTTTGGTATACATTTTTATTGCTCATTGTACCTACCTAGTCTAGTAGATAGCATTGTCATGAAATGTTAACTACGGAAGTATACCAAATTTCAGCTCAATAAGACACCGGGAAGTGATTGAAATTTAACTTGACCAAGATTTGTAACTAAATAAACTAAATACAAATATACGGGGTCAAGCAGCAAGCTAAATAAAATAATATAATGAATAAATGGATATGAATATGAATAAATCAAACTGTGCAAAAAAGAGACCGGTTTGGAACATGATTAAGTACAGTCGCCGTCAGATATATTGGAGCGAGTGGAGCGACCAAGGTTCTTAATTAAAATTATCTGAACATGCTCTTTATCGCTTTGGCAATAGAGGCGTTGTTCAGATATTTGTGGCCACCTTGGCCGCTACAATATATCTGATGGCGACTGTACATGACATAAGTTAGTAGGTACATAGGTACGTGGTAGGTAGCTACTTATAATGCGTGCATTTTTTTTATTTATCTCTATATTGTTGTAATAGGTTGTCACTACTCGCATGCGGTAGGCATTCATTATGTAGGTATAATAATGAATATAATGATATCAATTAATAAAGCATCGTTTGTTGGCATTTTATTGGTCTAGGTTCAAATTCCGTCAGTTTTATTATCCTCTTGCATTATTTTACAGTAGGTAACGATGTTTTATTTATTCAAGTACCTCATTGGTTTTCTAGAAACAATTTAAACCATAGAAATCTGAATTATTAATAAGTCAGTGATTTAAACATAATAGGGGATATTGCTGCAATGTTCCGCCACCAGAGTGCAGCACTAGCACATCGGTAAACCATAGAGTTCTTAATACATACTAGGCTTTAAACAGTTTTTTACAAGTTTTCATAGATAATTTATAACGAATAAATATGTCATTTGTGCACCAAGGCGGTTTGTTTATAGAGTGCCTATCGTGAAACGAAAGAATCGAAATTTTGACTTCTGCCTCTCTATCGCTCTAATATGTAAGAGTGACAGAGAACCAGGTAACGAAACTTTTATTTTCGTGTTTCGCGGAAGGCCCTCTGGTTGTGCTTGTGCCGCCCCCTACGCAGATTTTTGCGAAATATTCCCTATTGTCGTACATATTTGTATTTATAAATAAAGATCCTGACGAATTGAGAACCTCGTCCTTCAAAAGCTTAATCGATGTCGGTACAATATAAATCCTTCCTATAGGTATGCTTCCTTCCTATAAATAGGAAATAAATCATTTTGTATAAAATGTGACGAGTCTTAACTAGGCAGTCTTCAGTTTTAATACTAAGGTTATTTACTTACGAGTACCTAATAAACCCGGTCACTGACGCATACGGGAATAAGGAGAATAGATATATATTAATGTTTACCAATTAACAAATGATCAAAGCACTTGTTTGTGAAAGAGACGGAACACCTAATATGCCACTATACTCGAAACTGTAATTCAAGGCCAAAAAATCTAAGACAGATACGTCAGTGTCATAACCATCGTTGTCGCTTATGTCACTGTCAAGTAAACTTTTCAGGTTTCGCCAACCTTTTTATAATACGCTGCTTTATATTGGCCAACATTATCATATTATTTATTCTGTGACATTATCTAAAGAGTGGAGCGTAAGCGAAGTGAAGTACTTACAGACGTACGGATACAATGGAACTGTCAGCTGGCTACCTAGACGTCTCTGCATTTCGATAGATTTTTGATTTTAAATAATTGTTCCACGATAACTTTATAAAATTTCTTGGGGATGCAGCATAGACAAATAATATAATTTGAGTGTTCAAATATGACCAGATTGATCAAGGCGTTATGGAGCTTAGAAGGCGCGAAAAAATCATCATAAAGTGTCTTGTTATATTGGTCCACTCGTTTGCATGTAAATCACGAGTTCTCGGTTCGAAGCGGGCTACTAGTTAAAATAAGGTTTTTGTAAAAAAAAGGTAGGTATGAACTTTTGTCGCCGACTGTACTCTACTTTCAACAGTAAACAAACACGGAGACAATTCTAACGAACATATTAAACACGATAAAGTTTCGTTTTTGACTTGATGTACTTAGTCGTAAATTATTGTACCAAATGTTATGAATACCCGAAGTAATACAAGTGCAATACCAGCTTTGCAACCAAAAATCACGGATGTTTAACTTTTTATTAGGGCGTCTTTTATTTATGTAAAATAAGTAAATACATTTACTTCTTTAAATTATAGGATTGAAATTACCAACAAATAAATTATCTTAGCGTGTTTTTAATAAAAAAGGGAATATACCATTGTACAAACATTTTACTGCAGTGGCAACATTGTAGTAACTTTTTTGGCCTTGAATTACAGTTTCGAGTATAATTAGTCTAATTACTCGAGCATTTAGAGAAGTGGGTTAAGTTACCGTATTGGTAGGTACAGTCCCCATCAAATACATATCATATAATTCATATATCGGAGCGACCAGGATACTCAAAATATCTGAAAGTGCACTTTATCGCCTTGGCAATGGAGGCGATGTTCAGATATTTGTGACCATCTTGGTCGCTTCGATATATCTGATGGCGGCTGTACAGTGGGCCAAGAAATTGGTCTACCAGTTTTGACAAAAGTTTCTGGCGATTCTGCGAGATCTAACGATCGCTAAGGTTGACTTTTCTAAACGAGTTTAAAACATGCACGACCACAGAAATAACGACCTTGTTGTCTCATGACGTTCAAACGAACCTAAACCACATTTTTGGCGCACCTATCAGAAACGGGGACAGGAATTGGAGTGCTAAAGCAAGCGTAGCCTACACGTTAAAGGCAAAAGTTTGCAGATTTGCATTTTTGTTTCTTAATCGATCACGCAAAAAGATGCTTACTTACTTAATAACGGCGTGCATAGGCCTAGAGGTAGTTTGCATATAACTAGTTAACGATTTTGTCAGCTGTGTCAGATGCACAAATAATACTTTGCACTAAGATAAATATTAGCCTTAATTAAATATACAAATAGTTATTCTGAGCCTGCGACATTTTTGATCCTTTGGCGTACGAGTATTCTCCGGCAGGCATAGATGAGATACACTCGATAATTGTTCTTGGGACCGTTAGTTACATTTTCTACGGGTGTCGCCGCATTTATGATTGAGGATGTAATATACGACAAAAATAATATTGATTGAAAACATCTGCTTCTTGCTTTCGAGACTCAGCAATATTATTAACATTAACATTGATCCTTGGCTCGAGTGACCCATGACTATCTCACGGTTAAGGTCTGGCTTCGCCTAAGCGATCCAACCACATCACGGGGACTATACTTACCACAACACTAGGTAGTGGTATAGAGTGAAACCTCAACACTAGGTTTCTTGTAAACACCCCTACTCGAGTCAAATTGTTTTGGGCTTGCGCCCTTAAATGGCCTCCTCCTTCCCCTTACAGCCACCCGCTTATTGCCTCCTTAAATGCTTGCTTTTACTTGTATTATGAGTCTAGATAAACATCTACGACTAACGATTTATATTGCTAATTGCCATGTCTCGAAAACCGTCCCATTGGGCTTGCATGTTTGATATTGAGCTTGTTGGTCACTTGAGATTAACAATGATAGAAAATAACTCACCGCGCTGAAGATAAAACTCCAAAAGCGCCGCATGTCACTATCTTCTTCATCTTTTAGGGTCGCCACACACCTAGCGGTTTTCCTCGCGGAATTACCGGAAGTAGCGGAAATTCATAGACAAATTAAGCATTTTGTCTATGAATTTTCTCTACTTCCGGTAATTTGTCTATGGCTTCCATACAAAAAATCTGCTACCATAGACAAATTTCCGCTACCATAGACAAATTTCCGCTACTTCCGGTAATTCCGCGAGGAAAACCGCTAGGTGTGTGGCGACCCTTAAATGTCCTATCATAGACAATACAAAGGTTAGAGCTGTCAGTGAATAGAAATACGTTCCATTATACTATCATATATGATGTAACTTACCGATTGTTTTCTTCGTCACTCGCGATCTCTGCGACAACGGGGTTGCATTTAAATATTAAGATTTAGGTACCTTAGGTAGGTACTGTAGGTAAGTAAGTTATGATGTAGGTACCTACACGGACATAGACGCAGTAAAATACTAATAGTTTATTGACAAAAATAATATTTATTTTTTCAATACAACACCATCACTTAGCGGATTTAGAACCTCGAATAAGGACTTCATTTTGCAGCGGCTTCCGCTTTCTGTAGGCGAATTTTACGCGTTTTTTAAAATAAGTCTTGATAGCCTGCCATTTAGACTTGCGAAGATTCGTTGGGGAGTCCGCGATGGCGCAGGGTTTGTTGCAAGTCGAGGAGCACTGGGGCCAGCGTTTGCGAGTCCGACCAATTGACTCCTCACTGGAGTGCTGCGAGAAGTCGCCGCTGCAGTGGGAGAACTTACGCGAAGTAGACGCACAGCATTCTTCGAGCGAACTCTGTTCTTCTGCCTTCTCCAGTTCTTGCGACATTCCATTACATCACCAGAATTATTCTCTTTCCTGACTGATGGAATACAGACGAAAATTATCGTTTATCTCCAGATAATGCTTTTCGAGGTAGGAGGACATTACTGCATTGATTTTTACGAATTATATATTTTCTTTTCAAAGGGATTGATGCGTTAGGACGTTGACAGAACACAAGCATATGCCAAACATATGCTATTTCCTTAAAAAGTATTCAAATGTCGACAAAATAGTTGGGTGTATATACTCGTAGACAAGAAGTAAGAAGGTATGTTATGTTATAGTCTGGCAAACCAAAAGCGCAGTAACAGTCAGAGTAACATGCTATATCCATCCCTTTTTTAGTAGTGAGAGTACTAGCATTAGAAAAAGACAGTATGATTCTCCCTGTCTATGCTTGAAGTGGAACAAACTCTGGCCAAACTATATGTACCTATACACCAGGATGTTCCTGTAATAGGAGTAATAAATTGAAAAGTAGGTTGTACTCCTCAAACAATGTTTAATGAAACTTATTTTCAATGTACATTAAAGACCGTCTACTTACATTGCTTGTCAGTCTTGTTACCCTACGTTAAATTGCGTGTTCGAACAAACTTTAAAGTGTAGGTACTAAAAACCACAAGTTATTTTTAAAAGTCGCTGAACAAACGTTATCTGGTTTTAGGAGTACAATCTACGTTTTAATCTATTGCTCCTATTACAGGAAACAACCGGTATAAATAAAAGGTTTTAGGCAATTTGGGCTGGCCTTGCAACATCGTACGTGAGTGTCATGGGTACAGTTATTTCAAGCACTTAGGCTACATGTAAGGAGCACGGTTGACGTTTTACTGCACTAACTGTGAATGATACCTACATTTGCAGGTCTCCGACGACATCTTAGAGAAAGCCGTTGATGCGGCCTTGGAGGCAGGCTACCGGCATTTTGACTCCGCGCGAGCATATGAGAACGAAGCAGCCCTAGGGCGCTCACTTCGCCGGTGGATCGGCAACGACCCTGCCAGGAGGAAGCAGCTCTTCGTTGTCACTAAACTGCCACCTGGAGGTCCGTTTTAAGCTTAGACTATTCAACCAACCGGACCGGCCATGTCTGTCATTTTCGATACAAAAAAGTACCGATCTTTACAGGGGAACGTCAACTGTATGCGTAACGTCAAAATAGCCACGTCAGACGCCAGTCCATACAATGAGTATGACCACTGGTCATATATTTTCGGCAGAGGGGAACGCCTGTCAATGGCCGCTCCGGTTGGTTAAATGCTCTTAGGTTTTAAGCTAGCTCCTTGAGACTTTATATAATAGGCATAATAGCCCTTTAGAAAAGAGCTTGCCTCGGAAAATGTGATGCAATAACGAGAGCAACGTAATCCCTCTAGTTAGTTTGCTATAGGTACTATCCTTATAACTGGACCTGGACGTGGCCATGAGGTGTTCAAAGTAATCTTATACGCTCTGGTTTTCATGACAAAAGTTTATATACTCTTGCTGCTGGCTATACAGGATGGATTCACCAAAATGAAATAGGATCGATAGGATTTTTTTTTATGTTACAACTCTCTCGCCGACTGTAGGTATGTACAGTCGCTATCAAATATAGCGGAGCGGCCAGGGTACTCAAAAATATCCGAAAATGTACTTTATCGCCTTGTCAATACAGGAGTTGTTCGGATATTTATGACCTTTACCGCTCGGCGACTGTACAATAAGTACAGTCGACGTCAAACATATTTTTACACATTTGCACCTTACTGTTTTGTAAAAAGGTCCACGTACGTTTTTAATATGTAAATATAGCCGTTAATTAAGAGGTAAGGTAAGATTTCTCAAGTGATAATACGGTTAAAATAGGACAAATCCAAAAATCTCTCGGACAGTCCTGAAATTTGGTATGTATATTAATTGTGCAAATTAAAAGGAATCTAATGATATCTCAATTGTGAAAATCCGCTTAGTATCCTAGGCTACAGGGTGTGCTTAATTTTTTATTTTTAAACCATTACCCTACTTTTTGTTTGCGGCGCAGTCGGGTAAAATGTTGTTTGTATAGCTCAAGTACAATTCTATAAACTAAGGTCAAATTCGTAATTTTGAAAGTTCCATATCAATGAAATATGCCATGGGAAGGTATTGACCAAACAAATCACTTGTGCGAGGATTTTCTATGAGAAAATGAAATTTATTCGCAAACATATATAGGACTGTATTGTGCAGAATTTAATAGGCTTTAATGTTACCCTAGGACATATTTCCAAAGAATACAGGTTTAAGAGTTAAAGGCGAAATTCTTCGGGATGGACGACATTTTCCAAGGTGCTGGCGATTCCTCGAGGTCCTGGAACATCAAATGGTCTAGACATGAAAACTGGACCTCTAATTAATATACATACCAAATTTCAGGACTGTCCGAGAGATTTTTGGATTTGTCCTATTTTAACCGTATTAGTGAGACAACTTTCGCGTAGCGTAGCGTACACGCAGAGGAGCCATTAGGGTCCGTTTAAAAAGCGGCAAACGTACAATATGTAGATAAACGCAGGTTACTTCATTTTTATCATCCGTGCCTTTATTTGCCAGGTCATAGACCGGAGCTGGTACCAGAATACTTCAACGCATCATTGAGAGACCTGGGGCTGGACTATTTGGACCTGTATCTGATGCACACGCCGTTCGCGTTCGAGCACGTGCCCGGGAACGTGTGCCCCACGAACCCTGATGGTTCCGTGAGAATGGACCCCACCACCGACCTCATCGCGGTTTGGAAGGTACGTGTTTATTGTCATATATGCAGCTCACGGGCCAGAAGTTCAAAATGACCTTGACAAGACTGTATTTTCAAAACAACAAGAGCGTGTCAACATCAGGAACTCAGATATCGCTCAACATCGCCCAGAATGAAGAAAACGGACAAGGAAAGCCGACCCCAGATAATGGGAAATGGTGCAGGCAAACGATTCGCCCACATAATAGCTACTTCTGCTACTTATATTCTGGCCCGTAAATCCAGGCAGATTATAATATATGTATTGCCACAACTAGCTGAACAGACTTTATAACATCTTGAAATCACGGTTTTTGCCGAACAAAGAAATCTAGACAGATCTACATACTCTATCTCTAAGTACAGTCGTCATCAGATATATCGGAGCGCATAAAGTGCATGCTCCGATATATTTGATGGTGGCTGTACCTATTAATTTACAACTGATTTACAATTACACTCCTTAGACTCGGTGAAAAACAATAAATTCCTGTCAAGATTTGTACCTATGTCACGTATGTCATATCATATAAAATAAACATTTGATAGACATTCAATCCCCCATCAAACAATCAAAAATTTATAGTAATCAGTGATAAAAAAGAACGTTAACCAAAACCCATAAAAACCAAACAAATTAAACACAAATTAATTTACAAAATGGGCGTCGAATTTACACGAAAAAATAATTACTCTTACGATTTCAATGGTGGTTTCCGTAATTCTGAAATATACAAAGAGTGCTGTCTCATAGCTAAACCAAAAAAAATATTCAATGTACTTAAATCTCGCATCGTAACCCAAACATCGCAGAACGTCTATAAGAAAAACATTGAACATTTTGATGAACCGTGGTCGAATGATGTCAAGTCCCTTCCTTTCGACAGTAACATTAACAATAAGAAAGAATTATCAGAAATTAATACGCTCCGTCCACCCCTATACGAGGATGTATTCCCTGGCCTGGACAATGAAACTGAAGAAGACACTCGTCATGAAGCGGAACTAACAGGCGCAGTAGACGAACCACCCAACAACTCTACACTAACAGAAGTTCCGGTCCAGGCCATAGCGTCACCACTTAGCGGTGGACCGCGTGTTCACCGAAAGAGTTTCAAAGTGAATTTACCGAGGCTGTTGTGTCCTTGCTGCTCGGGCGAAGACGCGGTAGAGACCATGCACAATCCATCAGATTCTTACGAAAGTATTGACCTGACTAAAAAATCGAATGTTACATTGCCACCCCTTGATATATGCGCGTCCTTATTGAGCATCGTGGCTTACACACCAAAGCGTTTGCGGTTTAAAAACACCTCAAAACGATATATAATTTTCTTTAAAAATGCGATTCACACGTTTTAAAAACATTTGTTAATTATTAAAAATATTTACACATCCCCCATAATCAAAACGAATTCACATATCAAAGAAATGTTCCAACTCAAGTAGAACTCTACCTGGACAGCTGGAGCCCATGGAAACTGCGGACTAAGGTAGACAATTGCTTTTTTTCTGTTGGTATTACTTAGTGCATAGGTAGGTAAGTAGTATAACATTTATACCTAATACCTAATCAAATAATATACCTAACACTCAAAATTATTATATTACCCGAGTATTGTTTTAAAGTGAAACTGTTAAATAGTAGATTGTACAACAAGTGCATAAAACGCACCATTTTACGCGAGGCGTTTATCCATACGAGCGAGCTTGGGTTTTATGGACGAGTTATACACTCTACTTTTTACTTCGATTGTGAGGAAATAAAAAGAATAGGAATTTCTTTCATAAGTGTTTATATTTTTTTACTTCTCATGCTCGTAAAGTTTCACTTTATGCTGGGTATAGGCGGACTAAAACTCAATTTTATGCACAAGTGCATAAAAAATTGACTTCTTCTAAGGCTATTTTGACAATGGCAATTTTTTATGCACTTGTGCATAAAATTGAGTTTTAGTCCGCCTATACCCAGCATAAAGTGAAACTTTACGAGCATGAGAAGTAAAAAGGTATTTTTTTTTAAGTACCTATACTTAACTACTATCATAGAATTAATTGCAGCATATTTTTACGGGACCCGAGCAGTTCTTACAAACAACTTCTGGCTACTGGTACGGTACGTCTCGGTATTTCGATGGCTTTTTGATTTTGAGAGTTTGTTCCACGATTTAGTAACGTTTTTCTGGTTATTATGAAATTTGTCGGAGTTGTAGCAGAGATACGTAAAACTTGAGAGCTCGTTTATGAGCAGGATCGATCAAGGGATCATGGATCTAGAAGGCGCGAAAAAAACATCATAAGGGTCTTGTTATATTCGTCATCTCGTTTGCAAGGAAATCGCGAGTTCTCAGTTCGAAACGGACTACTAGTGTAAATTAAATAGATAACTCAAGGTCATTTTGAACCCATCACCCACTTAGTTACTTCTTCTGCTGACTGTACCTGCTTGAAGATGGTTCGAATTGTTTGTTTTTGATCATTCTCGTTTAAAAGTGGCACAACGCTTTCAAGCAATACAAGACATACAAGTTACAGCTGCTTTCAAGAAAATTACCTGAAAAGAAAGAAGACCTCCGTCGAAATTATGGCAGTTTTGACCTACCTACCGCCGACCGACCTATGTATTAAATATGTTATCTTCTTGAAACGGATCAAGAAGATGCAATTTAATTAAGTAAGTAAAACGTCTTAGAATAAAACAATAAACTTAATATATTATTATAGTTATTACATATGTAGGTACAGTCCCTTGTTTTTGTAGGGAGATAAGAGCGTGTCGCATATTTTTGCGGCCTTCGCGTAGGAAGATACTTTTTCACCTCACTAGCTCGGAAAGCCCTTTTTGTTTGTTTAATATCTATTGTGAAAATCGCTTTTTATCCACATGTGGTGAAAGAGTTTTGACATAAGTGACAAGTGGCTTAAGTGACATTTGACAGCTAACAAAACGTAAAACGTTAAAAGTGCAGAATTTTTAACATCGCAATTAATGAATTGCATCGAGTAAAAACACTTAATACAGTCTTACAACTTTATTTTAATTCATAAATATCAGCATTCAACATTAATCTTCATTCTTTTTGTAAAAACGGATAAATTGTTCTGACAGCCGAATAAGTCTACGTACGAACAAAACGCATCTGACATTTAATAAAACCTTTTACGTCAAAACTTTTCATTTCAATTCATCCATCATATCAACGTTAAATATTCGCATGTTTTACTAGGTTGTTTTGTTAAAAATTAGTGATTCGAGTGATGAAGAAGTATTAAACACCTGAGGAATTACGGGAAACCGAGCAAACTGCACCCTTTTTCTTATTTTCCTCGCTGTAGTGAGGTGAAAAGTTTTGTGTTTTACACGGGTGAAAGTTATTTTACGTCTCGTGTATTAAAGCACTCGCTACGCTCAGGATTCTATTTTTGAACCACTCGCTTCGCTCGTGGTCAATAATAGAATCCTTTCGCTAGCTCGTGTTTCAAATAACACTCGCACGTAAAATACAACTTTCACCCCTTGTATAACAAATAACTATTGCCGGTGACTGTACAGCGGCAAACAACAAGCGGCCATTAACATCGTTCAAGTAGCTTTCAATTCCTTAGATACCTACTCGTACTTAATTTTATAGGTAAATTTACATTCTTAGAAAAAACTCTGGAATAAATTCGTGATACACGCGAATAATGCCCAAACCCAAGACTCCCCTCCCCCCACACTTGGTAGACGGGGCGGGGGGAGGTGGGATGACGTCGCGTCGACGCTGGTGAGACGCCGCGTCGCCGCTGCGTCAGCGTTCGGGCGACGACGACGCTCGGAAGAAGCTAGTGTGAACCGTGAAATGATCCTGACATAAAGGTCAATTGTTAAGAGCGTGTATAGATGATTTTGAACAGCGGGCCTACTACGAACGTCGAAAATCGGAACAAGTTCATTCGTTGAACAGTCGTATTGACAAAGTAGGTACAGTCGCCATCAAATATATCGGAGCGGCCAAGGTACTCAAAAATATCTGAACGCGCACTTTATTGTGTTGGCCGTTAATATTTTTTAATTTCGTATTAAAAAAAAAGTTGTGCTGCGAGGAAAAACACAATTTTATTTTTATTTTTTTAGGACGTCATATAACTAATATATATCCTTTATTTCAAATAATAAAAAATATTATAAAGAAGCATATTTAATATAGATTATAGAAACATATACATTTTATACACCTTTAATACAAAAAACTTCTGGGTTTTTTTTTACTTAAGTTGAGTAACGGAAAACAGACGTCGCGTCGTTTGAATTGTGACGGTTTATGTTAAAGTTAAGGAGGAAAAATATGTTTTTATTTATTGTATTCTTTTATTTCTGCATTTTGTGAAGTTATTATGAATAAAATTTACTAATAACAAGCAATACATGCATTTTAAGGTCAATACGCTACGGATGTTCACGTTCACATTGAATATCGATACTTACTATGGAGAAAACATATACACCACGAAGTAAACATTTTTTTTCGCGTAGTTTTTGTATACTATAAGCCTAAAAACTGCATATATTTAGAAACTACATTAAATATGCTCCTTTATAATATTTTTTATTATTAGAAATTATTTATATATATATATTAGTTATATGACGTTCTAAAAAAAAATAAAAAATTGTGTTTTTCCTCGCCACACAACTTTTTTTTTAATAAGAAATTTTACATTTTTAATATCACAAATGAATTCCGCATGTCTGTTTTACACGGAAATGATACCACACAACCCCTAGCAGCCTTAATCATAGAGTAATAACGTATTTCACAGGACCCCTGATTTTGACGTGAAGGTCCAAAAATTTTACGGACCTCCAATACTAAAAAATATTTATCGTGGGCCATTCTATCCATGGTCAAAAATTCACAACTTTTTCTCGATGCGCACAATTTTTACAAATTCGAGCTCTGCTATAAGCATACTTATACTTACAGTGTTTTTAGAAACAATAACCAAATCCCTCGTCGGGCGGGCCACTCTTGTTCGCTTAGCCTGCTTTAGACCCTTTGTGCCATAACCATTGAGGTAAATATACAAGAGGAGAAAACTTCATATCAACACAACGTTAGAAGCGTGCCACGCGTCTCGTATCACGACGTACCGACAAAAACGGAGTGTTTATATTCTAAAATGAACTATCGAAGTATATTTATCTCTTTTCCGCTAGGGTATTACGATTGCGCAAGGCAATATTGCCATCTTTGTCTGTCATGGATATCGTGATATTCGCTGTTTCGTACAGTTCGGTGTTGCTACAACATGAAAATATTTCCTAGAAATAATCGATAAATATTTTCAAATATAATAAAATGACATCAGTTATCTATGTTAAAATGTGTAATTTCTTAAAGTAAAATGAAAGAAGTGTCTCCAATTAGAACTTTTTCGTTAATTGCTATCAAAATTGTTACCGGTGCTCTTTAAACATGAAACAATTGTGAACATTTAAAAAGTGGCTACCATCTTGAAACCTTTGTTTCTGGACGGATTGCTTTCAATCTTGATAGGTATCTAAGGTTCCGTCATTTTTATACTTTTATAACGAGCCTAAGCACTTCGTAGTAGTTCTGAATAAAACTTCATATTAAATTTATATTTACATTTAATAATAATATTAAGTGTACTACCGTATTGTATTGTAATTGTTCAGTCCGAGGTATAAACCTAACTGCGCAATAAGAAATTTGTAAAATTACAAAGAAATTAAACACCGCTAAGTAACACTACTTTTTCCAATTTTGATAACATTTTCATATTGGATAACTACACCAACCCGCATATATCAACTATGGAAGTAATCAGTTCATTATTTTTTTAATAAGGTCGAAATGAAATCGAAATTAAAAATCGCGAACTTTAAAACCTCTTTATAAGATATAATATAGTATAGCATTCAAACAAACCAGAATTTCCCAAAAATACGAGAAATTCAAATAATGTTTTACTGGCAACACTAAGTCTAGAAAATGCCGCTAGTTGATTTTCGTATTTTTTCGTGCTATTTTAGACAATTTGAGTGCAGAAACAGTAAACTCACTTGTGAAAGGTTATTCCGTGTTATTTGGTGTGGGTTTCGGATCGCGACGTGCAAGATTTTATGGTACATTTTGCCATTTTCACGGACCAGAATCACTGTCACCGTCAAATTGTCAACTGAGTTGACGTAAGCCTCTCACGAGCCTACAGGCTTCTATCGAGTTACACGCACATGGCCTCTTACTGCAGATCTAGTCGTATATATCAATGGCCATAACTCCATAGAAAATCTTACATATGTTTTTTTTTTTTTTCTTCTTATGGACTTTAGGCGGTATTGCCTGTAGCCAATGTCAAGTATAAAAAGGCGGGAAATAAGAGCTTGTAAGATTCAATCTTTAGGTACAATGCATGGTACAATGTCTTCAATCGATAAGTATTTTGTTTAATCAAATAAGTTTTAGGCAACGTTGTTCGGTAGAAGTGGCATAAGCCTTGTTAGTTGCTATTTGTAGAGTGATAGCTCCCTACAAATGGCTCGAGGAGGCTACAGGTTGTTCTGAACCAATCAATGGTTACACGCCTTTTAAGACTAATTCTTCATTATCCGCACACTTGTTCGTTAGATCACCGCACAATAAGCTATCTATATTACACACTGAACCACGAGAATGAACAAAAGACAAATAATTAATCCTAACGAGCTGCGACCATGATGAGCTCAACCCATAGACTCCTTACATATGTTTGATGCCTTCGCATTTCGTTGTGTGAGATTTCTCCTAAAGAAACTTTAGTTTCAAACTTTAGTTTGAACCTTCTTTTGAAATCCATCCAGAGTCATCTGTCATCTGTCATCTGCCAAAGAAAATTAAATATATTACTGTCATACGTTACCTGCATCCAATCCCTTGTTTAAGTACAAAAATTAAACTAAAATGATAAGATAACTGACGAAATGATGGATAAATAAAACTTCAAGTTCAACAATGACACCAACGTACACCCAAGTACCACTCAGAGATAAGCACACAGTGTTTGAAAGCCAAAATTAATGTGTGCCGGGTATAGGAATGCCCTCATCCTACCACAACAACTGTTCACCAGCGCGAATAAACACACGAGTAAGATGTATTATGAAACCAAGGAGTGCCATAAATCCGAGGACCGAATCACAAAAACGTATTATCGTGCAGCAAAAGCATATTATCGTGCAGCAACAGAGTAGTATCGCGCAGCAAAAACGTTGTATTGTCATACATGCACAGCGAGCTAACAGACCGGTAAATGATAGACATGCACAGCGAGCTAAAAGACCGGGAAATGATAGACATGCACAGCGAGCTAACAGACCGGGAAATGATAGACATGCACAGCGAGCTAAAAGACCGGGAAATGATAGACATGCACAGCGAGCTAACAGACCGGGAAATGATAGTCATGCATGCAGCGGAA
Source organism: Pammene fasciana (assembly GCA_911728535.1). Classification (NCBI taxonomy): domain Eukaryota; kingdom Metazoa; phylum Arthropoda; class Insecta; order Lepidoptera; family Tortricidae; genus Pammene; species Pammene fasciana. Next base: position 4,236,947 of record OU452289.1, read on the forward strand.
GTTGTGAGCCTGAGCGTCCGTACGACCCCAAAAGTCGCAATTGGGAGTTTTTCTGTAAGTACATGTGTTGCTGCGGCTGGTGCTTCACCAAGAAAACCGACCTAAAGTTAAAACACAAAAACCAAAATGAAGCAGATCCTTCCGCTGGTAGAGGTCCTTCCGCTGGTAGACGTCCTTCCGCTGGTAGAGGTCCTTCCACTGGTAGAGGTACTCCTGCAGGTAAGGGCCCTCCTGCAGGTAAAGGTCCTCCTGCAAGTAAAGGTCCTCCTGCAGGTAAAGGTGCTTCTGCAGGTAAAGGTCCTCCTGCAGGCGAAGGTCCTCCTGCAGGTGAAGGTCCTCCTGCAGGTAAAGGTCCTCCTGCAGGTAAAGGCCCTCCTGCAGGTAAAGGTCCTCCTGCAGGTAAAGGTCCTCCTGCAGGTAAAGGTCCTCCTGTAGGTAAAGGTCCTCCTGCTGGTGGAGGTCCTGCTGCTGGTGGAGGTCTTCCTGCAGTTGGAGGTCCTCCTGCAGGTAAAGGTCCTCCTGCTGGTGGAGGTCTTCCTGCAGTTGGAGGTCCTCCTGGTAGTGGTAGTCCCTCTGCTGCTAGTGGTCCTCCCGCTGGTGGAGGTCCTCCTGGTAGTGGTAGTCCCTCTGCTGCTAGTGGTCCTCCCGCTGTTGGAGGTCCTCCTGCTGGTGGAGGTCCTCCTGGTAGTGGTAGTCCCTCTGCTGCTAGTGGTCCTCCCGCTGTTGGAGGTCCTCCTGCTATTGGAGGTCCTCCTGGTAGTGGTAGTCCCTCTGCTGCTAGTGGTCCTCCCGCTGGTGGAGGTCCTCCTGCTGGTGGAGGTTCTCCTGGTAGTGGTAGTCCCTCTGCTGCTAGTGGTCCTCCCGCTGGTGAAGGTCCTCCTACTGGTGGTAGCCCTCCTGCTGCTGGTAGTCTTCCCGCTAATAGCACACAGATACCTCCAAGCTGAAACTCCGGCTACTAATAATGGCACTCCAGCAGCATCTCGGGTTGATAGTAAAGAAACTAAGGGAGGTCCAAGTTCTACCATTAACCTTTCAAAATCCAAAGGCCCTTCGAGAAGAGCAGCCTGTGAAGCAAAAGTAGAGTCCGTACGGCTAGAGAACACTCCACAACTATTTAAAAATAGGAAAAACGTTTATTACTTAAATTATGGTACCTACACTTAGTAATCTGACATCAATGTGGAAATTTAAAGAAACAAACCCTGATGACACTAACGTGGCCGGTGTCAAAGCCTTAAGATCACGTGAGAGATGGAAAGAACCGGTAGAGCTTCTGCCGCACCTCCGTGCCTACGGCAATTCGTCATTTTCGTGTATAAATGCATCGGAAAATAATACCTCGCCAATAAAGTATTCGGAATGCATTCAAGAAATCGTTGTAAGTGACAACTCAAATGATCGATTTGCTCAAACTTCTACAGCACCTAAAATCTCAATGAATGCCCCTTTTCAAGCTCAACAACTGAAGCGAAGACTTTCTAGTGGACTATTTTGGATTTGGGGAAAGAAAAAAGTAAAGAAAACAGTTCCTCAAGGTTCAACAAATTTAGCCAATACGTCAAAAAGAACTCTAAACAACCAGAAAGATATTTCGCTAAGTGTGAACTATCAAACTTCAACTATCAGACAGAATCACAACAGCGTTACTTTTAATCAGACATCAAATAAAGATGATCAATCTACACACAAGCAATTGCCATCGGTACAAGAGAATACATGTTCTGCGATACGTAGATCGAGGCGACGCAATAGATGGGCTTTCGATCTCAAAACAGTATTAATGAAGCTAAGAAAGAAGTCACGAGAGCCTCCTGTAACTCCTAAGGCTTCATATTGTACCATCGTAATACATTTATCAGACTGTCAGTTCAATGTTAGTTCAAGTAGTTCAACAATGCTGTGGATACCTGCTGTGTCTAACATATTTCAAACGAAAGAAATAGAAACTCCATTAATAATCAAAGATGTGGACAGTCATGTTAAAAATTAGTCCCTACATAAATAATGTAGTCTCATTACAAGTCCCATGTTCTTGAATGCGCCAACCGTAATCTCTAAGAAAAAAAAGTTAATTGTGATGAAGAACCATGATTTAATTTTCTCAATTTTCCATTCGTCACATTGACAATGAGCAAGTTTTACCAGAAATGAATATGTTCGTTCCAACCCCATACGAGGTTACTGGCCTGGACAGCAAAACGATGAGGTACGCAATTGCTTTTTTTACACACTTTTATTTCCTTAACCCCGTATATTTATTAACCGACTTCAATTTCATAGAAGGAGGACGTTCTGTATAAATTTTTTGTTTAAAAGGATCTACATTCAATGTGGTACCATATTAATCTGGTGCTGTTCTGATGATGGGATCCATGAAAAATTGAGGGAACTCCTCAATTTTTAAAGGCACGTGTATTAGCTCACCGAGGGAAGCCCACTAACTGCTCGATAGGGGAAATAATTCGTGTATAGCTGAATTTTGGTGAAGTTGTAGATAAAGGTGTCTTACACAACATACTAAAAGTACTCATGGATAGGGGTGCCGCTAACGGGGAGAGGGGGGTGTAAAGGTCCCCTTTTTTGGCTTTTCGTAAATAACTCAGTAGCGGTGGCTCATACGAAAAAATGTTCTTCTACTTAATTAATCCACAAATGATTTTCTACAAAACAGGTTCTTTACACTTTTTTGCTGAGATCAATGTATAATGACTATAATGAGATTTCGAGGAAATACGATAATCACTTTTAGAAACTTTCGGAGCTATTATTTACGAAACTATGAGTTTTGTCTAAAAATTGTTTTAGAAAACCCTTATTTATATTAAAAGACCTATCCAACGACACCCGACAACGATTTCCATTTCCTGATTGGTCGATTTTAACATTTTTAACATTGCTGTATTCTGGTTGGTTGATACTAAATACGATGTTTTTTTTTAAGGACTTAAATTATTTAAACAGTTATAGGTACGCACCTAAAAAGAACCCAGCGTTCCGACTAACATTGATGTGAGTTGAGATTTCGGTTACGAGACCCTTGGCCCGTAGGCCCCAGTGCCCTCAAACTATTTAAAGACTTGGCCAAAAGGTTAGTTGACTCTACGAGTGACCGAAGAGCTGGCAGCTCCCTCGCGCAACGCATAAAGTATTGCCATACAGCGGGGAAAAGCTGCCAGCATCCTCGGCACCATGCCGACGGAGCCCAATTTTTCTGATATTTTTTTAGTTTTATTTAGTTTTAGTTAAGGTTTATTTAAATAGTTAAATTTAATTTTTAAGTCCTATTTGTAATTCATTTTTCACCATACTCGCTCGGAAAACCTCAGTTTATAGCGCGAAATCTGCGTGAAATAGTAGATTGTGTAACAAGGGAGCAAAATTAAATATTTACGGCGAGGGTGTACATTGATTCCCAAACGAAGCGATGGAGTCTATAAAGTAGACTCCTGAGCATAGTGAGGGATTCAAGTGCTAACGCCCAAGCTGAAAATAGTTTTGCTCCTATGCGACACATACTGCTTTTCACACCACCTTAGAGGAAAGTAAAAAAAATATATGGCTGAATTGAAATGGGTTTAATCATATTTATTTTAACTTTATAATACTCTATATGTGCTTAGTGTGCTTCCAGATTATAATGAACCGATTAATTTAATAAAAAAAATATTTTTAGTGACGAACTGGGTGAAAAATAAACTAATAGTCTGGTTTTTTTTTTCAAGAAATCGTTGTCGAGAAGCAAACGATATTACTTTTGGGCAACCGGGTTTTTTACCTGGTTTAGACCCGGCTGTATCTGAATTGCCGGTTGCCATCAAAGAAACTACAACCAGAAGTGAGATACGGCCAAAAAAAGGACCCGTTTTTTAGCTTTTCTTAAATAACTCGAAAACAGTAGCACCTACCAAAAAATGTTCTTCCACTTAAGTAATCTACATAAAATTCTCTATAAAAAAGGTTCTATACAGTTTTTTGCTGGGATCAATGTTTAATGAGATATTAAGGGACTAAGATAGACAATAAACATATATACTAATTAGCTTTTTCCCGCGAGTTTGTCTACGTGGGATTAACATTCGCTATAATAAATTAATGAAATGCCGTAGTTTAATCTGACAGCAAAAATAAATTTAACGTATAAGCTTTTTTACGTCTACAGTAAGCAACAATTCCATACCAACTTCAACCCCCCGTTTCATCCCTTTAAAAGATGATTACTGGGATAAAAACTATCTTATATCCTTCCCCACAACTCAAACTATCATCACATCAAATTTCATCTAAATTGGTTCAGCGGTTTAAGCGTGAAGAGGTAAGAGACCCACTGACTAGTCCAAAATTATTAAACTCTCTCTCCTTCTGATGCGACAGGCAAAGCATATTACTTTTTGTTTACACGGATTTTTACCCTATTTGGACCCTTCTGAGTTCGAAATTTAAATAATTTTTTTACCGGAAGTGGAATATTTAAGATGGCGGCCAGTATAAACCTAAGCGACGAAAAATCTATGTTCCTCGTATGGATACCCCCATTGATTATACTTTATTTTTAACGATTGTTATTTTTGGGAATAACAGTTGTAATGACACGTATTAAAAAAAAAAGATTACCTATTTGCAATGGTTCCAAATATACTGGTCTTTAAAGTTAGAAATCGCCGTCAACACTGTATTCTAATACCACGCGCTTTGTGGACGGGGTTTTGGGAACACGTCTGCAGACCTCCGGTACCCCGTCGTCGTTGCTCTTACGGGCCCATTGTAATTCTGCTCGTGCAATCTCCTCCGCTGACGGCACCTCGGAATACTTGAGGGCCTTCTAGCTCGGAACCTTTCAGGCGAATGATGCAGCTGTTGTAAGGGTGTAAAGAGTGGGTGTAAAGAATGTAAAGGCGGCAGCATCGCCGCATGCCTGGTCTTCTGCAGGAGTGAGTTTACGTCATGTTCGCGCATATACTCCGCAGCCTCCTTTTGGGTCAAAACTGTGACACTGAAGGCGAATTAGAGCCGGTAGTGCCAGGTCTCCTCCTATAGCCACGGAAATGACAGCACGAGGCTCCGTTCATGCAGAGCATTCTTCGCGCGTCTGACGGGCCGTGTCCAGTCCACGGCTATTACATCACAGTTCTGTTGTGATACGCTGTGGTCGGCTCTCTTCCCACCCTCTTATACAGGCACAAACCGAAGCAGCCGTGCCCCGTGAGAATAGGTATCTATTTAATCAACAAGCATAACATAACAAACCTTTTCGTTTGACATGTCACACGATAAAGTATGATAGCTGGCATAAGCGGGGTGCCATGAACGTTAAAAAAGTAAAGGTAGGATTATTATAGTAAGCGCCGACATTTGAAATATTTTTCTGACATATGACACACCATCTTCTATATCTTACTTCCGGTCTAACATTATTTGATGGCAATTGCAAAATATTATAATTACAACTGTTATTCCCAAAAATAACAATCGTTAAAAATAAAGCATAATGAATGGGGGTATCCATACGAGGAACATAGATTTTTCGACGCTTAGGTTTATACTGGCCGCCACCTTAAATATTTCACTTCCGGTAAAAAAATATTTTAAATTTCGAACTCAGAAGGGTCCAAATAGATTTTTACCCTATTTGGACCCTTCTGTAAACAAAAAGTAATATGCTTTGCCTGTCGCATCGAGAAGGAGAGAGAGTTTAATAATTTTGGACTAGTCAGTGGGTCTCTTACCTCTTCACGCTTAAACCGCTGAACCAATTTAGATGAAATTTGGTGTGATGATAGTTTGAGTTGTGGGGAAGGATATAAGATAGTTTTTATCCCAGTAATCATCTTTTAAAGGGATGAAACGGGGGGTTGAAGTTGGTATGGAATTGTTGCTTACTGTAGACGTAAAAAAGCTTATACGTTACATTTATTTTTGCTGTAAGATTACACTACGGCATTTCATTAATTTATTATAGCGAATGTTAATCCCACGCAGACAAACTCGCGGGAAAAAGCTAATTAGTATATATGTTTATTGTCTATCTTAGTCCCTTAATATCTCATTAAACATTGATCCCAGCAAAAAACTGTATAGAACCTTTTTTATAGAGAATTTTATGTAGATTACTTAAGTGGAAGAACATTTTTTGGTAGGTGCTACTGTTTTCGAGTTATTTAAGAAAAGCTAAAAAACGGGTCCTTTTTTTGGCCGTATCTCACTTCTGGTTGTAGTTTCTTTGATGGCAACCGGCAATTCGGATACAGCAGGGTCTAAACCACGTAAAAAGCCCGGTTGCCCAAAAGTAATATCATTTGCCTGTCGCATGGAGAAGGAGAGCGAATTTGAGATTTTGCTCCCAGTCTATAATGTCCTTGAACAGAAAGAGAACCGAAAAAGTGTCACTTTGTTCCCTCCTAGCAGGAAAGAAAAAGCCCGTACCTATAGGAATAGGTGGTGTGAAAATAGTTATTTGTGCAACAAGAGAGGAAAGTTGGTTTTTCTTGCGAGTGTTGATTTTGAGCCCCGAGTAAGCGAGATTCTATAATTGAATCACGAGCGAAGCGAGTGATTCTAAGTTTGAATCTTGAGAGTAGCGAGGGATCTCAAGAACACGAGATGTAAAAAAACTTTCCTCGTGTGACACATACAACTTTTCATCTCAGTAGTGAGAACATATTAAAGTTACAAAAATACATTTATTTACGTTCCTGAATGAAAGGCATCAGCATTATGACGAAAAGCTTCTAGAAACAAAATTTCATTCCCTGGAGTGAGGAAAGTCGCAACTTTCGTCACTCCCTAGAGTGATGAAAGTCGCGCTTTCGTCACTCCAGGGAGTGAGGAAAGTAGGCTTGTTCGAACTGCTGAGGTGAAAAGGCTATTTACGTCACTCTGGGCGCTAAGTGACATTTACCGCCCTAGGGCGCAGCGGGAAATCTCACTTCGCACCCAGGAGAAGACGTAAAATTATGTACGCACCACGGGCGGCAATAAGGAAGGCCTCAGTTCGCTTGTTTATGGCCCTTACCTTCGGTTCGGGCCACAAATGCCGGCGATCTGAGCCCTTCTTTATTTTACCGCCCTGGGTACGTAATGTACTATATATCCGCTAGCGTGCAAAAGTCATTTGAATTTCGAACACGATGATTGTAATTCTCTGTGGCGCATGTAACTTTTTAAAATTTAAAACTCCTTCAACGCGTGACTGATTTCATCAGTCGTTGAATCTTCAAATAACCAATCATCGCACGCTAATAACGGGCGATCAGGTAAGATCGCCTAAGAAAATCTGAACATTTGGATACCGCTTTATTAAATAATTTTAAACGAAAAAAGAACCGACTTCACTTAATAGGATCCACTATTCCAAGAAGAAGTGGCTGAGTTGCTGTAAAAAATAGTGAAATCACTATTGTGTGCCTATAATAGTTGAAGAGTTCCCTCGATTTCTCCAGGATCCCATCATCAGACCCCGACTTGGTGACAATGGGACCATCTAGGGATTCTTGGGGTTATACCCGTTCGATAAAAAAAAATTTGAAAATCGGTTCACGATTCACGGAGATATTCGCTTCGCTCATGGTTCAATCTTAGATTCCTTGGCTCGCTCAGCTTTCAATTTCAACACTCACGCCAAATGACCACTTTGCAGCCTTGCAAACCTTAACAAATAACTATTAGTACATTACGCACCTAGGGCGGTAAAATAAAGAACGTCTCAGATCGCGGGTATTTGTGGCCCGAACCGCAGGTAAGGGCCATAAACAAACGATCTGAGGCCTTCTTTATTACCGCCCGTGGTGCGTACACAATTTTACGTCTTCCCCTGGGTGTGAAGTGTGATTTGCCGCAGCGCCCATGGGCGGCAAATCTCACTTACAGCCCAGAGAGACGTAAATATTCTTGTAGCTGCCAATTAATAAATTAAAGTTGTGATTGGTGTATTTAATATCGTGATGTGTTCTGATTCGTCAATTTAAAATGTTTGTACGTCATAATTATGTATACATATTAGCCCTAGGGGCTAAATGTACTAATTTGGTCCGCCTTCATAAGCATAATATGATATGACACACTTTTTGAGCATGAGAAGTGAAAAGTAAATTCTAGATTCCTAGTATTCCCGAGTAATTTTTTCTAAATATTTCTTCGGTTTATTCCCAATCTTTCCTGCAATATTTTCTTTGCTTTAGGTATGGTTCAATGTAGGGCGCCAAAACCCATTTGGCTCCACCCTGATCGAGGGCTTGGGCCGGTGCTGAGTGCGATATACAGAGAGATAGAGAGAACGAAATTTCGATTTATGACGTTTGCGGGAGGCCCGCTGACCTTTTCCCAAACGGGTTCGGACTTTTACCATGATTTTATCTCCTTTTGAAATGTCATCTGTCATTAAAGAAAATTAAATATCCGTCACCTCACTACATCAAATACCATGTTTGATTACAATAATAAAACTGAAATCATAAAATAAAACTATATTATGATAAAATAAAACTTAAAGTTCAAAAATGACTCCAAATGACACCCCAGTGAAACTTCGAAATGAGCATGCAGTGTTTAAAAGCCAGGATCAATGTCTATCGGGTTTGTGAACCAACGCAAAAAAAGTAACTGTTAAATATTCAAAACTATGCCGTCTACAAGATCCGGGGAGCCAAACGCAACCACGTGCTAAGCCACAAGTGACTTGTTGTTTTCGTACCGATTGTTCCGGATACGGCAATTCAGGGGCTTTACATTCAAAAATACGGTATACGGCAGCGGTCCCATTGCCGTATCTTCGTACATTTCTTCAGCATGTTTTCAGCAAGAGGCCCGCCCACTAGTCTCCATTAGTCCTCACTCCACCCGCCGGTGGAAGTCCGCCCGCTGGTGGTCCTCCCATCGATGGAGGTCCGCTGGCTGTTGTAACTCCTGCTGGTAGCGGCCCTCTTACTGGTGGAAGTCTTCCCGCCGGTGGAGGTACGCCTGCTGATAAAAGTCCGCCCACTGTTGGAGGTCGTCCATCTGATGCAGGTTCTCCTGTTGGTGGCGGTCCTCTGTTGGTGGCGGTCCTCCCGCTAGTGGAGGTCCTCCATCCTTTTTTGTATACAACGACGGCGGCAAACAAGCATACGGCCCACCTGATGGTAAGCAGCTACCGTAACCTATGGACGCCTGCAACTCCAGGGGTGTCACATGCGCGTTGCCGACCTTTTAAAAACAGGAGGATTCACTGTGCTGACGGCTAAAGGAACAAGGAGGTCCCTCGTCGTCAACACAATGGGTCCTCTTTGAGCTCTTTGGCAACCTTACTCACCAGCAGGAACACAACACTATGAGTAGGGTCTAAGTGCTATTGGGCTGTGGTTTTCTGTAAGTTGGAGGTACTTCCCCAGTCGGGCTCTGCTCCAGATTTGAGCAAGGTGACATTCGCTGTGCTGTGCCCTACCACACGTAGCGAGATGACATTCGCAGTACCCATACCTCTATTTTCTTAATTTTAGGACATACCCCGGGTCCGGTCATATATCTGGTAGAGGTTGTCCTGCTGGTGGAGGTTCTCCTGCTGGTGGAGGTTCTCCTGCTGGTGGAGGTTCTCCTGCTGGTGGCGGTCCTCTCGTTAGTGCAGGTCCTCCCGCTAGTGTAGCTCCTCCTGTTGTTGGAGGTTCTCCTGCTGGTGGAGGTCCTTTCATTGGTGCAAGTCCTCCAGCTGGTGGGGGTTCCCCTGCTGGTGCAGGACCTCCTGCTGGTGCAGGACCTCCTGCTGGTGCAGGACCTCCTGCTGGTGCAGGCTCTCCTGCTGGTGGAGGTTCTCCTGCTGGTGGCGGTCCTCTTGTAAGTGCAGGTCCTCCCGCTAGTGGAGGTCCTCCATCTGGTAGAGGTTCTCCTGCTTGTGCAGGACCTCCTGCTGGTGGAGGTTCTCCTGCTGGTGGCGGTCCTCTCGTTAGTGCAGGTCCTCCCGCTAGTGGTGGTCCTCCATCTGGTAGAGGTTCTCCTGCTGGTGCAGGCTCTCCTGCTTGTGGAGGTTCTCCTGCTGGTAGAGGTCCTTCCGTTGGTGCAGGTCTTCCCGCTGGTGAAAGTCCTCCCGCAGATGGAGGTGCTCCTGCTGGTGCAGAACCTCCTGCTGGTGGAAGTTCTTCTGCTGGCGGAGGTCCTGCTGGTGGAGGTTCTCCCACTGGTGGTGGTCCTCCTTCTGGTGGAGTTCCTTCCGCTAGCAGCACATACATGCCTACGACCCGCAACTCCGGCTGCTGGTACACCACCCTCCCCTGCCGGTGCTCTGAATTATGACACTGCGGCAGCAAGTCCGTTTGCACAGTGTTTTTTTGCCTTAGAATCTTCCATGGTCGTTTTAATTAGCACACGTCGTTGTGCTAATCTCAAATATTTGTTCCTGAGTTATGGATGTTTTCTATGTATATAAGTATGTATTTATCTATCTAAGTTGTCCCCAAATATTTATTATTTATTATTATTATTTTTGTATGTCTTTCCCGACCACGGAACAATGGTGTTCCGGACCTTTGGGAGGCGTATGCCCTTTCGACAATTTAATGAAAAGAGAGGGGTACACTAAGCGGATGCTGCCCCTGCCCGTGTCATTGGACGCACACAGAGACAGCATCCGCCATGGTGTAAGGACTATTGAGAGTTAATGGAGTCTAAAATCTACTAGGCTATTGGGTGAATAGTATGGACTGATTAATGGGCTAATGGATGAAGAACCGGACGCCTGCCTAATAAAACGGTAAAACGGTATCCAATTTTATTTCCGGCAGACGGTGACTCGCCCTCCGCAAGATGGGCCCCCATAAAAAGCGACATCAAAGATGGCTCAAGGGCAACACCGATGCGGGAGCTGGGGGCAGAGAGGTGTCACTGGACTTTAAACATATAGCCAACTCGCCACTTAGGTTTCCACATCTACCCTCGAGAACACAGCTCTAACGACCCCACTCTGGACAGCCGGCTAAGGCAAGCCAGAGGCAGGGGACCTGTCCCACCATCCGACAGGGCACCCCAGGGGCACTCAGGTACGTGGAGTCGCTACTCTCCAACAGCTCGTCACAAGCTGCCCTGCGTTGACTGATTGCGCTGGTGAAAACCAGTGGGCGATGGGGTCGTCACATCCCTACGCCTTATTATTATTATTTTTTTTTATCGATAGTAATAGTCATTCGGAACGCAAGAAAAAACTACGGGAAGTCTTTTATATAAAAAAATAATAAAGATTAAAGCTCACTCAACAGTGAATAATAAACTCACTTAACTAACACTCAACAGAAAATAAAAAATATTTTTTTAAGAAGTTTACTGCACTAACTATGTTACACAGTGTCCTTAACATACGTGATGTTTTTTCAATAACTAGCCTTATTGTGAGAGCTGATTAGGTAAGTCATACTGCACATTTTTTATATGGGAACAATATCCGAAATAAAATTTTGGCCTCCCCACATAAAACGTCCACATCTCATCGGCAAAAATGTATGAACTAGCCAAAAAAAGTTGTGTGATTTCGGACCTTGCATAAGGGAACAGGATGCCTTAGCAACTGATACCATAGTATTTTATTGTTTTAGCTCTCCTTAGATATAATGATAATTCAAACAATCCTCAAGTAAAAGCAGTCAGAGTTTCGATGACAACCCTGAGCACGATTTTTAAAACCCGATTTTTCAAAAAGTAGCCCCGATTTGAAGATGGTTTTTTTACAGCTTGTAGGTGCATACGGTATTGCTTGGGCTTGGTCACGGCTTCTACTACAGCTTATAAAAAGAAATAAAAATAACGAACTAAACGATTTTTTCTCTGTTAAGTCTCTTAATAGTGCAGGCAAAATGTATATGCCAGTTTGGCGGCAAATTATGTACATCAATGAAACTTTGTTCATAAGTTTATCTTGACACTAGAAATGAGGATCTGCTGAGTCCTACGAAAATTTAGAGGTCCTACCCCTTTCCGGGGGGTATGGGGGGAGGGGAGCTTAAAAACCGACAAAGTGCGTGCCGGACCACCCATAATAAAGGGTTCCGTACCTTCGATGAAATAAGAACGAACTAATGCCAAAAGGGCGTATCTACATAAGGAAAAACTTTTTGGAAATGGCTCAAAAGGTCAAAAACTCAAAAATGGCTCAACCGATAATGTTTAAATTAATATCATAGAAAGTAAGTGTTACGGCGTATCTTCTTGAATTTTTTCATATTTTTTTAACTTATGGTTCAAAAGTTTGAAGGGGAGGACACAATTTTTTAGACTTTCCAAGCCATTATTTCTGTTATATTTACTATTTAAAAAAATGTCTCAAGACTCTTTAACGTTATTTTTAAAGACCTATCCATTGATGTGTAACAAGTTGACATTTGAATATTTTTTTAGAATTCAAAAATTTCCCCCTCGATCATAACCCCCCGATGGGGGTAGGACTACAAAATTTTGATAGGACTCGGCAGATCCTCATTTCTAATGCCAAGCTAAATTTAATAAACAATGTTTCATCGATGTACATATTTTGCCGCCAAAATATGCTATTTTTCCTGTATTATAATCTAGATAAATAAAATACTAGCATTTAGGTCAGTCAACGAACATATATAGAGGGAAATGCTTGGAACACAATTTTTGACTTCGTAACTTTATTTGGACTAGTTAGGAGGTAAACATATCCAAAGTCCCCAGCCGTAGCCCTTCAGCCGGGGGGGTGAGGGGGGTTAGAAGGTCCCATTTTTTAAATTTTCGTAGATAACTCGGTAACGGTGGGTCATACGAAAAGATATTCTTCTACTTAATTCATCCACATCAAATTTTCTACAAAAAAGTTTCTTTTCACTTTTTTGCTGTTGTCAATATATAATGAGATATCGAGAAAATACCATAAAAACTTGTTTAAACTTTCGGAACTATTATTTACAAAAGTATTTGTTTTATCCAAAAGGTGTCCTATAATACCCTTATTTTTTTTAAAGACCTATCCAACGATACCCTACATATCAGGGTTGGAGCCAAAAAAAAAATACCCCCGCACTTCATGTGTACGGGAGGTACCCTAAAAAATCATACTTTTTCAGATTTTGATTTAAGACTTTGTTGGCGGGATTGAAACACATACTCATACGAAATTTCAATTTTCTAGTACTGACCATCACTGAGCAGAGTGAGCCGGGTTCCTACCCTTATAGTTTCGCCATGTCCGTCTGTCCTTCCACAGCATTGCTCAGTGATGGTTAATACTAGGAAAATGATATTTTGTATGAGTATGTGTTTTAATCACGCCAACAAAGTGTTAAAACAAAATCTGAAAAAATATCATTTTTGAGGGCCCCTCCCGTACACATGAAGTGGGGGGTAATTTTTTTTTTGGCTTCAATCCTAAAGTGTGTACTACCGTTGGATTGGTCTTTCTAAAAGAATAAGGGCTTTGAAAAACAACTTTTGGATAAAACTAACACTTTCGTAAATAATAGCTCCGAAAGTTTAAACAAGTGTTTATCGTATTTCCTCGATATCTCAGTAAACATTGATCCCATCAAAAAATTAAAAGAATCTTTTTGGTATAAAATTTCATGTGGATGAATTAAGTAGAAGAACATTTTTTCGTATGACCCACCGTTGCTGAGTTATCTACGAAAATCCAAAAAATGGGACCTTCAAACCCCCCTCTCCCCCCCGGCTCAAGGGCTACGGCCGAGGACTTTTGATATGTTCACCTCCTAACTAGTCCAAACAAAGTTACGAAGTCAAAAATTGTGTTCCAAGCATTTCCCTCTATACCTTTTTTCGAGCATTCAATGACTGACCTAATTTGTTTTTTGAGTAACCACAAATACGAATACGAAATACGAATACAATACAAATACGAAAATTAAATAATGTAAATAACTTCTGGTTCAAAAGATATTTTCAAATTTCACTCATCATGGTCACGTAATCTTTAATATTTTTTATAAAAAACTTATTTACATTTGACTTCCCGGAGCTTTTGGTCTTGCGTTAAGAAATGACTATTATTATCAAATTTAAAAAATAAAACGACAATGGAAGATTTTAAGGCAAAAAAGAACATTGTGGTTTGCTATAAAATAATCTAAGGGAGTTCCAAGTTCTACCACTAATATCACAAAGTACCTGCGGCCGCAATCCGGCAACTGATACGCTACCCTCCCGTGTCGCTGCTCCAGCAGCATCTCGGGTTGCTTCAAAATAATAAATGGCAGGTGCAAGTTTCGCCACACAAGCCGAAGTTTCGGTAACAGCAGCCTCTAAAGAAACAATAGAATCCGCACAGATCAAGGACACTCCACAACAAGGACCGCATCTCTCTCTGCCATCAAACCGACCATTGAAAAAAACAAAATTTGATTCAAGTACGAATTACATATGGATTGAAGCGGAAGAGCTTCTGCCGCACTTTCGTACAAGGCAATTTACAGGTAGTCACGCTAGTAGCTCACAGATACCTCCGGCTCGACCTATGACTATTGGGACGCTAATACCCCTGAATTATGGCATTGCGACACCTCAGTTTCCTAGAAAAGAATCTGCCACTAATATCTCAAAAATACTTGCGGCCGGAGTTTTGGCTACTGATATAATATCCTCCCGTGTCGCTGCTCCGGCCGAATCTCAGGTTGCTAGAAAAGAATATAAGGGAGATACAAGTTTCGCCACACTAGCCGAAGTTTCAAGAGCAGCAGCCTCTAAAGAAAAATTAGAATCCGCACAGATCAAGGACACTCCAGAACAAGGACCGCATCTCTCTCTGCCATCAAACCGATCATTGAAAGAAATAAAAAAATATCCAAGTACAAATTACATATGGATTGAAGAGGATGAGCTTTTGCCGCACTTTCGTACAAGGCAATTTGCAGGTCGTCACACTGGTAGCACACAGATACCTCCGGCTCGAACTAAAGCTACTGGTACACGACCCTCCCTTGTCGCTGCTCCGGCAGAATCTCAGGTTGCTAGAAAAGAACATAAGGGAGCTCCAAGTTCCGCCTCACAAGCCGAACTTTCGGAAACAGCAGCCTCTACAGAAAAAGTACAATCCGCACAGAATCCTTGTTCTGCACAACAAGGAGTGCCATCAACGCGGTCATTGAAAGAAACAAAACCTCATTCCGCCAGTAGAGGTCCTCCTGTTGGTAGACACGATGTAAACACAAATGACATGTGGATGGACATTTTGCCGAACTTTCGTGACTACGGCAAGTCCGGAATGCGTTCAACAACACATTCAATGCAATTTGGAGGCACTCCCGCTAATAGCACACAGATACCTGCTACCGGATCTCTAGCAACTGACACACTAACCTCCCCTGCCGGTGCTCCGAATGATGGCACTGAAGCGCAATCTCAGGTTGCTAGAAAAAAATCTAAGGGAGGTTCAAGTTTTCCCTTTAATGTTTTACTTTCGAGAATAGCATGCTCAAAATCTGAAGGAAAGGTACATAGATTCCGCAAAGCTTAAGGACACTCCACAAAAACGAGTGCAATTTGAAAGTAGCAATAGTGAGTAATAGTAATAAAATAAATACAGGAGCTCGATCTGATATGCGGCGGCGGTAGCCATCTTCCTACTATCCAGTGTCCAGTGCGTTCAAAATCCGCAGACAGTAAGAACATTTAAAGTTGGTAGTTTGACATTAATGTAGACATCGAAAGAAACAATACACAATAAAACATAAAAAAACACCAAACCGAATGCAGAACCTCCTTCTTCTATGGAATTGAAGTCGGTTAAAAAATAACAATTTCTAACGGGACGAGTGAGATGGAAGGAACCGACACGAGCTTTTGCCGCACTTCCGTGCCTACGGCAGATGTCTATGCATCAAAAAATAATTCCTTGCCAATGAAGTATTCTGAATGCATTCAAAGAAAACATTAGAAGCAATAACTCAAATTATAGATATAGTCAAACTTCTATACTAACTGATATCCCCCACTAAAGCTCCTGTTCAACCTATAAGATCTCAGGAATCGAAGCGAAGACCATTTTCTGATCGTCTATTTTGGCTTTAAGAAAAAAATATTACACGTTCTGCGATACGTAAATCGAGGCGACACAATATGGGGTTTCGATATTAAAATAATATTACCTATGGAAGCTAAGCAACAAGTCAAGATAGTACCATCGTAATACATTTATCAGACTTCCAATTCAGTGTTAGTTCAGACATGCTAAGGATACCTGCTATATCTAACATATTTCAAATAAAACCTGCTATGTCTAACATATTTCAAATGAAACCTGCTATGTCTAACATATTTCAAATGAAACCTGCTATGTCTAACATATTTCAAATGAAAGAAGTTAACAAACCATTAATAATCAAATATTTTGAACAATCATACATAATTTCTAAATAAATAATGCGAAGTCCCACGTTCATGAATTATTTTCTACAAGCTTTATTATATACAAAGGTAGGTACATTCCATGGCATCGGCCATCAGGCCATCAAACCTTTCCCATTACTGACATTATAGGATTGTTTAAATTGTAAACATTGATTTCAGAGCTTGTTGAAGCTGAAGGAGTCCGGCAAAGTGCGGCACATCGGGGTTTCCAACCTGAACGCGGAGCAGCTCGCTAGGGTCTCTGCTGTGGAGAAGCCGGCCTGCCTGCAGGTTTGTACCTAATTGACTCTCGGTGATCCATTACGTAACCAATAGTCGAATAACGGCCTCCTAGCCTAGTTGGTAGTGACTCTGCCTATGAAGCAGGAGGTTCCGGGTTCGAATCCTGGACAGGGCATTTATTTGTGTGCTAATCACAGATATTTGTTCCCGAGTTATAGATGTTTTCTATGTATCTAAGTATTTATCTATATCTATCTATTATATACCGGGTGTACAATCCAAATGGGTCAGTATGGAGATGTCGGAAACTATGAGAGATAGCGAGATCTGTTCTTAGGAACCATGACGTCGATTTTAGATTTAATAATAATTACATTCAAACTTTTTTATTAATTCTCATACATAACCGGGAGTCGAACCTGGTCAAAATCAATGTGTATAAATTCTGCAAGTCGCAAGAAGCACAACACTAATGGAATCTTGTTTAAATAAATGAAAGAAAAACCCACCAATAAGGTAATTATTTTATTTCAGTAAATGTTCAGAATGGTAGCCATTTGACTTGCAGAATTTATACACATTGATTTTGACCAGGTTCGACTCCCGGTTATGTACGAGAGTTAATAAAAAAGTTTGAATTTAATTCTTATTAAATCTAAAATCGACGTCATGGTTCCTAAGAACAGATCTCGCTATCTCTCATAGTTTCGGACTTCTCCATACTGACCCATTTGGATTGTACACCCGGTATATCGTCGCCCAGTACCCACAACACAAGCCTTATTGAGCTTATTGTGGGACTAGGTTTATTTGTGTAAGATTGTCCCGTAATATTTATTTATTTATTTAATAACACGTCCAGTGTTCATTAATCCGTACAATAGGAAGTAATGCTACTTATCGAACGCCTATCGCTATGTGCTGCCGTATCATCGATGCCATTGAGGAGTACGGTCAAATTGCTGTTTTCTTTAATAGATTTAAGCGGTAATAAAGGCAGCAATATTTTTAATTAACTTAATTTGTTTTAGTAAACGGCTATAATCGTATAATTTTTTATGTATTTCCAAAATTTCCGTATAATGTATTAGGTATATCTACCCTTACTTTGAGCTTTGGCATGTCAATTGTTTGACGTTTTTACAGTACTACCTAAAACCTAACCCCCTTATTCATTACGTCATTCAGGTCTCAATTTAATTAAGTATTAATTTTGTCTATGTGATGATACATAAGGAAGGACAAAACATAAATTAACCAATGTAGGCCTGAGAGACGTTTATGAATAAAGAGGTAAGTACCGCTGATGAATGTCTGATTATAATAATTTATAATTCGATTTCTGGCAGATTGAGGTACACCTGCTGTGCCAGCAGCCGTCCTTGCTGGCCGAGGCCAAGAGGCTGGGCGTGCCCGTGGTGGCGTACTCGCCGCTCGGCTCCAAGGCACTCGCTGACTCGCTAGCAGAGAAGACAGGGTAAGTGTGTCGAGATTTACACCTGCTGTGCCAGCAGCCGTCCTTGCTGGCCGAGGCCAAGAGGCTGGGCGTGCCCGTGGGGGCGTACTCGACGCTCAGCTCCAAGGCCCTCGCTGACTCGCTAGCAGAGAAGACAGGGTAAGTGTGTCGAGACTTACACCTGCTGTGCCAGCAGCCGTTCTTGCTGGCCGAGGCCAAGAGGCCGGGCGTGCCCGTGGGGGCGTACTCGCCGCTCGGCTCCAAGGCCCTCGCTGAATCGCTACCAGAGAAGACAGGGTAAGTGTGTCGAGACTTACACCTGCTGTGCCAGCAGCCATCCTTGCTGGCCGAGGCTAAGAGGCTGGGCGTGCCCGCTGTGGCGTACTCGCCGCTCGGCTCCAAGGCACTCACTGACTCGCTAGCAGAGAAGACAGGGTAAGTGTGTCGAGATTTACACCTGCTGTGCCAGCAGCCGTCCTTGCTGGCCGAGGCCAAGAGGCTGGGCGTGCCCGTGGGGGCGTACTCGACGCTCAGCTCCAAGGCCCTCGCTGACTCGCTAGCAGAGAAGACAGGGTAAGTGTGTCGAGACTTACACCTGCTGTGCCAGCAGCCGTCCTTGCTGGCCGAGGCCAAGAGGCTGGGCGTGCCCGTGGGGGCGTACTCGACGCTCAGCTCCAAGGCCCTCGCTGACTCGCTAGCAGAGAAGACAGGGTAAGTGTGTCGAGATTTACACCTGCTGTGCCAGCAGCCGTCTTTGCTGGCCGAGGCCAAGAGGCTGGGCGTGCCCGTGGGGGCGTACTCGACGCTCAGCTCCAAGGCCCTCGCTGACTCGCTAGCAGAGAAGACAGGGTAAGTGTGTCGAGATTTACACCTGCTGTGCCAGCAGCCGTCCTTGCTGGCCGACGCCCAGAGGCTGGGCGTGCCCGTGGGGGCATACTCGCCGCTCGGCTCCAAGGCCCTCGCTGACTCGTTAGCCGAGAAGACAGGGTAAGTGTCTCGAGACTTGAAGGGTGGGTTGCGCGACACACAATTAACGGACTCATCAACGTTAAATATGGCGATGGAGCTGTCATCACATAGAAAACTGTCAAACTTCATACAATATTTTTTAACGATGACGTTGACTTTAATGGTTTGGTGCAACCTGCCCTTACAAGGTTTCTTTCAGGTGTACGGTTACAGTGGTAGAGCGTCCGTGTATAACTCGATTATCATCGATTTGCCAAAATTTCGGATGGCATAGCGCTTTTATTACCTACTGATTAATAATTAAATCGGTCGGATTATTTTTCGGTCAGCTGTGGAGTAAAGCAGGGTCGCGTCCTTGCGCCAACGTTATTTGCCATGTACTTTTCGGTTGTAGTTAAGGAAGCACTGAAGCAGACTACTGATGGCATTGGGATCAGGTTTCGTTCTGATGGAAACATTTTTAACTTGGCCAGGCTTAAGGCAGCTACTAAGGTCTCTCATGATGTGATCACGGAGGTTATGTACGCCGATGACCTGTGCTTTGTAGCAAATTCATCTGATGGACTTCAGAATCTCGTCTCTGTTTTTGATTAGTCTTGTCGAAAGTTCGGTCTCAAGATAAGCGTTAGCAAGACAGAAGTCATGGCGGTCGACTCTTTACTCAGTGACGAAGCCTTTTGATATACAACTGGGTGACAGTAAGCTAAAGAAGGTCGAGAAATTCAAGTATTTGAGTAGCACACTGTCTAATAAGCATGATCTTGACGCGGAGATAAGCAACAAACTCTGAGCAGCATCTGCATCTTTTGGCAAATTGGTACCTAAAATTTTTCGTACCCGCGTACGCGTGAGGAATACTGAGGTACTTCGCTTCGGCGTGCTAATGTTGCTGGAATTGAGGTATACCTTATGCGTCGGCAGCTGCGGTGGTGTGGCCATGTTTCGAGAATATCTGAGAGTAGGGTGGCGAAGCGCATTTTCTATTCTGAACTGCAGGACGGCAAGCGGAAATCAGGCGGCCAGTTCCTCCGTTATAAAGATGTTCAGAAGAGACATAAGAAGCGATGCAATATCGAACCCTCTGAGTGGGAAGCACACAAGGCCCGACCACCTGCAGCCTTAACTTACCACTATACCTAGACGGAGTCCTGAGATGCCCTCGGTGTGGGCGTACACTGCAGACTAAGATTGGCTACTGCAGTTACATGAGGGCGCACGAGCGGGCGGACCAGCTTAGTTCCCGCAGCTAAAGAACGTTATGCAGTCGCTGTAGCCGAAATAGGCTAGGATGAAGAGAGAGAGAGAGATTAATTAAATTGGAAAAGCAAGACAATATCGTTCTAGCAGTTATTCTCGGCTGCCCGCGGGGGCGCGGCTTGCGGTAGGCACCGGAGTAGGGGTTAGTATGAAAACTCTTTTCATAAATTATCAAGTGTCGCTAAGACACCCGACCCGTGATGCTTCCGAGCCTCTTTTCACTAACGTAACTCCAACATTTCCGTGCATGTTTAAGCATACTTTTGTGTAGATATATCTTCTATAGATATTCGTTTAGTAAACTATATTGTCGATGGTCATAATGATTATAAATGTCTTTTACAGGCGCACATACCCAGACCTGCTGACACTGGAACCAGTGACCCGGGCGGCGGCGGCGCACGGCCGCACGCCCGCGCAGATACTGCTGCGGCACGCGCTGCAGCGCGGCTTAGCTGCCATCCCCAAGAGCACCAACCCGCAGCGGATCAAGCAGGTTGTTGGCTAGCTCTGTGTCGTACAGCTCACACCCAGACCTGCACGCTGGAGCCAGTGACCCGGGCGGCGGCAGCGGACGGCCGCACGCCCGCGCAGATACTGCTGTGGCAGGCGCTGCAGCGCGGCTTAGCTACCATCCCCAAGAGCACCAACCGCAGCGGATCAAACAGGTCACACAGACAGACTGTCTGTGTATACTCTTATCTGTAGCCCTAAAACTGTTGAACGAATATATAGTACATTGTTGTAGAGGCTGGAAAGTAAGCTATAGGTGGATCGAGTTAGTTCGAGGGCCGACCCGCCAGGGGAGGCCCTCGAAGATACGAGTCCACCTATAGCGCTTTCGGCCGAGACATTACATAGTGCTTTTCACGACTACTGTGAGGAAATAAAATAAAAAAATAATTGGCATATACAAACACTTTAATAGATACTATTTATAGGTAGGTATATTGACGGTTCATATGATTTTCACAAGCACGATAAAGTAAACGAGCATGTAACTTTCTGCAAATAAATGTTTCTTTTCGCCATCCTTCCATAATATGAATTGTTCGTCGGATATTATATTGTATACAAAATATCACTGTTCATGAACCTTCTTATTTAGGACGCGATTTCACTGGTAACAAATTTCTAAGCCTGTGCAGTTTCTTGAATTTCGGTGGGCGCCAGCGTATTAATAACATTTTCTACACTTATTGAACTCATTTTAACTGCATAAATACAACTTTCTTGTTTTTCAGTCAAACATTATCCAATTCAATATGTATTTTTCTCGCTCCACCTTTATTACTTTTTTTTTTCACTTTTAAGAAGCGTTTTACGATGTTTGCTTCAATCCGACTCAAACGGCTATTAGACATTGCAACCTGCAGGGCCCAATCTGTCAGGTTGGTAGGTATAATTAAAGGTAGGGCCCGTAGGGAGCTGAAGAGAGAGAGGGAGAGGCAGGGTACACAACAGATTGGGCCCTGCAAGTTGCCATGTCTAATAGCCGGTTCACTCCTTACCCACTTTTTGATAGAAAACCACAAACGGTTAAAAAGGTAAAAACGCCTTAAGGGTGATCTGAATGATTTTGACGTTTCTTTTTTTTAAAGAAGTAAATTGGTTCGATAAACAACCTTATTTTATTTTAGAATGAAAAAGTGGTGCCAAAAAAAGACCTTTTTAATGTTTTAAAGTAAAATCCATATGTCATTGCATTGGACCCGCCAATGAGAATCATTTAAAAGTCACTTTTAAATGATTCTCATTGGCGGGTCCAATGCAATGACATCTGGATTTTACTTTTCTACTATGACATTTCATTGCTGCAAAATAGCAATTCTTGTAGTGGTTGTTCAGATGCTACAGCAATTGCTTACTTTCCAGCTTGGATTTTGATCTTCTTTTGCCACATTTCCGAGCAGGTGGCGTGAAAAATGATTTTTTTTGCTTAATTATTTGATTGCAGGTTATTAATTTCGGGGGATTTCATATTTTTTTCATTTAATAAATAGTTATATCTATCCCTGTTTACAGAATATATCCGTGTGGGACTTCGAGCTGAGCCCTGCAGAAATGACCGAGCTAAACGCGCTGGACCGCGGCGAGGCAGGCCGGATCTGCGACTTCAGCTTCTTCCTGGGCATTGAGAAACACCCCGAGTTTCCCTTCAAGAAGTAGTTGAACTGTAAACACCAAGAAATAAGGTTACTTTTACTTTAAACTGAACGCCTTCGAAATGGCTGACCAGTATAAGTAACCTTACCGTTATGGTCCTTAAATACTAGAGCAAAAGGTTAGATTTCCGATTGCGCCTATATTATGTAGTACATTGAGATGTTACTTGAATAAAGCGAATCGAGATCCTCTTCAAACAGGAGATGTATGTGGTCTACTAATTTATTGTGGCAATCTAACCGATAGGGAGGAAGGTATAGGATAATTCACTACTAAACTTGCTTTCTTATCCTCTATGGGTCAGATTATACCGTTACATTGTAATATGTATAGACCTCTATCAGTAACAAGCGGACCTCGATTTTGACATGATTAAAAAATCTTTTTGGTAATTTTATCTAAATTTAGAAATGACTACATTATGTTAACACGAAATTGTTATCCGTTGAATATTTTTATAGACAACACGGAATATTAGATAAGAAAAGATATTTTGAAGACAATTTTGTTTCCTTTGCACCCATTTTATGCCTAAATATCCAGGTTCAGGTACATTTTTATGCACGTCATTATTTTTACTACCAAATCTTAAACTTGTACGACCGCCAAGACGGTAATTTAAAATTGCTTTCAAAATTGAGTCACATTTTACGGGGTTCGCTCTTAGTCTATGTCAGCATTACTGAGTACGTTGATGTCTTGAACTTCTAGGCGGAGAGCTTGCCACGTCAGATATGATACAGTAATGTTACACTTGCATGCATTTTAGGTACGTCAGTGCCATCCGGGCCTCTCACAACTGTTTATCGGTGGAGGTTCAAAATTGAATAATTACCTACCATTTTCAGGGGCCTAATCTTCTTTTAACATGGCCTATGGGCCCTTTGTTTTCGATACCTATAAATGAAACAAAGCGGTACGCAGCGTAGATTTTAAAATTCGTGGTGACCTGACTAGGTACCTATTGCATAAAATTACAATTTATTATAGACACTGGTTTTCATTTCACTTTGAAATGAAGTTTCGTTTACACCAGTCACTCTAGGAGTGCAATTATATGCACCCATGTGTGTAAAATAACTGTTACCTATTTTAAAATGGCGCTCATTTTGAGAGCCGCTGTGAGATTATATCACTATTTAAATGAAGACATTGCAGGTAAGTACCAACAATAAGCAAATATTATGTCAATCTAGTATGTAGTATTCCAGACTTAAAAATTATGATTATGATTACCTAATTCTGACATTAATATAACTATCTCTATAGTCACTGATATAACCAAAGACATATATTCTCTTTTGATATAACTACAATCGTTTTGAACTTTTTGAAGTTTTACCTAAGTCCGTGCTAATAGCAATGTTTACATTTCTTTTATAACACGACGGTGGCAAACAAGCATATATACGGCCCGCCTGGTGGTAAGCAGCTTATATAGCCTCTTGTCGCCTGCAAATCCTGAAGTGTCACAAGCGCGTTGCTGACGCCTTAATGTATAAAGGAGGATTCACTGCCGAGGCGCGGCGGCGGCATCGTCTACACGCGCCCTACAGCTAGCCCCTATAGTATTTAACCCCTATCTATAAGTACATAGAATTGGTATATGATCTTGATCTATTTAGGTGTGGGTAGAGCCAAACAGGGCCAGAGTAGAGTAGGAACTACTTATACGTTTCTAATGCCAGGTACATATGCCTAAATATTCGTGATGTGATATATAAACATACATATATGGAATAAGAAACATCACGATTATTTATTAGCCCCATATACACCGTGTTTTGTGCGGAAAGAGAAGTCCCGTAGAATGTATGAATTCTCAGACATATAAACCTCGAGAGTTCTCTTTCCACGCAGACTACCTAGGTATACCTACGCAGCATAAGACATTCCTTTAAACCAACGTAAAGCGATGTAGGTAAGGTTTGTTTTGACCGAGTAAAACACCCTTTAGCGATCTTGAACTTATCAAGCACTCATTTTTTATCCCTACTCATAGATCCTCGAACCCAAGACTGGTTCCTTATGAGGACGCCATGGCCTGGCGTTGGCATCATCGTACTGTACCTGGCGTCCGTGTTCTACTGGCTGAATGGCCCGACATGCTCTTGGCCGAGTTTTTTATATTAGTTTTTTCGTTGTAGGCACGAAGAAAACCCCCATTCTTCGTGGTTCGCGGCCCGACACGCACTTGGTCGGTTTTGGTTTTGCGTTATTTTTGTTACACGTCAATGGTCTATAGTTTACGAATAACATTGCTGTGATATACGGCCGGACGGATGGACAGATGGACATGACAAAACTATAACTATAAGGAAAACCGGCCAAGAGTATGTCGGGCCATGGCCAACGACAAAAAAATTCGCCCCCCACTTCACGTGTACGGGAGGTACCCTAACAACATATATTTTTCTAGTTTTTATTCTACCGTTTTGTCGGCTTCGTTAATGCACATATTCAAACCAAATTTCAGCTTTCTATTGCTAACGGTCACTGAGCTAGACCGCGGACGGACGGACGGACATGGCGAAACTATAAGGGTTCCTAGTTGACTGCGGAACCCTAAAAATGAAAGAAATTTTCTTTCGTTATAAGGTATCTCCTCCAGGCCCGTTATTTTTTTCCACCCTGACATTCATCAAGAATTTCAGCTGGCTTGTGCTTGTAGTGACGTTTACTGGGCTAAGGAAGGACACGCAGACCGGTCTAGTAAAACTATAAGATTTTTAGTTATTTTGACTACGGAAACCTAAAAAGGCAGATATCCATTACGAATAAAAACGATTTATTTCCTCTGGACGCAAATAAATGCGGGTGTCATCTTTACCCTTCATTCTTTACTATGGGGCGCAAATGTGGGTAAAGATAACCTATGGGGGTGTAAAAAGGGTGTATATTTTTATGTTGCACTAGATGGCAGTCTACAACGAGAAAGGGTGCAAGCGTGAATTGTAAGTTAGCACTTCCACTTAGTAAGTTAAAAAGTTAGCACTTTATATTGGCGTAAAATAACAGTTACCTACCTATTCATTTGAAAAAAAATTTGCGCGTTATTTTGTGACGAATTCTCTAAAATGAGGCGCCATTTCAGTCTCTTGCCTAGGGCGCCGGGAATTCTCGGGCCGGCCCTGGGTCTGACCAATGCACGCCCATAATGTTGCGCAGACATTTCAGATGAAAGCGGTGTAGTAGGCCTATATGCCTGCGATATAACACCCACGTCTCCGAAGAATATAGTAAATTGGGAAGTACTATGGCCATATACACAGAAACCTTTGTGGCTAGACTGATGTCATGGGTACGAAAAATTTTAGGTACCAATTTGCCAAAAGCTGCAGATGCTGCACAGAGTTTGTTGCTTATCTCCGCGTCAAGATCATGCTTATTAGACAGTGTGCTACTCAAATACTTGAATTTCTCGACCTTCTTTAGCTTACTGTCACCCATAGCTCACCGAAGGAAGCCCACTAACTGCTCGATAGGGGAAATAATTCGTGTATAGCTGAATTTTGGTGAAGTTGTAGATAAAGGTGTCTTACACAACATACTAAAAGTACTCATGGATAGGGGTGCCGCTAACGGGGAGAGGGGGGTGTAAAGGTCCCCTTTTTTGGCTTTTCGTAAATAACTCAGTAGCGGTGGCTCATACGAAAAAAATTTCTTCTACTTAATTAATCCACAAATGATTTTCTACAGAAAAGGTTCTTTACACTTTTTTGCTGAGATCAATCTATAATGAGATTTCGAGGAAATACGATAATCACTTTTAGAAACTTTCGGAGCTATTATTTACGAAACTATGAGTTTTGTCTAAAAATTGTTTTAGAAAACCCTTATTTATATTAAAATACCTATCCAACGACACCCCACACATTAGGGGTGGATTAATAAACAGAATTTACTCCCCACTTCATGTGTTCGGGAGGTACCCTAAAAAATAATCTTTTTTCAGATTTTGTTTTAAAACTTTGTTTGCGTGTTCAAAACACATACTCATACGAAGTTTAACTATTCTAGTACTAACCATCACTGACACATGAGCAGCGATTCGAGACAGGGTAAGTGTGTCGAGATTTACACCTGCTGTGCCAGCAGCCGTCCTTGCTGGCCGACGCCCAGAGGCTGGGCGTGCCCGTGGGGGCATACTCGCCGCTTGGCTCCAAGGCCCTCGCTGACTCGCTAGCCGAGAAGACAGGGTAAGTGTCTCGAGACTTGAAGGGTGGGTTGCGCGACACACAATTAACGGACTCATCAACGTTAAATATGGCGATGGAGCTGTCATCACATAGAAAACTGTCAAACTTCATACAATATTTTTTAACGATGACGTTGACTTTAATGGTTTGGTGCAACCTGCCCTTACAAGGTTTCTTTCAGGTGTACGGTTACAGTGGTAGAGCGTCCATGTATAAGTCGATTATCATCGATTTGCCAAAATTTCGGATGGCGCAGCGCTTTTATTACCTACTGATTATTAATTAAATCGGTCGGATTATTTTTCGGTCAGCTGTGGAATAAAGCAGGGTCGCGTCCTTGCGCCAACGTTATTTGCCATGTACTTTTCGGTTGTAGTTAAGGAAGCACTGAAGCAGACTACTGATGGCATTGGGATCAGGTTTCGTACTGATGGAAACATTTTTAACTTGGCCAGGCTTAAGGCAGCTACTAAGGTCTCTCATGATGTGATCACGGAGGTTATGTACGCCGATGACCTGTGCTTTGTAGCAAATTCATCTGATGGACTTCAGAATCTCGTCTCTGTTTTTGATTAGTCTTGTCGAAAGTTCGGTCTCAAGATAAGCGTTAGCAAGACAGAAGTCATGGCGGTCGACTCTTTACTCAGTGACGAGCCTTTTGATATACAACTGGGTGACAGTAAGCTAAAGAAGGTCGAGAAATTCAAGTATTTGGGCAGCACACTATCTAATAAGCATGATCTTGACGCGGAGATAAGCAACAAACTCTGTGCAGCATCTGCAGCTTTTGGCAAATTGGTACCTAAAATTTTTCGTACCCATGACATCAGCCTAGCCACAAAGGTTTCTGTGTATATGGCCATAGTACTTCCCAATTTACTATATTCTTCGGAGACGTGGGTGTTATATCGCAGGCATATAGGCCTATTAGACCGCTTTCATCTGAAATGTCTGCGCAACATTATGGGCGTGCATTGGTCAGACCGCGTGAGGAATACTGAGGTACTTCGGCGTGCTAATGTTGCTGGAATTGAGGTATACCTTATGCGTCGGCAGCTGCGGTGGTGTGGCCATGTTTCGAGAATATCTGAGAGTAGGGTGGCGAAGCGCATTTTCTATTCTGAACTGCAGGACGGCAAGCGGAAATCAGGCGGCCAGTTCCTCCGTTATAAAGATGTTCAGAAGAGACATATGAAGCGATGCAATATCGAGCCCTCTGAGTGGGAAGCACATGCTGCGAAGCGTCCGGAGTGGAGGCGGTTGTTGCAGTTGAGAGTTAGAGATTTTGAAGAGCGGCGGAAAGTAGACCTTGACAACAGACGGGATGCTCTGAAGGCTCGACCACCTGCAGCCTTAACTTACCACTATACCTAGACGGAGTCCTGAGATGCCCTCGGTGTGGGCGTACACTGCAGACTAAGATTGACTACTGCAGTTACATGAGGGCGCACGAGCGGGCGGACCAGCTTAGTTCCCGCAGCTAAAGAACGTTATGCAGTCGCTGTAGCCGAAATAGGCTAGGATGAAGAGAGAGAGAGAGATTAATTAAATTGGAAAAGCAAGACAATATCGTTCTAGCAGTTATTCTCGGCTGCCCGCGGGGGCGCGGCTTGCGGTAGGCACCGGAGTAGGGGCTAGTATGAAAACTCTTTTCATAAATTAATCAAGTGTCGCTAAGACACCCGACCCGTGATGCTTCCGAGCCTCTTTTCACTAACGTGGCGCCAACATTTCCGTGCATGTTTAAGCATACTTTTGTGTCGATATATCTTCTATAGATATTCGTTTAGAAAAACTATATTGTCGATGGTCATAATGATTATAAATGTCTTTTACAGGCGGACATACCCAGACCTGCTGACGCTGGAACCAGTGACCCGGGCGGCGGCGGCGCACGGCCGCACGCCCGCGCAGATACTGCTGCGGCACGCGCTGCAGCGCGGCTTAGCTGCCATCCCCAAGAGCACCAACCCGCAGCGAATCAAGCAGGTTGTTGGCTAGCTCTGTGTCGTACAGCTCACACCCAGACCTGCACGCTGGAGCCAGTGACCCGGACGGCGGCGGCGGACGGCCGCACGCCCGCGCAGATACTGCTGCGGCAGGCGCTGCAGCGCTGCTTAGCTGCCATCCCCAAGAGCACCAACCCGCAGCGGATCAAGCAGGTTGTTGGCTAGCTCTGTGTCTCAGACAGACAGACTGTATGTGTATTATCTCATCTGTAGCCCTAAAACTGTTGAGAGAATATAAATGATTTTTTTGCTTAATTATTTGATTGCAGGTTATTAATTTCGAGGGATTTCATAATTTTTTCATTTAATAAATAGTTATATCTAACCCTGTTTACAGAATATATCTGTGTGGGACTTCGAGCTGAGCCCTTCAGAAATGACCGAGCTAAACGCGCTGGACCGCGGCGAGGCAGGCCGGATCTGCGACTTCAGCTTCTTACTGGGCATTGAGAAACACCCCGAGTTTCCCTTCAAGAAGTAGTTGAACTGTAAACACCAAGAAATAAGGTTACTTTTACTTTAAACTGAACGCCTTCGAAATGGCTGACCAGTATAAGTAACCTTACCGTTATGGTCTTTAAATACTAGAGCATAAGGTTAGATTTCCGATTGCGCTTATGTTATGTAGTACATTGAGATGTTACTTGAGTAAAGCGAATTGAGATCCTCTTCAAACAGGAGATGTATGTGGTCTACTAATTTATTGTGGCAATCTAACCGATAGGGAGGAAGGTATAGGATAATTCACTACTAAACTTGCTTTCTTATCCTCTATGGGTCAGATTATACCGTTACATTGTAATATGTATAGACCTCTATCAGTAACAAGCGGACCTCGATTTTGACATGATTAAAAAATCTTTTTGGTAATTTTATCTAAATTTTGAAATGAATGACTACATTATGTTAACACGAAATTGTTATCCGTTGAATATTTTTATAGACAACATGGAATATTAGATAAGAAAAGATATTTTGAAGACACTGTATACAATAAAAAATAAGGACAATTATTTTGTTTCCTTTGCACCCATTTTATGCCTAAATATCCAGGTTCAGGTACATTTTTATGCACGTCATTATTTTACTACCAAATCTTAAACTTGTACGACCGCCAAGACGGTAATTTAAAATTGCTTTCAAAATTGAGTCACATTTTACGGGGTTAGCTCTTAGTCTATGTCAGCATTACTGAGTACGTTGATGTCTTGAACTTCTAGGCGGAGAGCTTGCCACGTCAGATATGATACAGTAATGTTACACTTGCATGCATTTTAGGTACGTCAGTGCCATCCGGGCCTCTCACAACTGTTCATCGGTGGAGGTTCAAAATTGAATAATTACCTACCATTTTCAGGGGCCTAATCTTCTTTTAACATGGCCTATGGGCCCTTTGTTTTCGATACCTATAAATGAAACAAAGCGGTACGCAGCGTAGATTTTAAAATTCGTGGTGACCTGACTAGGTACCTATTGCATAAAATTACTATTTATTATAGACACTGGTTTTCATTTCACTTTGAAATGAAGTTTCGTTTACACCAGTCACTCTAGGAGTGCAATTATATGCACCCATGTGTGTAAAATAACTGTTACCTATTTTAAAATGGCGCTCATTTTGAGAGCCGCTGTGAGATTATATCACTATTTAAATGAAGACATTGCAGGTAAGTACCAACAATAAGCAAATATTATGTCAATCTAGTATGTAGTATTCCAGACTTAAAAATTATGATTATGATTACCTAATTCTGACATTAATATAACTATCTCTATAGTCACTGATATAACCAAAGACATATATTCTCTTTTGATATAACTATAATAGTTTTGAACTTTTTGAAGTTTTATCTAAGTCCGTGCTAATAGCAATGTTTACATTTCTTTTATAACACGGCGGTGGCAAACAAGCATATATACGGCCCGCCTGGTGGTAAGCAGCTTATATAGCCTCTTCTCGCCTGCAAATCCTGAAGTGTCACAAGCGCGTTGCTGACGCCTTAATGTATAAAGGAGGATTCACTGCCGAGGCGCGGCGGCGGCATCGTCTACACGCGCCCTACAGCTAGCCCCTATAGTATTTAACCCCTATCTATAAGTACATAGAATTGGTATATGATCTTGATCTATTTAGGTGTGGGTAGAGCCAAACAGGGCTAGAGTAGAGTAGGAACTACTTATACGTTTCTAATGCCAGGTACATATGCCTAAATATTCGTGATGTGATATATAAACATACATAATATATATGGAATAAGAAACATCACGATTATTTATTAGCCCCATATACACCGTGTTTTGTGCGGAAAGAGAAGTCCCGTAGAATGTATGAATTCTCAGACATATAAACCTCGAGAGTTCTCTTTCCACGCAGACTACCTAGGTATACCTACGCAGCATAAGACATTCCTTTAAACCAACGTAAAGCGATGTAGGTAAGGTTTGTTTTGACCGAGTAAAACACCCTTTAGCGATCTTGAACTTATCAAGCACTCATTTTTTATCCCTACTCATAGATCCTCGAACCCAAGACTGGTTCCTCATGAGGACGCCATGGCCTGGCGTTGGCATCATCGTACTGTACCTGGCGTCCGTGTTCTACTGGCTGCCTGCGTTCATGCGCCCGCGTCGCGCTTACGACCTGCGCGGTGTCATCGCGATTTATAACGCCACGCAGATCCTGATGTGCGGTTACGTGGTTTATAAAGTGAGTAATTAAATTAAACTATCGTTTATTTCAGGCTGCTTCATCAGGGGCGTATTTACCCTAGGGCCATGGAGGCCATGGTAGTCCAGAGCGATAGAATTTGGCCACGCGCTGGGTTCAGGGCGCTGATGGTCAGTCAGCTACGGGCCCATAAGCCTTTATGGCCCGGGCGTCAAATCTTAAATAACGCCTCTGACATAATATATGAGTTTATGGCCCTGGTCAGCCATTATCAGTAATTGTGACTTTCCTTCCTATATTTATATAATTTTTTTTTTGGATCGGTGTAGCGATTGTACGCGATCAAGACACGATGAAGACTAGTTTAGTTTCCCTAAATCTGGTACCGGGGTCGACGTCGTCTCATCGATTCAAAACTAATGTTTGATTACTTTATTTCAACTGACTTCAAGATTTCGAAGGAGGTTCTCAATTCGTCGGGATATTTGTTTTTTTGAATGGGTATATTTCACAGTTGGTATACTTCACCCATTATCACCAGATCAGGATCTGATGATGAGAACCTGGAGAAATCGAGGAAACTCTTCAAATCTTATAAGCATACCTATAGCAATTTAGGATATATTTTTCGCTAGCTCGAACATCTGCTTATGGAAATGTGGAGTCTAAGTGAAGTTCGGTCCTTTTTTGTTTAAAATTATTAGGTTTTTATCTTCTGTTTCACCAGAGCCTCGTGCTGGGCTGGTTGAGCCACTACCGCCTATTCTGCCAGCCGGTGGACGACGGCCCCAACGGCGTGGAGTACGCGTGGCACGTCTGCTACAGCTACTTCTACATCAAGATCATTGACCTGCTAGACACGGTAATTGCCAACCAGAGACGACCCATCGAAAAGAGTTTACAAGCAAGCCGCAGTTAATTTAGTTTCCTTTTGTCCACGAGCTGTAGGTATGAAAAGTGTGCAAGCGTCTGAAAATTAGGGAAACCTGTGGGAATCCTGTTCTATGGACGCTTCACCACTGGTGTGGTGGACTAGAATTCAGTCGGACTTCTTTTTACAGAAATAGTACCCGTTATAACAAAAAACAGTGTTTAAATATGAACTTAACATCCAGTAAAATAGATGAAAATTATAAATGCCTATATAAATAGGTAGGTATGGGCGGTATGGCTTATTCGAAAGCTGGTACGGTTTAAAAGAACCTTCCTTCAAAAAAAACTTGAAAGTATCACGTAACATAATATAGGTATAATATAGGTAGGTAGGTATGGCTATCTATTAATAAACAAATATAATAAATAATTATCTTATATTTATATAGGTACAATGTAGGTAGGTAATAAGGCAAGGTATATATGCTAGTATAGGTAGGCTGTGTTACCTTGACTGCAACTAAATACTATACCTACTTAGGTAGGTACTGTACTGAGTAAATCATTATCCATTGCGTGAATAATTGGCACGGTCAGCGGATGTTATACGCCCTATCATGCAAATCTTACTATTGAATTCAAATTAAACGTGCTTATTACTAGTAGTTCGCCCCGAACTGTGAACTCGCGAATCTTGTGTTTCGCCATAAATGTGCAATAGTAGAATTACTACAAATACCAAAAATAGGTATCGGGTATTTTTTCTCAACTAACCATCACGGTGAAACTAAACGTCCATATTAAATTGTGCGGTTGATGCGCAAAATTTTACCGCGACGACATCGCTTCAGATTTGACAGTTTTTGTCTCATCTAAATTTAAATCCACCTCTCACATACCTCTCACTCTGTTGCTTTGACATGTCGTTCTCATCTGTGGACCACCTATATAGGTTTCCGTCACCATCATTATGCGTCTATGGTAACTCTCTCTAACTAAGGGTCGCCACACACCTAGCGGTTTTCCTCGCGGAATTACCGGAAGTAGCGGAAATTTGTCTATGGTAGCGGAAATTTGTCTATGGTAGCAGATTTTTTGTATGGAAGCCATAGACAAATTACCGGAAGTAGCGGAAATTCATAGACAAAATGCTTAATTTGTCTATGAATTTCCGCTACATCCGGTAATTCCGCGAGGAAAACCGCTAGGTATGTGGCGACCCTAATGTGTTAATGTCAGTATGCTGATGGCCCTAGAAGCCAAAGCTCTAATAAATAAATAAAAAAGTCAGTTGTCAAAATATTTACACCAAAATCAAAATATAATTGAAAATATTTTTGAAACCAATTTTATGTTGCTAATTGTTTTGAAACAGTACGCAGTTAATAAGGATTTGACGAGAGTGTTAATTAATACCTTTCGTTTGATACCAAACTCAACCATACTTGCTCGTAAAAGTAGCAAATAAGATGACCAATGTAACAGGACCCCTTTACAAAACCTTTTTAGGCCTTCTAATTTCAGAACCCCCGTCTCAATCCAGCTCATATACGAACTCGCAAATTTTGTTGGTCTCTGCTACAACCCTAACAAATTTCATAAAGATCGGGAAATCGTTACTAAAGTTATCGTCGGACAAACTATCTAAATCAAAAAGCCATCCAAATGCCGAGACGTCCCAGTAGCCAGGTGACAGTTGTTGTTTGTAAGAACGATCTTCGCTTACGCTCCGCTCGTTCGATAAGAAACCATCAAGTATCTATGGAAATACTTGTAACGAGTCGTTATCGGCAGGCGAAATCTAACAATTTGAATATCCTACTCCTAGTTATCCAACGGCTCAATCGAAATTAAAAACTAAAAGTAAGTATGTAGAGTAGAGATTCAGTGAGCATCTACCAATCTAATTCAGTTCTACCTCTACATATGCAGAAAATACCTACTATGCATGGATGCATGGTACAACTGCACCTTTCGTCAATCGATCAATTAAGGAACGAAAAGCAAACGGAGGGATAAAGCTGCGTTTCCACCAGAGATGAGCTAAGATGCATTGAGAGGATATGTGTTTGTCAAGTCAAGGACCAATATACCTATATCTAATCACTTCATTTACCTGTACTGCACAGCGCATTTCTAGGATTAGCGCTTAGTAAACGCATTCCTCGCAACGCATCCTTGCTCATCTCTGGTCGGAAAATGGCTTAAAACATTGGTACCTACCTAGCGCTGTCAGCAAAAGCTATCTCTTTCATACCCAAAGATTGTCTGGATTTTCAACTCGTAACTTTAACCTACCGACAGGTGTTCTTCATACTGCGGAAGAAACAAGAACAAGTGACGTTTCTGCATGTGTACCATCACTTCGGCATGATAATGGTAGCATGGGGCATCACCAAGTGGGTTCCAGGTAAAACTCCGGTAATATTTTAAGGGAACCTACGTGAACTAGGTACATCAGAATACTAAGGTTCAAAATGGAATAATATCTGTGTATTTCTAGCAATTTATAGCAATCCCTGCAATCCACAAGGGGAGATACAATATAGTCCTAGTCAATAGCCCGAAGTATATCTCGCCAGCAAACATGTGTTAAGGATGAAGGTTCTGATCCTGCCGCACAGTAGGTATCTTGTTAATTCGGTCCCTGCCAAATATTTACGTATGTTTGTAGACAGTCGCATTCTAAAATATCGATATAATTATGATTAATTGAACAAAAATATGTTTACACGACCTTAAATCCATACAAATAAGGTTGTCTTCATATAATTTTGTCCAATAAATCGCACCTATATATATTTTATGGCTCCTCTAGGTACATGATGGGCCATCATAGGGACGCAGCTATGCGTTAGAGGAGCTAACGATATTGCGATCTCGTTCCGTCGTATAGCTGCGTCCCTATGATGGCCCATCATGTAGAGCCAGCCTTAGAACTCTACTTTTTAGTGCAATACTTTCGTTTATTTGGTTATTGGACAGGGGGCCACATGACCATGCTGGTGACGCTCAACTCGTTCGTACACATGGTGATGTACACGTATTACCTACTCACATCCTGGGACGACTCCTACAAGTACTCGCTCTGGTGGAAGAAGCACGTCACGCAGCTGCAAATTGTACGTATTCTGGTCGAGTGGCCAGAGTGGGTCTGACAATTGTCAGCAGAGGTAGAACTAACTTAACTGATGGATAAGTCAATTCAAATGAATAGTTTCATTAATCTATTTACAGGGGCACCCATAAATAGCGTAAAGGATTGCTGGGACTGCTTACTAAACTAAGCCTGATAGTAGGTACTAACAGTGAATCAGTTCCAACTTCGTGGTTTTGATATGAAACATTGTAATTTTGATGCGTCCGAACGCCTACAACAAATAAATAGCACAACGTATTACCGTGTGATAAGATAATATATCATACTTAATGATGGTACAGTCCGTGAGCTCTAAAAAGAACCTTTCTTAAGAAAGGGACGTTGGGTATCAATCAACAGTGACACATGAAAAAGCAGAACAGCAATATTACCTCCGTGTGTCATCGCAGATTCCCGAAGGTTCTTCTTAAAGCTCACGGACTGTAAACAAGTGTAGAACTCAGAACTTTATTGCATAAAATATTACACGAACCCTGCAAGGGCACAGCAATATAAGTATACAACAGTATATGTAGGTATATAGGTACTCGTAAAAGTACAGTAAGTGGATTGTAGCAGTGTTCCGCAGTTGTGGCCACAGTTCCTTTGTTTTGGCTCTTTGCGGCCCTGTATGTAACAAATCGATTTCAGTTGCAGTTCACGTACCTGATGGTGCACTTCGGCGCGCTGGCTGTGAAGCGCGAGTGCGACTTCCCGCGGCCCTGCGCCTACATCATGTTCCCGCAGAACCTCTTCATGGTCCTCATGTTTGGAGACTTTTATATTAGGACGTATGTCAAAAAGAAGACCAACACGCTGCAGTAAAACTCGTCTAATAGTGCCCTCATGTTTTTCTATAAATTAGTGGTGGTTACCATTATGGTGCTTAAGTCCTATGTGCCAATTTCCATCATTTCGATCATTATCAAAAAAACGTAAAAACCCACTCACAAAGCTCGAGGAATGCGACCGCGGAGGAGAACAGCCGAACGGACATACTAAAGCATTTTTGCCTCAAGCTAAAACGAAGACCTTCCCTTAGCTCGAGCCTCGGTCAAATACTGATTTACCTACAACTTGGGTGCCTATTGGAGTAAAATAAAATAAAACTACGTAATTGAGATACTCAGTATACTCTTTTAAAAGCATTATTAAGTACAATAACATTGTGTTCTTAGATCCTTATGCTTATTCTTATAGCGCTTATAGCACCATAATTAATACAATCGAGAATTATACACATATTCAAAATACAATTATACAATACCAAGAATTCTATAGCAACGAACCATTATGCTTAGCACCAATTCGTATAATACCTAATCAAAATAAATAAAGTCATTCTAACTTCAAAGATTTTAAAATAAACATTTGTGGAATTATCACATTGTCTTATTATTTAAATTTAGTCGAGACCATCATTTTCACTTAAAACGTAATTCAAATCGAATAATACCAATAAAAATATGTTTGTAGGTGTTACCTTTCACACTTTTACTCCAATCGAGGAGATTTTTTCTTAATGAATACCTTTGATCCTTTTCCAGGTACAGTCAGCAGAAAAAGTAGCTAAGCGGGTAGGGTGTTCAAGTTAAGAGAATAAGATCGGATGTAGGTCATTTTGAACACCCTACCCGCTTAACTTCTGCTGCTGACTGAACATGTGGAACAATTAATCTATAATTAATAAATCGCTCAAATACGTTTCAATAAAATTTCAACATTAGATAGAACTTACATTAGCTTAAATTTGATTGGGGTATTTGTTTATTTAACCTTTATTGCACAAAAGAAAATCTTAAAGTACAAAAGGCGGACTTAATGCTATTAGCTTAATGTTAGCATTTTGCGGGTATCACAAAAAGTGACTTGCCTTGAAATGAATCACCAACGTAACTAGTGTAACTACAGTAAAACTCGCTTGATTTTGAAGAGATCTATAACCTTATAGCTAAAACCGCGAGCGTGGAATCGTATGCCGGACAATTCCGTGGGACCTAAAGCAAGTTGCAGATACTGATATTAAACGGCGTATTATGTAAACCGCACTAAACGTGATCGTGTTAGCACGTTCTACTGAATTAGGAATATATTTGAAATTTTCGGGAATATATTCTGGATTGCTGAGGTCTGGAAAAAGTTAATAATTATTCTAGTAGTAACAGGTAATTTAGGATTTGTAATCCATTGCACCAGCATACATAAAATAGGTCACGTACCTACCTAATCTAGTTTAATCAACTTTTTGATTCAATCAAAAAGTTTAATCCTAATGTTCAGTGATCGGCGAAAAGGATTCCACACCGCGGGAATTCAACTAGACATAGTATTATAGATGCGCCGTTTCGCCCGCGATACCAATTAAACTGCTCGAAAATATACGTGTTTATATTATGTTTCATACAATGAATCAGTGTCGGTTACGACTTGTAATAACTAGTAGTCCGCTCCGAACTAAGAACTCGCTCGTTGACCAGTAAAATAATGGTTTGTTATTTTAATTTTATAGAGATGAAAAAAAAAACAAGAAATAATATGCGAAATAAATAATTTCATTTAAATACTTAATTAAAAATGTTTGTGAAAATTTCTGTAATTTTATTTTTCTATCCCGCAAATGCCGCGGCATATCCATACTAGCATAATGATTGACGTCATTCACCCCGTGTGGAATCCTTTTCGCCGATCACTGCTAATGTTTCAAAGGTTATCCTGTCTTTTCGCCAAAAATTGTATCTTGCCGAACTTCACTTGCCAACCAACTTTTCGCAGAAGTTTTATTTGGCCGAATAACTTCTAAAAGTTATCCTTTTGCAACCATTTCATTATTATTTCAAATTACCTACTAGGTTGGGTTAGGTTAGGTTAGATTATGTAAAGTTGGGAAATTAAAATCGGCCAAATGAAACTTCTGCGAAAAGTTGGTTGGCAAGTGAAGTTCGCCAATATGTATTGGCCAATATGTTCGGCGAAAAGACAGAGAACCGTTTCAAAGTGAAACAGTAATATCAATTTCAATCTGTCACTAATCGGTTGTCAAACAGCCGAAAGAAATCGTCATCACTTCAGTCGAGAAAAGAGATTCTGCTTCACCAACTCTATAACACGGCTATCACTGAACGCGTCTATGACCGCCTTCGTCAAACAAAGACTGCCCGTGCCATCGATCTCATCCTCGTCAAAAGAAACCGCTGTACCCGCAAACTCTTTAACATTTCTTTTTAACAACTCTATGAGTTCCTCAGCGGTTGTAGTTGGTGGTACCTCCAAATGTATGTGGTTTTTGAGTATAGCTTGTAGGTCGAAGTCTTCTATGTCGCGCGGGTTGGCTTCCTCGTCGCAAGTGCGTTGCCGCTTGACCCGTCGTTGCTTGCGACGGTTGTCGAGGTAGGATTTGGTCACTGATTCTAGTTGGAGGAAGAGTACCGCTAGGGGTGTGTCTGATAAGTCATCCTGGAATTTTAAAGTGTTTTTAGTAGTTTATCAAGTGAATTTAAACAAAAAGCTCGTAATGTTACGAAATATTTGGCGGGCAGAGAATGAGGAATAAGATAAAACATTTTGGAAAAATACCTCTTGTTGTCTCTTTTGTTCCGTATTTAACACCATTAAGAAAAGACAAATGTAGATCTTAAGATTAGGTTGGTAAAACTAATAATTGGAGGCAGCCGAACGTACCGAAATTAGCATATTTAGCATTATGAAAATTTCAGTCGATATCTAATTTAAAATCGTTACAAATTGCAACTAAAGCACAAAAAACCACGTAAGATCACGCGATAACTTAAATTATTTGAATAATTGTATATTGTTTTAGAGAGCGTCTCGCTATTAACTGACCTTGAGACAAAATTAACTATTTCGAAATCGAAATCGAGTTCACTTGGGCTGCGAGACTGTAATGAGCACTTGATAAAACGCATTTTACAACCGCCAAGACATGCAAATTGGCTTTGTACCAACGCTAATTTTAATTATAGTAATTCCCGAGGGCAATATACGCGGTAATTGTAACGACAAATGACAATCTATACAGCTATACAAAACGAAATAAGGCAGCTCCCTTTTTCGTAAAAAAAAGTAAACATGACCCATATGTGGTCATAACGCTTAAAATTGCAGAACGAGGTATCTCGTCCATATCCAGGCACAGTCGCCATCAGATATATCGAAGCGGCCAAGGTGGTCACAGATATCTGAAACAACGCCTATATCCTCCTGACACCTGAGGCCAGTTTTATAAAGCTACAAGTTACAATTTACAAGCGGAACTCTCTTTCTAACCCTATGTGTTAGAAAGAGACTTCCGCTTGTAAATTGTAACTTGTAGCTTTATAAAACTGGCCTCTGGCGTCCTTTACAAAGTGCTAAATAAACCGTACTCTAAAGGCCGGCCATTTTTGAACTTCTTATGTCAACAATGGACGACCGACATACAGGTAGCCTCAATTCCCGAGTTTTTGTTTTTTCCCGCTAAAAAATTATGAATCACGTGATTGCTGGCAGCCAATACAATTTAAGCACTGGCGATAGTTTGTCCTTGAATTTCGATAGAGATATCCTACCTATTGGCCGCCATTCTTGTAACGCGTGCTCAGGAGTTAGCAACAATGGTGGCACGTGGCCGACGCAGTAAGTAAAACTTAAAATGTTTTTGTTAAATTCACTTGTTTTAATGTAGCTTTTTTTATAGAATAGCAAATTAGCAAAAATTTTTTTGAAATTACGTACTTTTATGGAGTAATAAAGAATAATAAAGTAAATAAATCGTCGTAAAAATATTAAACCTATAGAAAGGCACATCGTTCGTAGTTTATGTTTTAAGTTTGTGAAATTGATCTTACGTAAATCACTTTCGACACTTATACCTAAAGTAGTGAATATATAATATATTATT
The DNA here is from genome assembly GCA_911728535.1 of Pammene fasciana. Classification (NCBI taxonomy): domain Eukaryota; kingdom Metazoa; phylum Arthropoda; class Insecta; order Lepidoptera; family Tortricidae; genus Pammene; species Pammene fasciana. Next base: position 4,277,137 of record OU452289.1, read on the forward strand.
TTCAGCGTTACGAGACCGCGATATTACAGAACTTCTTAATAACTCCGAATGGGAAAATCAAGATTTCACTGAGGAGGTACACGCTTTCATAAATGAATCTCGATCTTCAGCTGATGAAGACTCGAGCGACAGCGACAGTTACGACAGCGATGATGGTAATGTACCAAGAGGTTGAGGTCGTTCTCGTAGTAGGGCTACTGGTCGTCGAGGTCGGGGCAGACGACGTCTGGATGTCGGATTCGTACACGTGGTGGCACTCGCAGTAAAGGTCCAAGTCGGTCACAAGATGTTGCTTCGTGGAAACGGGATAAGTTCGACGTTGATCTCAGCTAGATACCTAAGTATATACTTAGAGATGTTTAGTTTTTGACAATATTCATAAAAATAAAAAATATAATTGGTTAGTTACTTAATGTGTAACATTACATTAAATTTTCTTGAAATTTTAAATAATTTGTTTCATATTATACACGTAACCTACTTATGCCTTAATGACCTAAAGTCCTTTATAAAGGACAAAAAATACCAAAACAAAAATATGTTCAATGTCTTAATCATATAATATTAAAACACCTTTGTTTTAGTGAAAACTTAGGAAACACCTTAGTTTAGGTTTTATTCAACATGCGAGGGCTCGGACTTTCCAACAGAAATAGTTTAATGCCTTATAAAGTACATTCGTTCACTGTGACAAGTTATTTCAGTTAAATGCTCGGTGTCAGGAGGCTATTGTGAGGGCGATAAGGTGGATCCTTAGAAATTTTTGAGTACCCTGGCCTTCCGCGACCAGACATGATATCAAACTTGTGCTTCCATCGAGATCAGTTGAAACGAATTTAACCTGATTTGAAATAGATGGGAATCAAACTGATGGGAGTTTTCCACTTCTAGCTGAAAAGACTCCAGCAAGAAATACAGATAGACCCGTATAGTATACTAGAAAGGGTTGTATTGCATCATATCCTTCTTAGTGATCAAAGATTACGAATAGAATTCATTCGCAATTCCGCATATACCATCGCCCACACTGTTAACTGTCCATCGGTGGACCTTATGCCTTTTGTAATAAGGTCCACTGATGTACAGTTAAGAGTGTTGCTGTTTGTACATCAAAATAGTAAATACCTCGTTAGGGTTGACGAGGAGTTTGGCCGTGTCTTGGGGGAGGTCCTTGCACACTTGCGCGACCATTATCTTCGTGAGGGCCTCCGATACGCGGGTGGAATTGTCTTTTGCCTGAAAACGCAAATAAAACCATGTTTCCATATTTTCCAGTAAAGATTTTGTAAATACGCTACCCACGCATAACTCTACTATCCTCCACTCTACCCTATGACTAAGTGTAATGTCACTCACATGAGGCAGCCACATGTTGAGCATGATGTTGACAGTGTCGATGTTCTGCACGTAGTGCCACCAGCCGCGCGGCACCACCAGCGTGTCGCCCGCGCACATCTCCACCGTCCTCTACTCTACTCTGTGACTAGAGTAATGTCACTCACATGAGGCAGCCACATGTTGAGCATGATGTTGACAGTGTCGATGTTCTGCACGTAGTGCCACCAGCCGCGCGGCACCACCAGCGTGTCGCCCGCGCACACCTCCACCGTCCTCTACTCTACTCTGTGACTAGAGTAATGTCACTCACATGAGGCAGCCACATGTTGAGCATGATGTTTACAGTGTCGATGTTCTGCACGTAGTGCCACCAGCCGCGCGGCACCACCAGCGTGTCGCCCGCGCACACCTCCACCGTCCTCTACTCTACTCTGTGACTAGAGTAATGTCACTCACATGAGGCAGCCACATGTTGAGCATGATGTTGACAGTGTCGATGTTCTGCACGTAGTGCCACCAGCCGCGCGGCACCACCAGCGTGTCGCCCGCGCACATCTCCACCGTCCTCTACTCTACTCTGTGACTAGAGTAATGTCACTCACATGAGGCAGCCACATGTTGAGCATGATGTTGACAGTGTCGATGTTCTGCACGTAGTGCCACCAGCCGCGCGGCACCACCAGCGTGTCGCCCGCGCACACCTCCACCGTCGTCTACTCTACTCTGTGACTAGAGTAATGTCACTCACATGAGGCAGCCACATGTTGAGCATGATGCTGACAGTGTCGATGTTCTGCACGTAGTGCCACCAGCCGCGCGGCACCACCAGCGTGTCGCCCGCGCACATCTCCACCGTCCTCTACTCTACTCTGTGACTAGAGTAATGTCACTCACATGAGGCAACCACATGTTGAGCGTGATGTTGACAGGGTCGACGTTCTGCACGTAGTGCCACCAGCCGCGCGGCACCACCAGAGCGTCGCCCGCGCACAATTCTATCGTACGCCCTCCACTCAACCCTATAACAAGCGTAATTAATCTAATACACATCTGTCTAATGCGAATCTGAACCCCCAAATTCATAATAAAAACTGCATTTTTTTTTTACTTTTGACGAGGACGCGAAAGATCGAAATACTAGTTTTCCTGGAAATTAAATATAGCCTTATCCCTTTATTGTAAATTTTACAAGAACAATCAAGTAGCTCAATCGCCATCAGATAATATCGGAGCGGCCCAGGTGGTCACAAATATCTGAACAACACCTCTATTGTCAAAGTGATAAAGTGTAGGTATGTTCAGATATTTTTGAGTACCTTAGCTGCTCTGACATAGATATTTAATGGCGACATACAAACAAAAAAAAACTTCTAAGGATAAAAATAAATAGTTCTACACACTCAGTCAATAGTTAATAGAAACAATATATTGAAACCACTTACGTATTATGCAAAATGTTACTCAGGATATTTTAAAAACAATACAAAATCATGGATGAGGTGAAGGTGAAATGTGACTTTGAAGTGACCTCATATGCCAAAATGTTACATCATAAAGATAAGACATACTGTGACATAATGAAGTAAGCATTTATTGGGCACGTTTACCACAAATGGTGTAACTGTGTGACTCAAAATGAGGTCACCCATAATTTTATGTTCCTTATACAGCAGTTTAATGCAGTATAAAACAGGTATAGCTGAGGTAAATTGTAAAGCCCCGTCCAGATTGAGCGCGGCATGATCTACCGGCGCGGCAAACAGTAGGAATGTATCACTGTCTCTTTAAGGTGCCTTGCGCTGCGCAGCAAACCCGTCGTTATTGCGCGCGGCTGCTGCGAATATACCCAAGTCAAGCAAAAGTCAAATTAAGGCATTAATTAGGTCCGCCGTTTGTACCTTTTTAGGTGCAATAATTCAATAAAGCTTAAACAAATAAATATACGTGCAGCGCGTCTTGTCGCGCGTAATCTGGACAGGACTTTACAATTGTGCGTCAGCCTTATGTCCTTGTACTGTATATCATATGATTATATGAACATATGTATCTTTGTGATAATCCAAATTAGAAGGCACCATTGCACAGATCCAATATTGTATATGAGCATTAAAAGCATATGCGCTGACTGCCAAATAGTACCTTTTCCATATTAATGACACATTTATGGGTTTTTAATAAAGAGATATATGTATATTTGTTTGGTACTTATCTAAAGTTCACAGTTAGTTTAGCATAAGTATAAGATAATGTCAGACTGTCAGTTACAAATCCATATACATATACTAGATACTAGATATAATATATCCATAGGACAAATACGGTGAAGCTGGAATTAATTTGGCATATCCTTGTTTAAGAAGGAAGAGAGGTTTTCAGAAGTGTAGGCAGGTGAATGGAAAGTGAACAAGTTAGTCGCTGGAAGGACCACACACATACCACTAAAAGGTTCCAAGTTGCTTGGGCAGTAAAAATTCAGTTCACTGTAGATACTCGACTCCTCATAGGGTACCCTGGTTGGTTTCATGCCGCCCGCCTCCGGGGGGAATAAAATCCATCGCTTTCTGGAATTTACACATCAAATTGAACTTTATCTGAAAACAAGTAGAGTTGATATTCAAATAGTTTATTTGCCTAACAAAACTTAATGTCAACACATGATAAAGCTATATCTAATTCATGAATTCTAACAATAACTGTGTCCAATGTAGCATGTGTCTTACTTTCCATAAAGTTGGGCTACAATATTGTACCCATATGTGTCTTGGTGAGCGGGAGTGTGTGCCCCACTGCTGCCAATCCATAAGGTTGAGTCTGCGGCTCCTTTGTCAGGGTAGCCAAACTTCTGCCAGGATATTTGCTAAATAGAAACAACATCCATGTTTAAATGTGATTCATTCCTATGCACTTATAATTTAGCAGAACATTACAAAAAGATTAACATTCTTTTATAAATTAAAACCATTCTTAAAATATATTAATAGAAAATGGAAACTAGACTAAAAAGGTCCTTTGCTAACCTTATTACTTGTGTTGCTGTTATAACTAATTGTCATTTTATAAAACATAGATAAGCAGGAAGTTATAATAACAAAGAAAATTTGTATAATTTAAATCTTAACACTTGGAGCATAACAAACAAGTACTATGCAAGAATACTGTCTGAGGCAGCGCAAGGTAGGCAGTGGGTTATATCAGTACAGTACTAGTATGAGCTGGGATCTCTAGCCTTCTAAAATAAAATAAAAAGTTTTGCCACACCGCTGGTTTCATTGTGAGACGCCTAAAGGTATATAATCTCTAGAACACTATTGTACCTACCTTAAGAAACTCGGCATGTTCGTCAAACCACTGGGGTAAATGTTTATAATCGAAATACATCCACTGTTCGCTAGTTGATGACTGGGAGGTAAAATCCTTAAAGGTCATAGATTTCACTTCACATTTCCTCTCCCAGCAAGGCTCATCAGACACCAGATGTTTTCTTAAACACCTGAACGGTACTTGTTTATTACCAAAAGCTGAACACCATTTTTCCTCGTCCCACTGGCACAATGGCCAGTCTGATATAAAGTTTCTAAACACAAGCGGCACTGTCACACTTTGAGTGATTTTGCGAACTAAATCGCTAGACAAGGTTTCAGTCATTTTAAATTTAAATAAGAAGGTACTCTGTGTAACTGACTGTAACCAACTGAAACAAAGTTGAAGAATGAAGACTCAACTATGTGTGTCCAATTCAAATTCAATTTTTAAAATAAATGGCATTCTGTCCACAATATTGGGACAATTTTGCCAATGTCAAAGTAGAGACAACAATTGTACGGTTAATTAGTTAAAATTTCGCTCCAAGAGCTGGACGTTGTACGGTGAGGTTAGGCTTTTTATAAGGAGATAGCTACTCCCTACAAACAGCACGTGGACTAACGGATATCTAACTCAAACAGGGGTTACACTTGTTTTGAGATTAATTCTTCATTAGTTGCCCACTAGTTCGTTAAATCACTGCAGAATAAGCTATATATTACACACTGAATCACGAAAATGAACAAAAAATAAGAAGTTAATCACGAAACCTAACCACCTTGCTCGCCAAGATGGCCGCAAGTCTATGTGTGTCCAACACAAAACCGAGGACCAGTGAGTGACCTTTTGACAGTAGGTGACAGTGACAGATTAGAATCTGTTCCAAAATGACGGCGTTTTACACAAAATAAAACGCTAATTATAAAGTAAACATTGAGAGATGGCAACACTGTTGATGGTCGTTCTGTCCCTTTCTAGCATATACGTCCCTACACTCTTCTCACTCACACAGTGGATGCCCCACCAATTTCCCCCCACCATTCCTCCAGGCAGGTTCGAAAATGTTAAACTCATTGTCTCAATATTTATTTATTTTATACCAGGCAGGTTTGAAAACTTTAGATCTCAAATTTGTAAGTTTTTCATAATTAGCGTTTTATTTTGTGTAAAACGCCGTCATTATAAAAAACTGTACGAAATTTGAGATCTAAAGTAAACATTGAGACGTGTTTGTTATCGCCTGGTGGAAGGTGGAAGCGTAAGACGCCAAGCCAATGTGACAATACAATAGCAATGAATGTTCATTGCGATGGTGTATGGCAACACCATGAATTTTAATAACCGTGTAGCGAGAGGTAGGTAGATGTAAATCTATGTTGTACCTACATTGGTATAGTACTAACTTTATAAGTTATTAGAAGTACCTACCTATAAGTATTCAAGAAATATTTCACCAGAAAAGACCTTCACAATAGTGATCTAATGAAAAACAAGGTAAAACAAATGTTAACTGACTAAGTGTAAGTTTGAACCTCTAGGAAGAGATCATTATTAATCAGCATAGTGGTAAAGGAATGTAAGTGGTTCACTTAACCTTATAACATGTAATCAGATGTAAAAAATAAATAAAACATAACAGTTGTGTTGTTGTTTATATTTATAATTTCTCCTTTCCTCAACTGACAGGTTAGTAAATTACAGTAATCCCCAATTGCTCAGTGACAATTTATAGAAACAGAACAAGGTACCTTTTATTTCCAAAGTTCCAAGGATTTACGTAGTGTATACACTGAATAGATAATTGTGTACTACAGTACAAATATTAACCTAAATTAATATCTAGCTCAATCTAAACTAGGCCCTTGCGGCCTTGTACCAAGGATGCTTGCGGCATTTCTGTATTGTGTACTTAATTGGCAATGACATTATGTATTTATATACATAATGTCATTGCCTTAATTTAGTGAGTGATTTATATCACTCAGTAAATTTAGGGATTGTTGAAAGCTAATAAAGTATAGCTTTACGATAGCAATTCAACACACAATTATGAACATAATAAAACTATTTCAGTAAATAACTTGTTAACGAAAAAGTCTTTATTGTAAGAAATAAGTACATGTTTACATTTACTAAATATAGTCTATGAAACTTAAACTAGTCCGGGGCATCGTCCCCAGCACACTAGCCGCATTCCCCTGCTAGATGGCTAAGCTCCGCCTTTGATCGAAGTAAGAAACTGTTAACGAACAAGAACATATTTATTCAATTGTTTACGGATTGAATATATGTTACACAGTATTACATTAACCACAGGTGGATGCAATATGCATTCATATCAATTTTATACCTACATTAAAATGTACAACGAGTAGGTACATAGTTGATATAAGAGAATTGATTCTAGTAGGTATAGGTAAATACAAAACCCTATTAAATTCTGCATTCTGCATCTTCTTTTTAGTACGCTGTAACTAAGGATGTGGTTACGTTTTTGTTTTGAGAAGATTTTTTAGCAAGATTCTTGGCTCTGGCGAAATTACCTCACTTGTAGTAGAGACTTTACTCTATTTACAATCAAAACCATATATGTGCGCTGCGTGCACATAAGGAACGTCAAATAAGAAATGCTATTTCTATACTTATACCTATAGATCTCATAGAAATGTAGCCAGGTTCTGTGCCCTTACAGGTTATTTATTTTGTTTTAGTTGTGACCATTTATTTCTTTGTTCATGAGCCAAAACATACCAGAATATAATAGACATTATGCCGTAATCATGTAGGTATTGCTAATAAGTATTTTGGGTCAGTTTAATCATAACGCTTGTATTGGATCTAGATTTAAATCTGAGATAAATTGTGGACGAGTTTAGTGCAGGGGACCACTTTGTCGATTTACAAGGACACTTTTTTCCCCACTAATAGATTAGATAGTGCATATTGCAATAAAGTGGTTCCTTTCTCTGTACACTGACACAATTAAAAGTATAATGGCAAGTTTCTTGCCTTTTATTCCTTTTTATTACCAAGTTAAGGATACTATTATTTTAACTGTACAGGTTAATTGTCAACGGACTTAAAGATGAGTGTAGTATGTAGTGAATTCAGGTTCATCTGCCTAGTTTACAGCCAGAGTTTGAACTTAACGAAGACATACCTGTGGCCAAGTTAAGAATGTTAAGGTAAATTGTTTAATACACGTTATGTTTATGTATAGGTATAGCACTCCAAAATCATAAAAGTAGTTTTACAAAGTAGCTACTTAGCTCTTAAAGTACCTAAGGTTCTGATAAGAACCCAACCAGATCTATCCTAGACTGGATTTGAATAAAGTAACTCAATTTTGAAATATCAGGCGTTTTCAGGTTGTACTGTCTAGAAAAAACGCCAAGTTCTGTCAACATTTTCTTGTGTGTATACTACTGCCACATTTCCTTAACATTTAGTAAATGGGTACTGCCATGAGTTAAGATACTTTGGTATTTACGATAATAAATGCATTGTTTACTTAACATATCAGACAATAATTTCATCAACAAATTACAATATCCGATTAATCCGGTTTCTATACTTGGCAGGGCCGTACTCGCAGGTAACCATGGACATGGGTACTATTATTCGAAATTCACTTGCACTAATGTGTGTGATATTCTGATATTCCTGTAGGTACAAACTTTACAAAAGTACTTTGAAATCACTTGCGGTTTTTTACTCAAGTTATTTTCAAACAATATTCATATTGGACATGGTGGAAACATAGCTTTCAGCTAAGCAGTGAGCTTAGGATACTTGTATTTATAATAACAAGTTAAGCTAACCTACAACAGGGGTTTATACTTGATTTTGGGAGCTTATGGCTGCTCCTGGTTTTATTTATGCACACTTGCCAAAGTGTTTACCTGTCAAATTAGCACACTCGTTAGACTTAGCGTCTCATTCTCATTTTAATAAAGTAGACAAATTCGAGTACTTAAAATGCGGAACGTTTCATGATTTTGCGGGTCACCCTTACGTAGGGGCCATGCAAATTTTTACTGCTGCTGAAGCAAATAATCAACTAAATATAATTTGTTTAAGCAGACCAAGAGTCTCGAGTACATAATCTATTCCAACCCATGTTTTCGCTTTTTCACTAAGTAAATTTAATCAGAAATAAACCAATGCTGGTTTATGCAACAAAATATGTGAAATATCGTTAGATTTAATTGAAGTATCGTTAAAGGCACTGAAAACTTCGATAAATGGGGTGTTTGTTAACCAGAGACTGTTCTGTTGGCACTCTTTGCTACAGCAAAGAAGGCTCCAGTTCTGGGCTAAACCGTTTAGTTTACAGGTTTTTGAAGGAGGTTTCCTGCATGGATTAATTAAACCTCCCATCCCAAACCATTAGAAGATAGTTTTAAGAGCATTACATGGTTTGCTCGTTCATGATGTCTTAACCATTTAAATTAGGTATTATATACAGCTTAAATAAAGTCCTTGTGAGCACATGACAGCACTTGCCCTTAAGGACAGATTACAGACCTGTTGTACTACTAGTAATTTTTACAATACCGAAATATTTAGCCAAACTATTTGTAACGCAATTTTTTAAAACATTTGGTTTTCAACATGCTTACCTACGCAGCAACATGATCGGTAGTTTCTCTGCATCGATGACAGGTAGATCCAGGTCATGATATATACTTTGACACAATTAGTTATATTCGGGAGGCGGAAATATGGCTTTAACCTTTTTACCACCATGACCCATTATATGATAAGCAGAAGAAAATGTTACTAGAATGCGCGGAAGTCCATCTGAAGCTGTAAGCATTATCGTCGGTTAGTTCCGACTGTGGTGTATAATGGGTCCACTTTTAGACTGCTTACCTGCAGATTAATCATTATTGTACAGTAGGTACACCTTGCGCAGGTTTGGGTCTTTTGCATACTCTCTCAGGGTTGATGCCGAAAGTAATTTGCGAATAGTATTTCGCCAAATATAAGTCAATGAGGATAAAAACACTTAGATTATAAATGGTGCTTTTTAACCGTTATTTTGGAACCATTTTTGATGCTTTTATGAGGTCTGGTCTCTAGCGACTCTGTACCTTAGACTGTATGGATTTGAGGTTCTCAAACCATAACTAACGTGCAACGTCATGTTCCCATAGCTTTGCACGTTTATCCAATAAAATGATATATTTTATTGTGTGCCTTGCGAAGGCTGAATATTATACAAGTTTTTCAAAATAAATATACGGCAGATACCGAATAATAAAGATAATATGTATGACTATTTTATTTTAAACACCTTAGCGCAGGCGGTCACCGTCAATTTTATTTGCACTTTCCTTGTGAATCGAATTGAATGCCCATGAGGCAGTTCATAAATAGTGTTCCTTGCTCAGAAGGATGCCTTGCGCAGGCAGTGTTAAAAAGGCTTACGCGCCAGCAAAATGTGGAACGCTTTGATTGGAAATGAATTCAGCATGTCATCCTTGCGCAGGCGTCATGCCTATCTTATCATTGAAATTTTACTAGAAATACTGCCTATAGGGAAGTATTCACATGTACTTCAATAGTACTTATAAGAAAACCTCGTTATACACGAAATTTAAGGACTGACACTCTTGTATGCAGTTTCGTATAAGGTTAATAAGACATTAACTCAATCGAATATTAAATAAAAAAAAAACCGTACAATACAGTTGCTTGCAGGTAATTATAACTGCTTACAAGAGTATACTTTTCTTAACAATTTCAGCGTTCTCGATCGAAAATTACCGTTATAGATTTGTTACTTAACGTGTGTCCCTGAGAGTAGAAATACAAGACCTTTAAGGGGAGCTTTATCAACTCTCTAGCGGGTCCACACTTTTTAAAAAATGTGAATATTTTTGGGCCACCTAATTGTAACCAATGGCCACCATTAACGGTAATGTGCGTATTGATATCCCGATCCTCAAGCTAGAAAATTGAGGGTATGTCCCTCATACATAAACATTTGATATAATTTCCTATCACATTCAAACAACTATCACTACTATCAGTAAATAAAGAGATGTATAGAAACACCAATGGCAGTCATGCCATGATTCAATAAATGAATTTCTTGGAATGTAATGATACGCTAAAATAGGAAAATATTTGAAATGTTGAAACATTTTAATAATATAATATCAAAAGGACTACCGCGATGGCACGGACATCCTTTGAATTTACTTGATTTCTATTTTGGATCGGTTCCTATTTGCTTAGGGACAGTAACTTCAAAATTTTTTATTTCGAACGGTAAAAACCGTTAGAAACTGTTTTTCAAAGTATAAAGCTAAACTGGGATATGATTCAAAAACTCACCAGCAGTTTAGCTGACGACCTTTCACATTGAAAAACAGTAAGCCAATGAGTTTAACATTTTCGAACCTGCCTGGAGGAATGGTGGGGGGAAATTGGTGGGGCATCCACTGTGTGAGTGAGAAGAGTGTAGGGACGTATATGCTAGAAAGGGACAGAACGACCATCAACAGTGTTGCCATCTCTCAATGTTTACTTTAGATTTCAAATTTCGTACAGTTTTTTATAATGATAATTATTTAACACTTTAAGCAGACATCCGAAACCACAGAGACCAACCAAACTACTGTGACGACACGAGTCATGTTGTCCCTTCTTAACGCATGATAAGTTCTCTTTTTCACTTATGCAAACGTATCGGATACGTCCTGTCAAACTCAATTTTTTTGACAGAGATTGACCCTTGTGGAAACTATTCCGAAACAGACCAAAGAAATAAAAATACAGTAGTTATAAATTTCTAGATTATCGTATTCATCCTATTTTTGTTTATAACCATTTCACTTACTCATTCATAAAGTATTTGTTTACCACTTGTTTTGGAACGTAGTAATAAATTACATTTTCACATTTTCTTACGTTCAAAAGTTAACAAATAGTGTATTTATTATATTTACTGTTTATCAATCTACTAAGAAATAAGTCATCAAACTTATTTGTTTGAATGAAATAAAAACTTTAGGCCAGACAATTGATAACTTTACAGTATTTTATTCTCCTCATAAGGTTCTTCGGCGCTTTAATCAAATGTTTAATCCATGTTCCATCAGTACCAAAACAAATCACTCTTCACTTCATCAGGTATTCGAACGCTTTCTCTAAAAGTCAAAACATTGTCAAGCCAAAACAAAAAGTATAAAAAGCTTCGGTTCGGCGTCTGTTAAATGTTATTTTGTAATATAACATTCTAGTAAAATGAATTAAGTTATTAAGGCAAATAATGGAAGCTGAAGTAGTGTCTTCATTTTTTTCACACAATACCGAAACTCTTAATAATTCCAAGGATATAAGTGACGAGTTCCTAGAATTAGTTGATGATTTAAATTTCTCTTTAGAAAAACTGAAATTACCTCGATCTGTAGAATGCATTTACAATCCTACGTTGTATGCGAGGGAAACTTTTGAAATGTATATCAAAAAGTTCTGTAACACAAAAAAGGATATCATGTACTTTGGAATGAACCCTGGTCCTTGGGGCATGTCGCAAACTGGAGTAAGTATCTCTATCTTTCGTAAGATATACGAAATTAAAAAAGCTTTACAATATACAAAAAATTTGCAATATATTAAGCAGTGGTTACACGGGCATTTTTATTAAGGATTTTTATTGTTGCAGGTGCCATTTGGGGAAATAAGTTCAGTCAGAGAATGGCTTGGTATTCAAGGGCCAGTCAATAAACCTGAAAATGAAATCAAAGACCGTCCAGTTCAAGGTTTTGAGTGTACTAGGACTGAGGTAAAGCCCTTTTCAATCTTTGGCTTCTATGATATAATTTTACTCTTATTAAAAATAATTACCATATTTTAAGGTTAGTGGAAAAAGATTTTGGGGACTATTCAAAGAAATCTGTGGTACACCAGAGAATTTTTTTAAAACCAGTTTTGTCTACAACTACCTGCCTCAACAATGGATGAAGAATAATGGTTGCAATCTCACACCGGGCGATTTTAGGGTCAGTATTACTATCAATTAATAATTATACAATGATGTCAATAATATATATTTATGTATTTTATTATATATATTTTTTTTAGATTTCAGAAATGCAAGCCTTGTTTGATATCTGTGATCCAATTTTCATTAAAGTCCTAGAACTGTATGAAGTGAAAACTATAGTTGCAATTGGAAAGTTTTGTGAAACAAGAACACAGAAGGCTCTGAAGATGCACTGTCCACATAAATCCTATCAGGTAATTAGATAAACACTGTTCTTATACAATCATTTAAAACCTGAACTACCAGGGGCCTATTTAATAAAGTTAAAAATTACAAGTTGTAAGCGGAAGTCTCCTTTCTAACCGATCCTAACCCTACCCTACCCAACGAGCAAATGATGTTGTATAAAAGTCACCAATATGTTTATATGATTAAATTTAGTCATAACATATATAAAAAGTCACCAGTAGGTTGTGACTAAATTTCGTCATATAAACATGCTGGTGACTTTTATATGAAATCATTTGCTAGTTGGGTATGAGTTAGAAACAGATTTCTGCGTAGAAATAGTAACTTTTAGCTTTATTAAGTAGGCCACAGATATATGGTAGCTCCTCTTGGAAGAAAATAAAACAGAATGAATATTATACAACATGTGGTTAACTGCTACTGCTGCTGACTACAATATTAGATTTGTAGGTTCAGAGAGAATCATACTATCTCTCTCTTATGCTAGTACCCTTGTTACTAAAAAAGGGATGAGGATAGCTTATTATTTCAACTGTCACTGCTCTTATTGGCCATCCAGACTAAAATTACTTTTGTTTTAGATACTTTACATTCCACATCCAAGCCCTAGGGCTGTGAACAATAATGACTGGGACAAAAAAGCTGTAAAATACCTGAAGGATCTTAACCTAATGCAGTATTACACATAATTGAAATGTATAGTTAGTGAAACTTAGAGATCACAAACAAAATTGGCGATAAAACTAATTTCAAATTTGTGTAAGTAAATTTAATTGTATGAGAAACTCATTGATAAGAATGATGTATCCTGTTTAATATACATATTTGAATAAGTATATTGTAAAGATCTGTAAGTAATTATAATGTTTAATTTTAATATAATCTTTGATCTCATGTACAACTTTGTAAGATTAAAATGCGATTTCATTGATTTTTTTATTAGCTTTTATTTATTACCATATACCCCTGTATCTGTGCCTTAAAGCCCTTAAGGAAACAATCTAAACCACGTTTTACGAATCCGAAATATTCACAGAAAATACTCACATAGAAAAGGTAATTTTTGGTTGGTCTTGCCATCCATCTCCAAAATATCTATGCAGTGTTACAAATCAGACGCAGCATCACTCAAATTTTTTTAATTTTACCGCAGTCCATTTGTTTAAATGTCCATCTAAGGCACTCCACACACCAGTTCTGAATTCAGAAATTCATAGTTAAAATCAGCCGGAAATACTTAAATTTGTCTATGGTCTCCATACAAGAATTCAGCTACCATAAGCAAATTTAAGCGTTTTGTCTATGAATTTCTGAATTTAGATCATGTGTGTGGTGTCCCTAATACCGGTTTTATTAGGGTCACCACATACCTAGCGGTTTTCCTCGCGGAATTACCGGAAGTAGCGGAAATTCATAGACAAAATGCTTAATTTGTCTATGGTAGCGGAAATTTGTCTATGGCTTCCATTCAAAAAATCTGCTACCATAGACAAATTTCCGCTACCATAGACAAATTTCCGCTACTTCCGGTAATTCCGCGAGGAAAACCGCTAGGTGTGTGGCGACCCTTAAACGGCTATTAGACATTGCAACCTGCAGGGCCCTATCTGTTGTGTACCCTGCCTCTCCCTTACCCTCCTTCAGCTCCCTACGGGCCCTAATAATGCTGGAGCGGCGCATACAAGAAATTTATCAAAAAAGTTACCGTTTTTCTTCCATATAGCGTTGTAGAGCCCGTCTCGGAGGTTACGAAAACATAAGTCTTAAAGGTCTTAAATGGTTGTGGCCATTTAAGACCTTTAAGACTTATGTTTTCGTAGGTATGGCGTCAAGTTGAAAATACAATTTTTTGGCCTTAATTTATCAACGAGCCGGACGCTCCAAATTTTGACACATGATTTAGCCCGCATCAAGTAGCCTACATGCCAATTTTAAGACCATTCTGGTGGGCGCATAAGATTTTAAGACCAGTTGAAGTTACAATTTTTTGGTCTAAATTTATCAACGAGCCGGACGCTTCAAATTTTGACAGTGTAGTGTATAGAATTATAGATGCATATGTATGTGTATTCCAATGCTATATAATCCATGATCTTTATGAATAAAGTGTAGTCTTATTTAGAATCTGGTTGTATCAATACGCCTCCCGACTTCCATCCTCATATGGCGATCCTGCCGACGCAGCGCGTTGCGCGCTGCCTGCCGCGACCGTGACCGTGATCGTGACAATCGCGCGCGAAAGTGCTTATACATTTTATCAAGGACTAAATCTTTCGCGGTGAACAAACTTATGTAAATAATTGACGGTGTTCATTATGGGACTTAATTTAAATACAAAATTATAAGTGCGGAACGTAACTTCAAGATGGGGTCATCGCAAACAAAAGACGAAGTCGTCATAGCCCAGAATGCTGCCGGGGGCTCCAGCAACAGTGCCGAGGTGGTCAAGAGTATAAATACCACAAACACTCTGCTCGTCGTGGTGGTATGCATCTTTGGTATCGTATGCTTGGGTGCTGCATACTATATGTACAGAAAATGCCACAAGAGGTGGATCCGTGAGGAGATACGCGGGCACGCGTTAAGAAGCTCAATTTTTCGCCGGACGCCGAAATCGGAGAACGAGGTTTAACTACATAGCTTAGGTACGTATTTGAACATTTTATGCAGAAAATGAACGTTGTATAACTCAATGGACAATAGAGTCATAAAAAAGTACAATGCAAAGTGTTGTGCGCGTTGTAACCGTCTGTACCATGTGTAGCCGTTTGTGCACGCTGGACAATGAGTGACATTAGAACTTAATCCGTTTATAATTAGCGTATCCTCATAACAGTAGTTAAAGGACCCAGTCAACAAACCAAATCCCAATTTTAAGACCATTCTGGTGGGCGCATAAGATTTTAAGACCATTTTAAGAAATAGTAGATTTCATAGAAAAGATATCAAATTATTGCAAATTCGCTTTAAAAATCAATTAACTGTCACAAACACAACTGCATATTCATATTTAAGTGTCTCGTAACTAAAAATGCCGTAAAAGTATACCGCAATAACTCAAAAACTGGAGAAATTCGTCTTAGCAGTACTTTAGTCACGGAGGTCTTAAATCATGAAAAATATTGTTCATTTTAAACTTAATGGCACAAAATATGATTTAAAAAGCCAGACGTAATGCCTATAGGCATTTTCTACCAGTCGCTCATAACTTTAAACTGATAAGCGTCAAGTTAGATGCATTGACAATATATTACTGACAGTAAAAATACATAAATTTATTTTAAATTCTACCGATCCAAATGTTGATTAACGGTTTAGCCCATTTCAAATAACCTACATACCCATTTTAAAACCAATGCGGTAGGCGCATAAGATTTTAAGACCAGTTGAAATTGCAATTTTTCGGCCTAAATTTATCAACGAGCCGGACGCCGGACGCTTCAAATTTTGACAGTAGTTAAAAAACCCAGTTAACAAACCAAATCCTAATTTTAAGACCATTCTGGTGGGCGCATAAGATTTTAAGACCATTTTGAGAAATAGTCGATTTCATAGAAAAGATATCAAATTATTGTAAATTCGGTTTAAACATTATTTAACTGGCACAAACACAACTGCATATTAATATTTAAGTGTCTCGTAACTAAAATGCCGTAAAAGTATACCACAATAAGTCGAAAACTGGAGAAATTCGTCATAGCAGTACTTTAGTCACGGGGGTCTTGAATCACTAAAATTATTATTCATTTTAAACTTAATGGCTCATAACATTATTACTAGGCGCACTAGATTTTAAGACCATTTTAAGAAGTGATTGATTCCATACGAAAAATAGCAAATAGCTTCAAATTCGGTTCAAAAATTCATTTAAATGGTTTAACATAACGGCATATTCATATTCAAGGGTCTCATAGTTAGATATGCCGTAAAAGTATACTACGTAAGTTTAAAAATTGGAAAATTCGTCATAGCAGTACTTAAGTCAAGGTATTTCGTACTTAAGTCAGGGTGTTTTGAATCACAAAATTCATTTTTCATGTTTAACTTAATGGTACAAATCTCGATTCAGAAAATCGGACGTAATGATTATAGGCGTTTTCTAACAGTCACTCATAACCCTATAATGTTTAAAGCGAATTTACAATATTTTTCTATGAAATCGTCTATTTCTTAAAATGGTCTTAAAATCTTATGCGCCCACCAGAATAGTCTTAAAATTGGGATTCGGTTTGTTGAATGGGTTCTTTAACAACTGTAAAAATTAGGAGCGTCCGGCTTGTTGATAAATTTAGGCCGAAAAATTGCAATTTCAACTGGTCTTAAAATCTTATGCGCCTACCGGATTGGTATTAAAATGGGTATGTAGGTTATTTGAAATGGGCTAAACCGTTAATCAACATTTGGAACGGTAGAATTTAAAATAAATGTATGTATTTTTTAGTGTCAGTAATATATTGTCAATGCATCTAACTTGACTCTTATCAGTTTAAAGTTATGAGCGACTGGTAGAAAATGCCTATAGGCATTACGTCTGGCTTTTTAAATCATATTTTGTGCCATTAAGTTTAAAATGAACAATATTTTTCGTGATTTAAGACCTCCGTGACTAAAGTACTGCTAAGACGAATTTCTCCAGTTTTTGAGTTATTGCGGTATACTTTTACGGCATTTTTAGTTACGAGACACTTAAATATGAATATGCAGTTGTGTTTGTGACAGTTAATTGATTTTTAAAGCGAATTTGCAATAATTTGATATCTTTTCTATGAAATCTACTATTTATTAAAATGGTCTTAAAATCTTATGCGCCCACCAGAATGGTCTTAAAATTGGGATTTGGTTTGTTGACTGGGTCCTTTAACTACTGTCAAAATTTGAAGCGTCCGGCTCGTTGATAAATTTAGGCCAAAAAATTGTAACTTCAACTGGTCTTAAAATCTTATGCGCCCACCAGAATGGTCTTAAAATTGGTATGTAAGCTACTTGATGCGGGCTAAATCATGTGTCAAAATTTGGAGCGTCCGGCTCGTTGATAAATTTAGGCCAAAAAAATGTATTTTCAACTTGACGCCATACCTACTTGTGGCCATTTAAGACCTTTAAGACTTATGTTTTCGTGATCTCCGAGACGGACTCTACAACGCTATATCGAAGAAAAACGGTAATTTTTTTGATAAATTTCTTGTATGCGCGGCTCCAGCACTATAACATTAATTACACCTTCCAACCTGACAGATTGAGCCCTGCAGGTTGCAATGTCTAATAGCCGTTTTAGGCTTAGCGCCTGGCAATACTGCTTGCGCGTTCATAAACACAACTACAACAGCGCCCGGTCATTTCGCAATGCTATTCTAAAATACCTTGAACGAAAAGTGGGAAGTGTTGCAGTGAAAATTATATTTGATTAAGCATTTAAGTATACTTATACAAAGTGGGTATACATATGCTGTTATATAACCGATATTTTTTCTTGGTTTGATATGACATGTCTTGGCTTCAAAACATATTCTTCACTTCACTGTGACACTGTCAATGTGTCAAAATCATGCTACTGTGCTACTTGAAAAACTACATAATTTAATAGAATTATAGTTATTTCCAAAGATCTTAGTTCAATTTATATGAAAATGCAGCAAACTTCAGTTTTTATGTAACTCAAGAGTCCTTGGAGTTTTAATGTAGAAAACGTATCGAATGTAGATAAAATAAACGCAATGGTTGACCTTATGCAGAGGGCTCTTGAGCTGGCAAAGGAAGCTCTGCTCGCGCAAGAGGTACCCGTAGGGTGCGTGTTCACAGATGGCGAAAGAATAGTCGCAGAATCCAGAAACTGCGTAAACTTGACTCGAAACCCAACGAGACACGCAGAAATCAATTGTATAGACACTGTCATTGACTACTGCAAAACAAATGACATAGACTATAAAGAATTATTTCGTAAAATAAGTGTGTTTGTCACAGTAGAGCCATGTATTATGTGCGCGGCGGCTCTCAATGACCTACATGTTAAGGAAGTGGTGTATGGCTGTGCTAATGATAGGTTTGGAGGAAAGACTGTAGTAGATGTTAGTAATTATTATGATCACAACTACACACTGACTGGAAACCTGTTGGCAGATGAGGCCATGGCACTGCTGAAACAGTTCTACAAGGGAGTCAATCCTAATGCACCTGAACCTAAAGTGAAGAAGAAAAAGGATAATGAATAATGTTGTAAATATTATGTTGTTTTCTATGTATTTACATCAGATATATGTAAGATTATGTTAGTGTTGCAAAATATTAGTAAGGGAATCATGTTGTAATGTTGATAAAGAACTCTCAAGCTTACATTAAAATGTAAACAGATTTTTAAAATAGTGTATCTCAACACTTTGCAATAGTATTCCACAGCAGAGCATTATATAAATAAACGATAAATAAAAATTTCATTACATTGAGTAATATTTGCCATGTGTCTTACAAATATTATTTTGCATAAATTATACTAACTTTTTGAAAAATGTTAACATATAAATAAAAATCAGACAAATTACATGTAAAGTACTTTTATTTTAGTATCTTAATATTACTAAAAAGATTTTGTAGCCCAAGAGAAAGGAAGGTATCCCACCAAACAAACAATTAGCCAGATCTAGAAACCAAGTTAACATTCACTGCAAGAGATCAGAGTAATGACAAGTCATTAATACATTCTTAGTACATTCATTCAGTCTCCTTCTGACATACATTTCATTTTTGTAACATTATTTTATTCATAGATCTAGTTGCCTTCCTATCCCTTTAGGCTTAATGTGATGGCTTCAAAAAAAGAATCCCTGTTTAAGCATAAAATACAACAGTGGTCTAATATATAGCTTACTTCAATCTACTTGACACATGCAGTTTGGTTGAAAGAAATAAAAAGAGTACCTAGAACTAACAAAGTCCAACAATAATCATAAAATATTCCTTACATGAAATGGCTAATAAATTATAACTCTTCACATACATTTTAAACCTTAAATCTAATATACAATCCACTGTACCAACATAAAAGTGAGATCTATTGGAAAAATCACTCTCATCTCACCTTTTTTCATTGACAAAATATCCACATCATAAAGGATATCACAGATTTACTTTAAGCCTAATAACTTGAGATCTCACCATTACATTCTTACAGTGTAACAATCTTAAAGTATCTTCTTGTAAAACACCTGCAATTACTAAATGCATACATATATATAAAATTATACACAATGTGCAAACACTGTTCTCAATAAGAACAATCATAAAACAGGTATAAACAAAAAAAACTATGAAACTGAAATAGTTTTAAAATAATGTACAGACTTTTAAAGTATAAAAACTAGTTTATTATAGAGAAAAAGTTCATGGATCTTCATCAAGTTCAAGTTCATTTGGGTCATGAAACCCATTCACAAGTGGCTGCGGCTCAGCAGCCTCCGCAGTGCCATTCACACCGTTGACTACCACTGGCTCCTCTGTGGATGCATATCCATTAACCTCCACTTCCGTGGCAGGTTCCTCACACGGACTGGTGCTCCTGCTGGAGCTGCTGTCGCTCGCTGAGGTGGAGCTGTCACTCTCCGAGTCCTCGCTGGAAGAGCTCTGTGTCCTCTGCCTTAAATGCTCATTGTCCAGACGAAGCTTCTCATTGGCAGCTTGAAGTTCACAAATCTGGTCCTCCTGTTCCTTCAAGCGTTGTAACAAATCACTGCAAGATTCTTCAGTAACATTAGATTCAATGGAAGTCCCTGAAGTGTCTTTTTCAATCATCATACCATCCTTATCAAGTGAGTTGTCTAGTTCACCCGTGGTATCCTTGTCCTCATCCATTCCTTTGGGTCGGCGATCACTTCTCTTGACAAGATTATCATATTTGGCTTCAAGTAGAAGATATTCCTGAATCAGTTCACTCTTAGACATGTTTGACAAACGTTCACTTTGAGCATCCTCATAAACACTGGAAAATTCTTTTGTTAAATATTCTTCTTCATCCTCTGGCAGAGAAAAAAAGTAATTATCCTCCGAATCAACGCTGAAACTTGAGTCGCGAGTGCGTGCTGTTGGTGTTTGGAGATCATGGAAGTTGTTCTCAGGTTCTGGTTTATGAATTTCCATCAAAAACTGGTTATTATTAAAAGGAGCGTGTGTGTTCGCAAGTACCATTTTCCTGAATCGATAATTCCTCTTGGATTTATCGTATTTTCTTCCATCTTGCCAAGGAGCCTTCACAAAAGGTTTCATAATTTTCCTTTTGGACTTCCCGCGCCGCCTCTTCTTCTTGTTTCCTTCAAGTTTCTGGTTTGGCACTTCCAGTATAGATGGCGCTTCAGGCGCAATGGGGCGCGTCGAATCGCCATCTTTATTTTCCGAAATGATATTTACATCCATTTCGATTAAGTAGGTCACTTTCAATTAAATTTTCACCGATCCAATGACGAAATCGCAATCACAGTAGGGCACACGAACAATATTTTCACTTCTAACGAAATTTAATCACCATACACAATTTTTTTGTGCGGAGACTTACACACCGATATCGCAATATCGCCATCTTTATTATATATTTGTTTTGTACTTGTACACGGTTGTGTCGGTTGTACAGCCTACTACATTGCAGTGTTGCAAGGTACACCTAGTAGGTATTTCGTGACGGAGACTGTATGCTCATTGTAATAGCGCTTACTTTGCAGTTGAAGATTATCATTTTGTTATGACAATAACGAGTCGCCTTGTGTACATAAATGAGGCCTCTTTATCACCATTTTTGTGCATAAAAAAGCAAGTAGTAGCAGTATTTTGATGGATTATTTCTGTAAATATAATGGTAATTGTCAATAAAGCACCGGCAAAATCTAGAATTAAATGTAGATTGCCTTCTTAGGGTCGCCACATACCTAGCGGTTTTCCTCGCGGAATTACCGGAAGTAGCGGAAATTTGTCTATGGTAGCGGAAATTTGTCTATGGTAGCAGATTTTTTGTATGGAAGCCATAGACAAATTTCCGCTACCATAGACAAATTAAGCATTTTGTCTATGAATTTCCGCTACTTCCGGTAATTCCGCGAGGAAAACCGCTAGGTATGTGGCGACCCTTAGTCGGATCGGATTCTTTTATTTATTAAAGCGGTATTACACATTGCAACCTGCAGGGCCCAATCTGTCAGGTTGGAAGGTGTAATTGAAGGTAGGGCCCGTAGGGAGCTGAAGGAGGGGAGGAAGAGGCAGGGTACACAACAGATTGGGCCCTGCAGGTTGCAATGTGTAATACCGCTTTTATGTATGTCATACTAATGACAAAAATGCTATATAATTTTGCATAACTTTTTTTAAATTGGTGAACTATAAGTATATATTTGCATAGTTATTTTACTTAAACGAAAAGAAATATATATTTCTGGAACCATCTTCTTGATGAAGTGGAAATAAAATTTTTGGTAAAAATAAATTAGGTGTTAGATTTTTTTTTTCACTCTTGAATCAATGTGAAAATAACAAATTACCGTTTTTGTTATTTTATTAAAGTCTGTCCGGAACAAGAAGTGTCGTGGTTTATATGGGACCTTCTCTTATCGGACAGGCTATGGCTATATCTTAAACGGCTATTAGACATTGCAACCTGCAGGGCCCAATCTGTTGTGGACCCTGCCTCTCCCTACCCTTCCTTCAGCTCCCTACGGGCCCTACCTTTAAAGCGTTGTTAGACACAACAGATTGGGCCCTGCAGGTTGCAATGTCTAATACCGCTTTTATCACTAATGTGCACTTTCGTTATGAACGCTCTGGTAACACTGAACTGATGGAAGTCCAGCGTTGCCAGATGGTCACAAGTCACATTTTTCATTACTTTTGGCCCTCTCGCGTGACATATGTGCGCGACTTGTGATTTGAAGGTATTTTTCGTGACTCTTTAAACAAGTCGATATTTTTGACAGAATAAATTTTTTTGACGCATATTTTTAAGGAACGCGTCCAATAATATATAACTTTGAGCTCGGCTCAGTAGCCACGAAGCAAAAGAGAAGAAGAACAATATATAACTTTTTGTAATCCCTATAAGCTTGTATGTAATGTATACAGAGACCTAAAGTATTTTTTGCAATAACGAGACTTCAAACTATCTTACCAAATGCGGTTCATATGCATAATGTCATTATTAGTGATTTTCGTTCTCAAATCTGTACCGGACTCTTAATTATTTAGAAAACAAGAAAAATGTAACTTGCAGCAAAAACGTGACTTTCTGGGAATCATTGCAATTTTAAACCTAAGAGCCCTGGCAACACTGATAGAAACGTCACTTACGGGTCGCCACACACCTAGCGGTTTTCCTCGCGGAATTACCGGAAGTAGCGGAAATTCATAGACAAATTAAGCATTTTGTCTATGAATTTCCTCTACTTCCGGTAATTTGTCTATGGCTTCCATACAAAAAATCTGCTACCATAGACAAGTTTCCGCTGCCATAGACAAATTTCCGCTACTTCCGGTAATTCCGCGAGGAAAACCGCTAGGTGTGTGGCGACCCTAAGTCGACGCTTTTAATGTGATGAAATAAAATTAAATAAATAAATAAACAAATTCATTATGTTTTATTAGTGATAGATTGGTAGGGTCCGTTTTTTGTGATTATAAAATTAATTTCGTGGTTAAAACCAAATATCAGACACATTTCATTCTAAATTAGTTAGAATTAGACCACTAGAAAACCTCCTCGATGGCTGACGACATTGTTTTCGAGTTACTTCATTCAGAAATAATTAATTATGCTATGGAGCAGTCTAAAGATAACAATGAAAAGAAGGTAAACTTTACAAATAACAAAACATTACACAACACATGGGTTTTAATTTATTTATAGGAGTACATTGCAATTTCAGGAGGTAGACCTATCTATTGTGGAGTACATTGGTTTTGCGGCCGGTTATAAAGTAATGGAGCGATTAACAAGAGAATGGTCGAGATTTAAAGATGAACTGGACACCATGAAGTTTGTGTGCACAGATTTCTGGACTTGCATTTACAAGAAGCAAATTGATAATTTGCGCACAAACCATCAAGGGGTGTATGTGCTCCAAGACAATGCATTCAGATTCCTGACTAACTTCTCTAATGGGCAGCAATACTTGGAATATGCTCCTAGAGTAAGTAACTCTAAGGATTTATTATATTTGTAAACTAGCGCCCCGCACCGGCTTCGCACGGGTGCAATTATACATACAAACCTTCCTCTTGAATCACTCTATCTATTAAAAACAACGGCATCAAAATCCGTTGCGTAGTTTTAAAGATCTAAGCATACATAGGGACAGACAGCGGGAAGCGACTTTGTTTTATACTATGTAGTGATTCCTGCCATTGGTTTATAAAAACCCATTACTCATTGTCATTAAAGGGTGTAGACATACTTGTTTACACCACACAGCACTATACTAGCTCTCAACCAGGGGGCTGCAACTCAGTGTAAATCTGTCAAAGTATCCAATACATTTGCATAAGTGCATAAGAGAACTTGTCATGCGTTAAGAAGGGACAACATGATTTGTGACGTTACAGAGGTTTCTCTGTATAGTTAGTAGTTCTCTGTGCCTCAACCAAAGTGACGACAGAGGCTATCTTGGGGCAGGGGTAATAAAACTCGGCAGTTGTGTTGTAGTGATGGTATAATGTTGATTACTGTAGCCCGGATTTGAATGTTGATATTTTTTAAATTTATTTGAAGATCCTACAGCTGTGAGTTGAGCGGTTTTATTGCCCTAGTTGTCACTTTCATTGAGGGCTAGTATAATATGTATTAAATATTTGATTTCATAAAGTTTTTGCCTAATTATGTCATGTGTGAAGCTGCGAGCAGAATATTCATTACCTTTTTCAGTGATAACCAAATAACTTTCTGCAATTAACAAAAAATTTTCTGTCATTTAGGGTTTGCAATCCGGTAGCAAAATAATACCAAATCTGGTACAAATTTTACTTGTTTGCAATCCCTGCTGTCATTGTGTTTAAATTAACCTTAGAAAGTAAAAAAGAAATTAACAAAATGAATGTTATTTATCTAATATATATTATTTTTTGCAGTATGTGGCTTACACCTGTGGTCTGATAAGAGGTGGTCTGGCCAACCTGTCAATAAACAGCATTGTGACTGCTGAAGTGCAGTCGATGCCCTCCTGCAAGTTCCACATCCATGTCCAGCGAGTATGAATTATAAAATAAAATATTTATTTTTAAAACATGTTTTATTCAACTCATAATTTTACAACAACAAATTTAAAATGTTCATTGTATAGATTTCTTTACAGATTAATTCGATTCAGCGGGTAGGAGAAGTTTCTCTGTTTGGTTTATATTATATAAGGCAGAAAACACACCTGAGCTGAATTAAGCAAATTCATAGACAAAATGCTTAAATTTGTCTATGGTAGCTGATTTTTTTGTATGGAGGCCAATGACGCCATAGACTAATTTAAGCATTTTGTCTATGAATTTGCTTAATTTAGCTCAGGTGTGTTTTGTGCCTTATATGTATTTATTGATGCAAAATTATCATTTTATATGTGAAATGTTGTACATACTGGTAAATCATACTTTTATTTATGGTACCGAGAACTATATATACCCTCCCGAATAATACAAAAAATATTACTTTATAACTTAATAAAATCTACATCACAACAATACTTCAAGGTACCTAAAAAATGCACAATTATAGTTAGTATATTGTTTACTTGACCTTCCATGATTCAGGTTTAGCATGGTTATATAAGGTAATGAGGACCAGAACGATTCCAAGTCCACATAACGCCACGGTGGTTGTGTACAGGATTCTGTCCATGAGGCCCCGTTTCAGCCAGATTGGTTTCCCATCATCACACTGAAACAATAGTGGTTCAATATGTTATCATTGTATTTGGATGACGATAGAGAAACTCGAAACTCAATTTTGATAAGCATTTATTTTATAGTCAAATATCTATTCTTATAGATAAGCAGATTACAGCCTTATTAAATCATACTAATCATAATTTGGGAAGACCGATTTTTTTTATACAACGACGGTGGAAGCAGCTATCGTAGCCTATGGACGCCTGTAACTCCAAGTGTGTCATAACTGTCACATGCTTTAACCTTTTCCACGCCAAAGACGTATATATCGGCACCACAGGTCCAACGCCAAAGACCGATATATCGGTCACCGACCACAGAGCAAAATAGACCTACATGC
Source organism: Pammene fasciana (assembly GCA_911728535.1). NCBI lineage: Eukaryota > Metazoa > Arthropoda > Insecta > Lepidoptera > Tortricidae > Pammene > Pammene fasciana. The sequence continues at coordinate 4,303,260 of OU452289.1, forward strand.
ACACGCATAAAGTTCAACTTCATTTTTGACATTTAGATGTCGTGGCGTCTGGGTGGTAGGTTTTGCGTTTGACATGACGTCGAAAAGTTAAAAACAGGAGGATTCACTCCATTGACGGCTAAAGGGACAAGAGAGGTCCCTCGTCGTCGACACACTGGGTCCTCTTTGTTTGAGCTCTTATCTTAACTATCTTGGTGCAGTAACTGAAATATCCCTGGACTGGCTCTATAGTATGCTGGCATAGTTGGGTTGGGCATACGCCCGTTAATCCGATAATCGTAAATTAACGAAGTTGTTAAGTTAACCTTTAAAATCGTTAACGGACTCGTTAACTTCCGTTGATTTTTCTTAAGTCTGTTAGTCGTTAAAAGCCCTGTTACACTCTTTTTTCTAGTAGGTACCCTAACTAGGATCCTAAATATGCATATCTCCCGGTCACACTTGTCCTAAGGATGCTAAATTCACAATAAACAGAATATTTCACAATAGGTTAATAAAATTCTAGGACATTTAGGTTGACTGGCGACTAAATGCTGTTACACTTTATTACGTCCTAATTAGGTAGCTAACTCTTTTAAGTTCGTCAGAATTCATCCTAGCTTCCTAACTAAGTTTCTTTTTAGGAAACTTACTGCTATTTAAATGCGGTTAGGTAAATAATGCTAGCAATCATTGATTTATTATGTATTACCTACTTACTCAATGCTAAGAAATAAATAGAACATAATATGAAGCACAATCGAATTCAGAAAGCGTTTAAAGTGTAGGTTTGAATTGACAAAACCGGCCAAGAGCACGTCGGACCATGCTCAGTGTAGGGTTCCGTAGTTGCCGGCCTGTTTCAATTCATTAATTCAAAAGGTCGTTTCTTACGAGAAATTTGGCGGCGCTTACGTCATTTCACATACGTCCTTTCACTATAGAGTGATAACTCAAAAACGGCTCAACCGATTTAATTCAGTATAGTTTTCATTGAAGGTATTTATTAGGCCTCACTTACATGAATTTTTTCAAAATTTTTGGACCCACGGTTCAAAAGTTGGATGGGGGGACGCCCTGTTTTAAGCTTTCGGAGCTATTATTTTCGAAAATGTTAGTTTTATCCAAAAACTGTTATAGAAGACCCAAATTTAAAAAAAAATACCTATCCAACGATACCCCACACAACTGGGTTAGAATGAAAATAATTTTCGCCCCCCATTTCACGTATACGGGAGGTACCCTAACAAAATATATTTTATTTTTGCAATTTTTTTCTACCATTTTGTCGGCTTAATCAATGTACATATTCAAAACAAATTTCAGCTTTCTAGTGCTAACGGTCACTGAGCTAGACCGCGGACGGACGGACATGGCGAAACTATAATAGATTAAGCTCCCATTGCATGAAACCTTACCTCACACGGTGGCAGAGCAGACACATACTACAGCGATAGATAATACTTAGGAACACTGGACTATAGTAGGTTGCCATGGCACAGCCTGGAAGAACATAGTTTTTTTTTAATTTTAAAACGTCATTTTTTACCAAAATTTACATCATAAGGTGGCAGATTGAAACCTTAAAAGCGGTATTACACATTGCAACCTGCAGGGCCCAATCTGTTGTGTACCCTGCCTCTTCCTACCCCTCCTTCAGCTCCCTACGGGCCCTACCTTCAATTACACCTTCCAACCTGACAGATTGGGCCCTGCAGGTTGCAATGTGTAATACCGCTTTTACCCATCGAAAGAGACCCCTTTGGTGACCCCAAGGGCCTGACACGCTTTTATTTGACATTGAAAGAGAAAGATAGCCTAATTGCGATTCCTACAAGAGGAAATAGAAAAGAGTATCATGTGTTGTCCTTATCACCGACCGGACTTTTGTTCATGGTCGGGTTATGGCACACTTCATACTTTGATCTGCTCAAGTGAACAACACAAATTGGTCGTGTTATGACGAAAAGTAAACAAAGGTTTTGTCGAATAATAACTCATTAATTACTTGTTTCTAGCACATGAGCGGCCAAATAACAGATGTGTAATGTTTGATTGTGCTTTAAACAATGGTGGGATGTTCTGTATTTGTCTGCAAAAGCCGAACCGATCAAAAAGAAGCAAATCTTACATTTCATGCGTAAGTACAAGTTTTCTGTATTTTGATCACTTATTTCCTTCTCAAATCTCACAAGAACCAAGTTGCTGAGTTAAATCATTAGTTGTATCATAAAAAAACTAGTTAAAACACGAAAAATCTGTAAATGATTTTCAAAATAACTTCGTGACGTTTGACATGCAAACCGGTCAAATTGCGTAGTACAGATATACGATTAGCCAGCTTAGTATTATACAAGTCCAATAAATCGGTCGGTTTATAGGGTTGCCTACAAGAAGAAAAAATACCCTAAAAATGTCCCCATATATAGGGGTATTTCAAGCAATTTGATATTTGCAGATTTCCAACGGACGAAGAAACTTGCAAAATTTAGATTCCTGCACGGAAGTGTTGGCGCTCGTCACGCTGTTCGTTGTGTCCGGGTGTGAGGAACTAGCTCCTGTTCGTGTCGCGGTGTTCGCAAGTGCGATGCTTAGAATTTTTTATATTTGTTCTTGTTGCGCTTGTTGAACGCTCAAAAGCTGCGCGAATTGTTCGGCGTCTATCTCGTCGCCAATAAAATAAACTCAATTTATTTACATGTATCGCTGTAATTCATTGATAATAAATTTAATGACATATTAGACGTTGTTATTATTTGAAGGGTTTCTATAACTAAAGACTTAAAAGGAGGTTGGATATTAGAGATACTAGCTTGTGTGAATTTGTATAAAGATGTTCGGATCATTTTATTCTTGTTTTAATCATTAACTACTAGTCCTCGTGATTCTTCACGCAAATTACCCAAAACTTGACGATTTCAAAAAAGTCATTTGTACACACTCTTATACTCGTAAGCGTAAATTGGCAAATTGCATTCAAAGCCAAGTTATGCAAATAAAACATTTAAATCGTCAATAATGAAAAGTAATGTTTTAATTTAAACAACCCAGTTTGTGCAACACCGAAATGCAGCATTCTATTGACTCGAGAGCTCGAGACTAATTATTTTCGCGATTATTTATGTTATGATCCTATGTCAAAATGGCGACTCACTCATTGCAGTCACTACGGAGTCAAGTACTTGCAACGGTTTCGACGACATTTTAGTGGAATTTTTTTTGCTACCCTGGCAACCCCATATTTGTGCACAGTATGACGTCATGATAGTGTTTCTCATACCCCCGGTCGCTCGGTAGCACATCTTGTATATACTAAATCTATGGGTGACCCGAACCCGCATAGGTTGCCAGCCCTAAACCTGGTAGATTTCCAGGTCAGCCATGTTTTATGAGGCCAAAAAATGGGGTAATTTACCTCATCAGGTGGCAAGCTGAAATTGATGCGAATCGATAGCCCTTGGCGTGCCATTCACGAATATATAGGGTTGCCTGCCATCAGCCTGGTAGTTTTTCTGGTCAGCCTCCTCAAAGTATCGATTTAGTAACTTGGACCAACGAGAAATTCATGTACAGAAGCTAAAATTCGAGGAATATTTTAGTGCGAACCGTGATATTTAATTAAAATCTATATATTGACAGTCCTGCAATGCATACGTGTTGAAATAATAGGGTAAATGAACCAGTTCTGGTCATTTCTCACTAATTATATAGATGACTACCGGAAAACTTAGACTGCGGGTAATATTGAGGACGCCGCGAGAATAAATCATCAGTTTGTGACGTAAAATTGGTTAATCACCTCATTTCCGCAATCTCCTATTACTGCTTCGCTTAAATATGCTCAATCTGTGGGTGAAAAAACACCCTGACTTGGGTACTTTGATTACTGCGTGAAGTCATAATATATACGACCGACGCCTACCAGAGCACTCTCTACTACTGAAGGGTAAGCATCCTTCATGCGCATAGACTATAGGGCTGCTATCCCCTGGAAATAGGCCGCGCCCGTGCATCCCGTATCCGTCATGACAGTATTTTCAAATATGGGAAATAAATGTTTCCGTTTAAGTTCAAAGTTCACTTAATGTTAAACGTGACATATACCTAAAATCTACGTACGGTCATGCTGGATATTATAATTATGTAGAAATCATAGGACATCATTAATCACTAAGTATTTTGTTCTTACCTCTTTTCCATTTCAATTGAGATTGGGCCTTGGGATCTTCGTATGTAGGCACCAGGACTTTCAGTCTTGGGTATTCGATGGTTCGTTATTCAGGGCCGAACCCGCATAGGTCGCCAGCCCCAAGCCTGAGAGATTTCAAGGTCAACCATGTTCCATGAGGCCAGTAAATGGGATAATTTACCCTATCAGATGGCAAGATGAAACTGATGTAGATCGATAGCTCTAGGCGTTCCATTCACGAGAATATAGGTTTGCCTGCCATCAGCCTGGCAGTTTTTTTGGTTAGCCTCCCTAAACTATCGATGTTAATATCTTGGAAACAAGAGAAATTCGCGTAGAGATACTAACATTCAAAGTATATTTAAATGCAAACCTTGATATTTAATTAAATCTACACATTGTGAGTCTTGCACTTCATACGTGTTGAAATAATAGGGCAAATGAATCAGTTGTGGGCATTTCTCATTGGTATTTTCGGTTTTTAGGGTTCCGTAGCCAAAATGGCAAAAACGGAACCCTTATAGTTTCGCCATGTCCGTCCGTCCGTCCGTCCGCGTTCTAGCTCAGTGACCGTTAGCACTAGAAAGCTGAAATTTGGTTTGAATATGTGAATTAACCAAACCGACAAAACAGTAGAATAAAAACGCGAAAAATATATTTTGTTAGGGTACCTCCCGTACACGTGAAGTGGGGGGTGAATTTTTTTTTCGTTCCAACCAAGTTGTGTGGGGTATCGTTGGATAGGTCTTTTAAAAAGAATTCGGGTCTTTTAAAACAGTTTTTGGATAAAACTAATACTTTCGGAAATAATAGCTCCGAAATTTTAAAACAGGGCGTCCCCCCCCCCCCCCCCATCTAACTTTTGAATCTTGGGTCCTGAAATTTAAAAAAAATATATGAAACTGAGACCCAATGAGTACCTTCAATGAAAACTATATTGAAATAAATCGGTTGAGCCGTTTTTGAGTTATCATTCGAAAACCCACAGTGAAAGGACATAAGTAAAAATGACGTAAGCGCCGCCAAATTTCCCGTAAGAAATGACCTTTTGAATTAATGGTCTCAGTTTACTGAACCCTACACTGAGCATGGCCCGACATGCTCTTGGCCGGTTTTTCTTTCAATGTAGTGATCCTACTAACTTCAAGGTTTTTTTACATCTCGTGTTCTTGAGATCCCTCGCTACGCTCAAGATTCAAACTTAGAATCACTCGCTTCGCTCGTGATTCAATTATAGAATCTTTCGCTTACTCGGGACTCAAAATCAACACTCGCAAGAAAAACCAACTTTCCTCTCTTGTTGCACAAATAACTATTTCCAGTTTTTATTCTACCATTTAGTCGGCTTAGTTCATGCACATATTCAAACCAAATTTCAGCTTTCTAGTGCTAGAGGTCACTAAGCTAGACCGCGGACGGACGGACGGACGGATGGACGGACGGACGGACGGACGGACGGACGGACGGACGGATGGATGGACGGACATGGCGAAACTATAAGGGTTCAGTTTTTGCCATTTAGGCTACGGAACCCTAAAAACAGGACCCTATTACTTAGATTCCGCTGCCAGTCCGTCCGTCCGTCCGTTCGTCCGTCCGTCCATCCATCCGTCCGTCCGTCCGTCCGCGGTCTAGCTTAGTGACCTCTAGCACTAGAAGCTGAAATTTGGTTTGAATATGTGCATGAACTAAGCCGACTAAATGGTAGAATAAAAACTGGAAATAGTTATTTGTGCAAAAAGAGAGGAAAGTTGGTTTTTCTTGCTAGTGTTGATTTTGAGTCCCGAGTAAGAGAAAGATTCCATAATTGAATCACGAGCGAAGCGAGTAATTCTAAGTTTGAATCTTGAGCGTAGCGAGGGATCTCAAGAACACGAGATGTAAAAAAACCTTGAAGTTATTAGGATCACTACATTGAAAGAAAAACCGGCCACGAGCATGTCGGGCCATGCTCAGTGTAGGGTTCAGTAAACTGAGACCATTAATTCAAAAGGTCATTTCTTACGGGAAATTTGGCGGCGCTTACGTCATTCTTACTTATGTCCTTTCACTATGGGTTTTTGAATGATAACTCAAAAACGGCTCAACCGATTTATTTCAATATAGTTTTCATTGAAGGTACTCATTGGGATCTCAGTTTCATATATTTTTTTTAAATTTCAGGACCCAATATTCAAAAGTTAGATGGGGGGGGGGGGACGCCCTGTTTTAAAATTTCGGAGCTATTATTTCCGAAAGTATTAGTTTTATCCAAAAACTGTTTTAAAAGACCCGAATTCTTTTTAAAAGACCTATCCAACGATACCCCACACAACTTGGTTGGAACGAAAAAAAAATTCGCCCCCCACTTCACGTGTACGGGAGGTACCCTAACAAAATATATTTTTCGCGTTTTTATTCTACTGTTTTGTCGGTTTGGTTAATTCACATATTCAAACCAAATTTCAGCTTTCTAGTGCTAACGGTCACTGAGCTAGAACGCGGACGGACGGACGGACGGACATGGCGAAACTATAAGGGTTCCGTTTTTGCCATTTTGGCTACGGAACCCTAAAAACCGAAAATACCAATGAGAAATGCCCACAACTGATTCATTTGCCCTATTATTTCAACACGTATGAAGTGCAAGACTCACAATGTGTAGATTTAATTAAATATCAAGGTTTGCATTTAAATATACTTTGAATGTTAGTATCTCTACGCGAATTTCTCTTGTTTCCAAGATATTAACATCGATAGTTTAGGGAGGCTAACCAAAAAAACTGCCAGGCTGATGGCAGGCAAACCTATATTCTCGTGAATGGAACGCCTAGAGCTATCGATTTACATCAGTTTCATCTTGCCATCTGATAGGGTAAATTATCCCATTTACTGGCCTCATGGAACATGGTTGACCTTGAAATCTCTCAGGCTTGGGGCTGGCGACCTATGCGGGTTCGGCCCTGAATAACGAACCATCGAATACCCAAGACTGAAAGTCCTGGTGCCTACATACGAAGATCCCAAGGCCCAATCCCAATTGAAATGGAAAAGAGGTAAGAACAAAATACTTAGTGATTAATGATGTCCTATGATTTCTACATAATTATAATATCCAGCATGACCGTACGTAGATTTTAGGTATATGTCACGTTTAACATTAAGTGAACTTTGAACTTAAACGGAAACATTTATTTCCCATATTTGAAAATACTGTCATGACGGATACGGGATGCACGGGCGCGGCCTATTTCCAGGGGATAGCAGCCCTATAGTCTATGCGCATGAAGGATGCTTACCCTTCAGTAGTAGAGAGTGCTCTGGTAGGCGTCGGTCGTATATATTATGACTTCACGCAGTAATCAAAGTACCCAAGTCAGGGTGTTTTTTCACCCACAGATTGAGCATATTTAAGCGAAGCAGTAATAGGAGATTGCGGAAATGAGGTGATTAACCAATTTTACGTCACAAACTGATGATTTATTCTCGCGGCGTCCTCAATATTACCCGCAGTCTAAGTTTTCCGGTAGTCATCTATATAATTAGTGAGAAATGACCAGAACTGGTTCATTTACCCTATTATTTCAACACGTATGCATTGCAGGACTGTCAATATATAGATTTTAATTAAATATCACGGTTCGCACTAAAATATTCCTCGAATTTTAGCTTCTGTACATGAATTTCTCGTTGGTCCAAGTTACTAAATCGATACTTTGAGGAGGCTGACCAGAAAAACTACCAGGCTGATGGCAGGCAACCCTATATATTCGTGAATGGCACGCCAAGGGCTATCGATTCGCATCAATTTCAGCTTGCCACCTGATGAGGTAAATTACCCCATTTTTTGGCCTCATAAAACATGGCTGACCTGGAAATCTACCAGGTTTAGGGCTGGCAACCTATGCGGGTTCGGGTCACCAAAGGGGTCTCTTTCGATGGGTAAAGGTTTCAATCTGCCACCTTATGATGTAAATTTTGGTAAAAAATGACGTTTTAAAATAAAAAAAAAACTATGTTCTTCCAGGCTGTGCCATGGCAACCTACTATAGTCCAGTGTTCCTAAGTATTATCTATCGCTGTAGTATGTGTCTGCTCTGCCACCGTGTGAGGTAAGGTTTCATGCAATGGGAGCTTAATCTATAAGGGTTCCTAGTTGACTATGGAACCCTAAAAGAAAGTGAATAAGCGCCTGATAGTTTTTAATAGCAGTGTTGTTACAAAAAATAGTAGACGCTAATAAAACTGATTAGGCGCTTATATTATTAAACTAACCGGATGCGACACGCACTCTCATTAATCTCATTTCTATCGGAAAAAGTCTGCCGATGCATACGCGCCACGCTTGGCAGGCGGGTTGGCGCGCGCAGTTTTTTTGTTTATCGTTTGTAGGCTTTCGGAAGATGCTGCTGCCCATCTCCCGGTATATTCCCTTAGCAGACTCCTACTGCAACCACGACGGGACGATATGGTGGGGGAAAATTCTAAGGCCGGGCACCCCACGGCACGGAATTTGATTATACTTAACACTAAATATTAAAGACAATTTTTTAAGATACAACATCCTACATTTGCCCAAAATTCAGACATGTAGTATTAGTACACTTACTTGAAATTCAGCTTGCAGTTTTCTCAATTTTCTAAGAGCCGGTGACTCTCGCAAGCAGTGAGTCGTGCTTATCGCTCGGCACATCGGCTTGGCAGTCATAACATACTGAAACAGCAAGCTTATGTTAGAATATTTTTATGCGGTTATTGGTCTACCGCATCTGTTAGTAGAGATTCGCGCGCTATTTTATTTCATGTTACGATTACACTTGCGCGCCAGTAGCCAGAGACGAGCCAAAATAGCCAAATAGCGAATAGCGCGCGGACTGTTTTACATATGCCGAGTGGAATGTCGATGACAGTACTATACTTCGTATGATAAATTATTTGAAGTGTTTACCCGCGGTATAATTCGCAATCGAGCGAGGATATTCATTTTTGATACAATAAAAATACTAGAATATGAAATTTTCTTTGCCACTCTGCAACATTCAAATATTATTTTAAAACTGTCAAATTGAAAGTTTATTTTGAAATGTGAAAACGAATATTTAATTTTCTTCAAGCCAGTTTTTTTCTACCGATTCTTAAAAGGTATATTTGTACTCGTAACAAGTCGCCTGCGATTTTTAATTCATTGCGGTATTTGATTTGTCGATTGATATTATTGTACCCATCGGATGGCAATGTATCGCAACATTCGCAACTTCAAGCGATTTTGGCGTCGATATTGCGTCATGTATGGAATACACTATTAGGCTCAAAACACACCTGAGCGGAATTAAGCCAATTCATAGACAAAATACTTAAATTTGTATATAATAGCTTAAATTCGTCTATGAATGCTTAATTTTGTCTATAGCCTCCATACAAAAAAAACAACTACCATAGACAAATTTAAGCATTTTGTCTATCAATTGGCTTAATTCCGCTAGGTGTGTTTTGAGCCTTATAATCGATTATTCAAAATCGATTATGCATGACGGACTCTCCTCTAGCGGTTTTCTAGTTTGTTTATGGTTAGCTTGGTTTGACTTGTCTATGGTTTAAACTTTCTGACGCAAACTTTTTGATTGGCGGTCTCTTCTTGCTTCCTTCATTCACTCTCTCAAATTTACAGAAAATGGCCACCGAGGAGTTGCTGACTGAGCAATTTCAGTTTTTAGGTATTAACGTACAGAAAGAAGTTTTAGCAAAATGTGAGTACCTAACTAATTACTTGTAAACGGTCCACTAATCGGCAACTCTGGTAATAACCCGCATTTCGTGATTGTTTGTATGACTTGTGCCGCTATGAAAATGACTGTTCAAGGTTGTTTTATTATTCACTTGTATTCCAAAGGTGTGAGTTTATGCGAAGAATACGATGTCGACGCGGAGACTTTTGTCGAACAATGGATGGCGTTCAGTTTAACTAACTTAAACGGCGCTCCTCCGAATTTGGATAGCTTGGATTCACTCGAGAGAAAGGAATTTTCCAAGCGGGCGGACCGCCTCAGCGCGCCCGTTAAAGATGCTAGAACGAGTACCGGCACAAGCGTTGCGGTGTACGGAGCGTCTGTTGCTACTCAGTATCCTTTTTGCTCGCATGTTCCACGTGCTCTAACGATGGTTTCGTGATAATCAGTTTTATAACGTATTTCCTCTATATATGTAACTGTCACTAATTGTTTTTTTAATGTGCATTTTGTGTTCATGTTTCAACAAAACGGTTGTAATGTTCCTTCACATTCAGGCCAGATAATGAAGTCCTATCTAAATACATGGCCGTAACTCCAAAGGTACGTTATTTTACTTATTACTTGATTATTCTTTGTAACCACTTAACCTTGTAGAAGTAATTGAAGTGACATGCTGTCCTTATCTTCTTATTGTGGGAACTGAATGTTAGAGAGAGACACAATAGCAGGCATACATAAAAAACTTTGTTAGATAGAAATACATGTTTTAGAAGTATGGACATCAATTTTGGTTTTGTACTTGTCATCATTATTATGAATGTATGTTGCAATCATGTTCTATGGTACCTATGTGCTTCATTGGCAGCAGTAATAATTGATATTTTACTTGTTAAATCATGTATTTTCTGTGAGCATAAGCCATTTTTTGTGTTGTAAGATTTTTTCCTCTAGGTTGTCTTGTGGGTACATGGTTGATATAGGAGGTGGCTGAGTGGAATGAACATCTACTTGTGCTGAATGGGTATGAATCTAGTGGCGCAGTGTACCTTCTGTGACTAGATCTACACTCATTGAGTGCTTTTAGACTGAACACCAATGAAGACAAGAAGACCTGATTATTAATAGTGAACATTGAATTGACTTGATGATATTTGTGGGCGAGTATGCTTCTAGTTCGTGTCACTGGTACCATGACTAGATCCATACTCGTCTGCAGCCATCAACTCACTCTACATGATACTGTTTATTTACTACTTCAAATGATACATATTGATATGTGGGTGGTATAGAAAATGTTATGTGTTAACATTGTGTACGAGGTATTGATAAAAATATTTTATAATTTATAATACTGTATTTTATTGTGTAAGGCTGGCTAACAATAACCTAACTTTTTAGACTTTCAAAATTGCATGGACACATAATTTATGAATTAATTCATAAGTTGTCCATGCTATTTTGAATCTGGGCGTAAAATATACATATTTAATCTAGGTGTAATTGAAGCATTTAATATGATTCTATTAAGAAATACCTCTTAATGTCCATAGTAGATTATGATTGTTATTACTGATCGGAGATGGGTAGCAATTTTGTAACATGGATGTCACATAATTTGCATTTCTTGTACAGTGTATACATGAAATATTAATGCATTTTTACTATCGGCATATTGACTGAAGAAGTGAGTCGGTGAGCTATCGCTTTACAACTTTGGAACACTAGTGTCTTTTGATGTAGAGAGAATGTGATCTTTACATAAGTATAACTGGATTATCAGTTGAAAATATCAAACATAGAATACATTTTGTTAATTGAATATTTAGTTCTGTAATTTAAATAGTAAGTCTTTATAGCATATTTATTGTTTTATTTTTGGTGACAGGGTTCATGTTAGTTATTTATGTCAAATGTTTGATGGTAAATCGACATAAATTGATACATGTCGTCGATCACTAATTAATATTACTGTAGACGGAAAATGAATAAATTTTAACATTTATAAGATTGTTATCCACCAAAATGTGATTCAAGGTCTCAATATTAACTATATGTAAAATTACATAGAAGTAACATGTTTAAATGCTGTTAGGTTAATGTTTTAAGGCACACCACATACCTGAGCTGAATTAAGCCAATTCATAGACAAAATACTTATTTGTATATGGTAGCTTAAATTTGTCTATGGCCTCCTTACAAATTTAAGCAACCAAAGTCAAAACATAGACAAATTTAAGCATTTTGTCTATGAATTGGCTTAATTCAGCTCAGGTATGTGGTGTGCCTACTAAGATAAATAATTAAATGTAAGGTTAGGCCAAACTGGTTATTTAAAGCACAGCTCTTGCCATAGCTCCTATCAACAGACATGCACGGGCACTCTTATCTATGCAACCCTGTTTATATTTTCCCAGCATTTCGTGCAGAATGCATTCAAGTTGTCCACCCTTTTAGTTGGCCCGCACCACAGACTGCAGTGTGGTGTCCTGTAGGTATCATTCTGTAAAAATTTAGGTGTAATCCTATCTGTACCTCCTATGGTCATGTGGAGCAGTCACAGTTGGGAAGTAAACTATTCCCATCTGTACCCGGTGACCACAGATGGGCAGGAATCATTCTCATTTGAATCACAAAGGATGTTCCCGTCGGGCACATATGGGAAAGATTCAAACCCATCTGTGACTATAGAATGATATAATTGGGAATACGCCCACCTTTCCTTGCAAAGTTTACCATTTAACTTAACATTATTTTCCCAATAATAACTACATAGCTAGTAATTTTTCCGCTCTGAACACAGCTACTCTGAAATACTTAATCTAGACAGACAGCACAGACGCCATATATACAAATATATTAGTATACACAGAGAGAGCACACCTACATGAGTTCATTGCCTTCTAATCGCGATTTGATTGCGGTGACAGTTAAACCACTTTAATGTATGTACCAGTGGAATCCGTGTAATAGTACTAGTTACTACTCCAATTGGGTTTTGGGTTTACCCCACAGAGCACATACAGGGTCTAACAAAAACACTGGTGATCCATTTAAGGGCATAACTGGTATCGTATTGAGAGTAAGAAAAAGTAAGAGAAAAATGTTTTGGTCGCGAAAAAAAATTGTGTATGGGTCATGTCACAGCTGGCCAACCTACCATATAAAACCAATTCTTTTCTCTTACTTTTCCATAATTAGAATACGTCACCAATTAAATTATGCCCTTAAAAGGATCACCAGTATGTTTGTTACACCTTGTATTAAGCTAGAAAAGAAGCACTCCAATTTCTTGATATTTTAAATTTTAATAGCAAAATGAAAAGAATCGTCATTTATTCGGCCAACGTTTTTGGATGAATAGGTACTTGCAACTATTTCGGCGTGATAAACCTTTCGCTATTTTAGCGGTTAACGTTAGTCCATAGTTCTGAGGAATAGGTGATACTGATAGGTACTAGAGATGTAACGAATATTGTATTTTGAACATTCGCGAATGCGATATTTGCTGGTCATATCCGCGGATGCGAATACGAATGTGGGGTCAACAACCCTGGTATAAGGAAAGTTGAGGTACTATATTAAGTAGTTGAATGATTCAGGCGTGATTTTGTCTAACCGAATTTTAAGAAAATGAATTTTATAGGTACTTAGTAGGTAGGTAGCATCAAATATATCTGAAATCACGAAACAACGTGTATACATCTTTCATTAAGATAATTTTAAACAAAAAAGAACCGACTTTACTTAGACTCCAAATTTCCAAAAGGAACTGCCCGAGCTGGCGTAAAAAATACTTAAATCAGAATCAGAAATTGAGGGACACCATATAGGTGTGCCTATAATATTTGAAGAGTTCCCTCAATTTTTCCAGGATCCCATCATCAGATACTGACATGGTGCCAATGGGACCAACTGGGAAGTAAAACCTGTCAAACAAAAAAAGAATTTTCCAAATCGGTCCAACCGTTTTCGAATAATCGATGAACAAGGTACATAAAATAAAATATAAATAAAGCATGCACAATGCATCGCCCTACATAAGCCGAATTCTGCTACTCGATGAGGTAGGGTTGCCTACGACCCATTCTTGGTCTATAAGTAAAAGACGTTTGACATGGTTGTAATTTTCTTTTCAATATTTATTTGCAATTATCACACTGGTGCCGCAACCGCATACGGCGACGGTGTCCAAACGTGACAGTGCTATTGCTATACACATGCAGAGGGAAACCAAAGCAGTGTGAAAGCCTTATAACAAGGAGTTAAAGTCGACCAATAGTCGAAAAGTCTTGCTGTACAGTCGCCATCAGATATATCGGAGCGACCAAGGTGGTCACAAATATCTGAACAACGACTCTATTGTCAAGGCGATAAAGTGCATGTTCAGATATTTTTGAGTACCCTGGCTGCTCCGATAGGGTTTAGCGGTCAAACACTATAAGTCTATAAAGTTGGTTTTTAAAATTAGAACGATACGTGACTTACGTGGAGTTCTTATTACAATGAAACATTTTCTCGGCTTATCGGGTTTCACCGCTAAACCCTCGAATGATATGTGATGGCGACTGTACATTGTATAGGCATAGAGTTAGACTGGCATTGCAAACGATCCATTTGCGCACTCGAAGCTGTCGATATTGAACTAAATCAGCGACCTATTTAAGTTGCAGCTGTTTCGAGTCGCAATGAGATCCTGCAGGTCAAAGTGCATCTAACTGGGACACATCTGTTTGTGCCGCTGTATATCGAATATCGTTTTGTTTACATGTATTGGGGTCTAAGGTGTCCGGAATACCATCCCTGTGTGTAGCAAGGCTGAATAAGTAGGTACGGTCGCGGAATTTATTTTTTGAGCCATCTAGGGTTAACTTTATATTGGACATTTCATAGAATAAGTATTAAACATTAGAAAAGCTTGAACCATCAATGGCTCTACAATTAAAATCCTTGACTGTACCTACTTGAGTAGTCTTATTTAATTAGCCGCAGATTATCTTAATAGGCAAGCTGTTCATTATATTATTATGTATTAGTTAAATAGAGCAAATGCTAATTTTAAGTCCTGAGGGCCTACCGCGAAGTTCGAAAATCGACAAAACGATGGTCCCGTCTCTATCGCTCTTGCATATACGAAAGAGAGTGATGGAAATATTCGATTCAATGAACGTGCTTCGCGGTTATAGGCCTGATATACTGATTAAGCAATGTGACAGGCAGACACACAACCGTAGTCGCAAGGGTTCCTTTTTTACCTTTTAATTACGAAATCCTTAAAATACACAAATCGCTAGTTGCAAAATACATAGGTACGGCTGTAATATTTGAAGATCCTGCCTTGATAAATGGGAGTAATCGCTAAACATCATAAAAATAGAAAAAAAAACTGGCGAACCTAGCCTAGCTGTTATACAATCGAGTAATTCCGTTAAAAATTGCGCAATCTTTCAGTAGGTACTTTGAGTCAGGTGAATACTTACACAAACATCCTGCTCGAGCGCTCATGCTTCAATATTTTATGGTGCCAACACTGCCTTGTAAGTTCAAATATTCGTGTTAAATCTCTGTCTTTACTGTGAAATAAGAAAGAGAAGCAACACAATATTTGTACAAATTAATACGCCATGCGTGTAAGCCTATGCGTGAAGTAAAACCCATCATATACGTTCAACTCTCCTCTGCTGTGTAGGTATAATGAGATTATACCAGAGTTTAGTTTTTTATATTTAGCCAGTTATTAATACGTTACAATCCATATTGACAAGGCCCTATTGAAACTGACTATGATTTAGTTTAGATGCACAGCGGAAGCGTCGTGGGCCCATAACCTGTCCTATACGGCATACATGTCGGTGCTTACACTGCTTACCAGAGACAACACTGATTACATATTTGTTGATATTTTTATTACATTTCCTTTCAACAAATCATTACAAAATAAGTAAGCTGTTCTATTTACATTCTTAGTATATGTGGATAAATAAAGTGCCCTTTTCAGAGGATAAAAGTGGAGGACACAAGTCATCAACGTGAGTTGACTGCAGCTACGTACTCCCCCAAGACGTAAGTAATAATTAACACCGTTGTTGCTGTTGTTCCTATTGGACATTCAAGTAACAACACTACCCGGTATTAACCCATTGACCGCCAAACATGGAATAGAAAAATCGTGCCACTGACGCCCGAGCCCGCTCGGTTATATTTTGGGTGTGATATCACGCGCTGGCGCTGAGGGCACGACGTTGGCGGTCAAAGGGCTAACTAGGGTAAATCGCCAGTAACTGGCCACCCTCCAGTAACTGGCCACCTCATACTAAAAATGAACTCTATTCACCTACAAAGAGAATTCATTTTAGTATAACGCAGCCAGTTATTGAAGGGTGGCCAGTAATTAAAACCTCCCATTTGCTAAAATGAATTCTGTTTGTAGGTGAATAGAATAGAGCTTATTTTTAGTTTGAGGTGGCCAGATACTGGACGGTTGCCAGTTACTGGCGATTAACCCTATAAGACATTAACCACTGTCGAAGACAAAATAATTAGCTTTAAAATATCCTATTGGTGTACTGAGGAAAGCAAAATCCCAACATTTCATGTTATAGGTGAGGTGGGTGTTACAGTAAAATTAGATTTTTATTATTATACTTAACCTGTTTGCAGCGGCGCCTCATCGAAATACAGCTCGCGCGGCAACGCCGGAACAGTGCTACACAGCTATGGTGACGACGACTTATTACAAGCTATCACCACGGCCAGCGGGCCCACTGACGCGCTCAGCGTCACGCAGGTGCCCAACCATGATGGCGAGCTGTACACTAAAGCCATGTAAGTGTACCGCCGGAACAGTCTACACAGCTATGGTGACGGCTTATTACAAGCTATCAGCACGGCCAGCGGGCCCACTGACGCGCTCAGCGTCACGCAGGTGCCCAACCATGATGGCGAGCTGTACACTAAAGCCATGTAAGTGTATCGCCGGAACAGTCTACACAGCTATGACGACGACTTATTACAAGCTATCAGCACGCCGAGCGGGCTCACTGACGCGCTCAGGTTACAGTAACCCCATTTGTTTTGTAATGGCTGCTCTACATGATGGCCGGGCCATCATAGGGACGCAGCTATACGACGGAACAAGATCGCAATCAATATCGTTAGGTTAGCTCCCTCAACAGCTGCGTCCCTATGATGCCCCATCATGTAGAGCCATAAGACATCGGCCCCAGCGCTTCGTCAACATCGGTCATGTATTTGTCTCGCAGCTAATAACAAGTCAGTGAACTATACACTATTGTTGCTTGATATTATAAGTATGCATGACCTTATAAGTACCTGTTAGCAGCATTAGCATAATGTACAAGCCTGGATATTTTCATCTGCATAATATGTATGGCTAAACATAGTCAGCTTGTCAGCTATACTATAATATATATACTAAAGCCATATAGTACCAACCTATTAAATTTTTCATGAAGACAACATCCTTATGAGAGCTGTGCAAATCAGAAACTAACAATAAATTCATGTTACAGTTACTAAACGCTACAGTACCTGCTGAATTATTGATTTGCAACACCATTTTTGGGTTAGTTAGTAAATATATTCCCCCATTGCTTGACTGATGCGCTTCTGAGCTATCAGTTAGTGAAATGGAGTGGAACTTCTGTGAATTCAGTGTAAGTATGTTCGGTCACATTTTTTAATTATTCATCAAAATCTATAGTCACGCCAGAGACTATATACTCGTAGATATAGACGACCACAGCCTAAGAACTTTTTGAAGCTCATGTCGATTGCGCCATCTATGTCAAAGCCCCCTAAAGATACCGAACATGTAAGAGAAATGTCACCTGCACTGCTACTCCACCTAGCAATCGACATGAGCTTCAAAAAGTTCTTAGGCTGTGGTCGTCTATCTCTCTATAGTCTCTGGTCACGCGGATAAACTAATTTAGGTACAGTCGACTACGAAGAGATGTATGGCGTTGTAATAAGGTCCAAAAGAGGATACATCTCTTAGTAGTCGACTGTACCAATATTATTGTCACGAGTCTTTTAAAATAAAATTTGTTTTGCTTAGCAGCTAGTTTAACTTTTAACTGTAATGTTAATTTCGTTCGTAGCATACAAATTGCGATACCTACAATTACATTTTACAATTAACCATAATAGGTTTGAAAATAACTAGGTAGCGCTACTATGTTACGATAAAAAACTTTTTTAATAGAGTTGCAAAATACATTATACCTACGTATATACAAATAGATAAAGGTACAGCAAGCAGTGGCGGCGCGTCCATAGAACACGATTCCCGTCGGCTTGCCTAATTTTCAGGCACTTGAACAGTTCTCCTACAGCTCATAAAGAAATTTTAAGCCAAATAAAGTTCCGGCTTGTCTTAGAATTCTTTTTACCCACCGCCGCTGACAGCACGCAAAATATTGAAAATGATCTGTACAATGTTCTTTACTCTCTTAACAAAACTGCGTTTTATACCTAAGTTGGTTTAGCTACATCTACGGTCAATTGTACAGCAGGGTAAAGGCTAATAATTGTGTTTACTAAATTCGATATGCGCAGAAAAATATCCAAAGCACTCTTTTGTTACACTTTCTTCACCTCTAGCAGATCGGGCTAATCATGTGCGACAAACTTTTCAAGTGAAGAGCTTTGCTTTGTCACAGGTTCGGCTTTGAGCTGCTACCCGAGAAGGCCAGCGTATACGACGGGCACATCAGCTACGTCTCTCGTCACATAATGAAGAAGTCCGGCATCACGGAGATCAGCTCCGTTAGGCACAAAACACAGGTTTGTCCACTAACTTCCGATTCTAACTAATACTTCGCGGTGGTGAAGCTAGAGGGAGGATACTGTAGAACAGAGTTTATAGATCGTTATATGTAGGTATACCATGCCGATACATTTTATTATAATTTTCTGTTAACCTTGTATGTAGATAAACCGTTGTTATCTTGGCTACGGGCCGCGAGGGTTGACTGCAGGGCCGTAGCTATGGGTGGGCATTATGGGGCAATGCTCTACGTTAAAACCTACCATCTACTGAGAAAATAAAGTAAATGTCCTACCTTGAAATTTGCCGTGCCCTCCCTCAAATTAGCAGTTCTGCTTCACTGCCTACGGCCCTAGGGATGAGTAACTGATGTCTGGTTGCGAATTAATGATTCTAGATAGCGCTACTATAATAGACTTAGCTATAATAGGGCACCAGTGTTTGTCATGGTGTTTTGCTGCAGCTCAACGGAGCCTGGCGTCCGCTTAGCAACCTAAGTCTTAATTTAGATATAATTTCAGACGGAAGTGACGGTGGCGGGGCGGATCGAGTGCGACGCGGACGCTCGGCTGAACCCCAAATGCGTGATCCTGCAGGGCACGTGGGAGCATTCTCTCAGCCAAGCCGTGCCGGTCGATTTAGACGGGTGAGCTAGGCTAATTAACTGTGTTCTTAGGAAACGTTTCTAATTTATCTTTTCTGTCCCAGAAAGTTCAGAACATGTGAGAATAAAAATCATCACAATTTTGATACAACCTAAAACTATTTACATTGAGTCGAGACTCATTTTGGTGATAACTACATATGAATTAGGCTTCAGTATGGTCTAATAATCCCAGTATCCTTAACTTTCGGGAACTTTTACGTGTCTATAAAGTGTATAAGGATCTATATTACGAAACACATATATAAATAAATATGTAGGCATTCTCCTCTAGTTAGTAACAAACTCTTGTTTTTTTTCAGTTTAAAACAGTATTCCCTATTCCCCGGCCAAGTGGTGGTGATGCGGGGCACCAACCCTCGCGGAGACAAGTTCCTGGCGCAGGAGGTGTTCAGCGACGGCTCGCTGCCGATACCTGACCATAGAGCCGACATCATCAACGCTGTACAAGGTACTTATCCCAATATCTAATTTGAATTTTTAATGTCACTTACTTATGCAAAAACTGGGAAAGTTGTTAGGAGTAAGTAACCTGTTACTTGTGACTTGTGATATCAAAGAATAGTTACTTAATTTTAATGGAAATCTAAGTACAAAAAATAACTGATATGCTACTCTAAACCCGCGCTCCGTCTATGCGTCTCGCAGACTGTGACTTTCCATATCATGTGAGATCAATAATCAAACATCATTTTATCCTAGGCAACATGTCAATGGTGGTAGCAGCAGGCCCGTACACGACCTCAGACAACCTGTCCTACGAGCCCCTCAAGGACCTGGTGGTGTACGTCAGCACACACAAACCACACGTGGTCATCATGACGGGCCCCTTCATGGACGCGGACCACGCCAAGTTGAAGGACAATACTTTGGCGGAGACTTACAAGTCGCTGTTCGAGAAGCTGATTGATAGTTTAGCCGAGCTTAATACTAGTTGGTGAGTATAAGACTTGTATTAAACCCTAGATTGTGTATCCTATGAGCCCCTCAAGGACCTGGTGGCGTATGTCAGCACACACAAACCACACGTGGTCATCATGATGGGCCCCTTCATGGACGCGAAGTTGAAGGACAATACTTTGCTTTGGCGGAGACTTACAAGTCGCTGTTTGAGAAGCTGATGGATAGTTTGGCTGAACTTGATACTATTTGGTGAGTACAAGGCAGACATTTTTCTGACTCGTCTTCAACCCTAGATGACCTATTCTGATAGGGCAACTCTAATAAGGAGGTAGAATGAAAATAGTCTTCCTTTTTTAACACAGGTTTGCCCACCAAATGCGAAAAAATAGTTATAGTCAATTTTAACCTTTTCGACGCCATGTCAAACGCAAAAACTACCACGCCACGACATCTAAATGTTAAAAATGAAGTTAAACTTTATGCGTGTGCTGTTAGGTCTATTTTGCTCTGTGGTTGGTGACCGATATATCGGTCTTTGGCGTTGGACCTGTGGTGCCGATATATACGTCTTTGGCGTGGAAAAGGTTAACTGTGCGAATATAGAACGTGTTATTTGAGCGACTGTCCAGATAGTCCAAATTATTTTATTGCTCTCTATCTTCTAATTAATCAAGAGTACTATTCAATCAGTATAACA
This sequence comes from Pammene fasciana, assembly GCA_911728535.1. Lineage (NCBI taxonomy): Eukaryota > Metazoa > Arthropoda > Insecta > Lepidoptera > Tortricidae > Pammene > Pammene fasciana. The sequence goes on from OU452289.1 coordinate 4,324,188, forward strand.
ACTTTGAATATTCTGTTATTAGTCTCAAAAAATGAATAAAATATTTGAATTTAATGGAAATGTAAGATGACACTACAATTTTATATATATGTAGGAATAAGCTAATTTGCTAGGCCCATGATTGACTTTAATATTTGTAAATATGCATAAACATAACCAACTTAATTTTTTATCGGAAATCCCATAAGATAGATACCTAAGTAGTCATGTTTTTCCTCAAGGAAACTTGTTTCATTCACCTCATTCTATGCTGCGGTTTGTATGATTACCCATTCAGTATAAATAGCATATTTATTTACTAAATGGTATCTACATAATAAGGTGTTAGGCGAATATGGCGTTCGGCGGCACTTTGGGGCCATATTAGTGGTATAATACTTACTATTTTATGCACCTAAAGTACCTGTGAGGTGCAGTTTGGTACGTATAAAATGAGTAACAAGTCACAATAACGCATATATAACATAGTTTTCTAGACACGAATAAGGAACTATTTATTACAAGGACGACTTACCGCAAAATAGGTTGACATATTTATTACATTACTCATGTACATATTTACAGCGAACGTAGTTAACTTCGATTCATTTAAGTAGTTACTAGACACAGCCCTGTTCTGAATGTACATATTTTTTTCTTTTCAGTCCGTCTACAAAAATATACATAGTAGCGAGCTACAAGGACGCATTCCACTTGAACATATTCCCGACGCCGCCGTACTCGACGCGGCGAAAGCACCCACACATTCACTTCGTACCAGACCCGTGCACTCTTAACATCGGCGGCATCATAGTCGGAGCCACGAGCGCTGATGTACTCATGCAGATAAGCCAGGAGGAAATCTCACTGTGAGTTTATACCGCTGTAGCTCGTTATATATAGCTCGCTGTAAGGTTGTATTTAACAGGAAGCACCCCCATCCCCCATATTCACTTCGTACCAGACCCGTGCACTCTTAACATCGGCGGCATCATAGTCGTAGCCACGTGCGCTGATGTACTCATGCAGATAAGCCAGGAGGAAATCTCACTGTGAGTTCATACCGCTGTAGCTCGTTATAGCTCGCTGTAAGGTTGTATTTAACAGGAAGCACCCCTATATTCACTTCGTACCAGACCCGTGCACACCATCATTGTGGGAACTACGAGTACTCATGCTGATAAGCCAGGAAAAGATATCACTATGAGTTTACTTTACGCAAATGCCATCTAGCCTTTATCTTTGTTTATAAGTTATACCCAAATAAAAGAACATAGTTATGTTCTACAGAATCGAAGGTTTTTAATTGTATTTTATGCTTCTATGACTGTCGAAAACCCTCTGAAGCAGGAATGTTAAATTAACGAACAATGTGTATGACTTAAATCCTTGGCTTTTTGTATATAGTTTTGTCTTATGGCATCATAATGTGGGGTAAACTGGCACTAAACATTTTCCAAGGATGGATCATTCCACCCCATTCACGATATGGGCTCCTCAAATTATAATGGAGTGTCGTTATTGCAGAGGCATGGGTGGCGACAAGCTAGCTCGCATGGCGTCCCACGTGGTGTCCCAGCAGTGCTACAGCCCGCTGTTCCCCGCGCCGGCCGCGCAGCCGACCGACGCGGCGCTGTGGGCGCAGCACGCGCAGCTGCCTGCCACGCCGCACGTGCTGCTGCTGCCGTCCAACTTCAGATACTTCGTCAAGGTGAGGGTATTGTAGAGGCACGGGTCCCACGTGGTGTCAGCAGTGCTACAGCCCGCTGTTCCCCGCGCCGGCCGCGCAGCCGACCGACGCGGCGCTGTGGGCGCAGCACGCGCAGCTGCCTGCCACGCCGCACGTGTTGCTGCTGCCGTCCAACTTCAGATACTTCGTCAAGGTGAGGGTATTGTAGAGGCACGGGTCCCACGTGGTGTCAGCAGTGCTACAGCCCGCTGTTCCCCGCGCCGGCCGCGCAGCCGACCGACGCGGCGCTGTGGGCGCAGCACGCGCAGCTGCCTGCCACGCCGCACGTGTTGCTGCTGCCGTCCAACTTCAGATACTTCGTCAAGGTGAGGGTATTGTAGAGGCACGGGTCCCACGTGGTGTCAGCAGTGCTACAGCCCGCTGTTCCCCGCGCCGGCCGCGCAGCCGACCGACGCGGCGCTGTGGGCGCAGCACGCGCAGCTGCCTGCCACGCCGCACGTGTTGCTGCTGCCGTCCAACTTCAGATACTTCGTCAAGGTGAGGGTATTGTAGAGGCACGGGTCCCACGTGGTGTCAGCAGTGCTACAGCCCGCTGTTCCCCGCGCCGGCCGCGCAGCCGACCGACGCGGCGCTGTGGGCGCAGCACGCGCAGCTGCCTGCCACGCCGCACGTGTTGCTGCTGCCGTCCAACTTCAGATACTTCGTCAAGGTGAGGGTATTGTAGAGGCACGGGTCCCACGTGGTGTCAGCAGTGCTACAGCCCGCTGTTCCCCGCGCCGGCCGCGCAGCCGACCGACGCGGCGCTGTGGGCGCAGCACGCGCAGCTGCCTGCCACGCCGCACGTGCTGCTGCTGCCGTCCAACTTCAGATACTTCGTCAAGGTGAGGGTATTGTAGAGGCACGGGTCCCACGTGGTGTCAGCAGTGCTACAGCCCGCTGTTCCCCGCGCCGGCCATATTCATAGAGATTTTTTTGCTAAAGCTGTATTTTACCTACTTTCTAATAAGGTGGTTTTGGTTTTATGGACGAAAAAATCGTCTAGTTCAAAGGTTTAATTGGTTTACAGGAGGTGAACGGCACAGTGGTGGTGAACCCCGAGCGCCTCACCAAAGGCACGGGCGGCGGCACGTTCGCGCGGCTCCTCGTGCACGCGGACGGCGACTCCAGGCGGGTCGCCGCGCAAGTCGTCCGCATTTGATATCGTTACACTATATATACAATAAAGATTCCTGTAAGTACTTTACGTTCTTTCATTAGATCTTTTGATGTAGGGGTCGGCATCCTTTTAGTAGACTACCATCAATAAGCATACATAGTAGTTAACGAAATTGTCCATCCACATAGTAGCTAAAGAAATTGACGCGGACCGCACTTTGTTAATAATTTGTCACTTTATCAGGTGAAAGATACCACTTTGTTAGTAGCAACGACTACTTCTAATAAGGGGCTCGCGGGCCGCACGTTGTCGACCCCTGTTCTAATGTGTTACATCAGTATGAAGCTTGGAATTTTGAACATAAAAATTAAATGGAATATAGTAGCGTAAAGTATTTTATAGCATATATTCGCGACGATTGACCAGAAAGGTGGATATTTCTTACATATATCAATTAAACTTCAGATTAGTCAATAAAATCCATTTAATGAAAAAAAAAAACAATTAAATACCAACTATGAGTCAAGTATGAGTCTTATTAAATACAACGATCAAAAACTTGAGATGAGTTACAATTGTTAACATAGGTAACTATGGGATACAACATATTATTTTCTAACAGCAGTAACTTCGGGCTCTTCAATTAATTTGTAAAGAAGCTTGTTTAAATTGATACTAATCTTGTTCTACCTAGAATATTGTTAAATTTTGGCAGTGTAAATAGATTTTATATAAGAAATATTATGCTTGAAATTCTAATGTCAATTTGGACCCATTTTGTAAAGAATATTTTAATATGACGTATAGTCAGCAGCAAAAGTAGCTAAGCGTGAGGTGTTCAAAATGAGCTGGACACAACTTTGTTGTTAAGAGAATAAGAGCGCGTGAAGGTTATTTTGAACACCTCGCGTAGTAACTTTTGCTGCTGACTGTACACGAACGGTACCATTTGGCGGAAAGCGTTTACGTCGTACATTGTACAGTCGCCATCAGATATATCGGAGTGGCCAAGGTGGTCACAAATATCTGAACAACGCCTCTATTGTTAAGGCGATAAAGTGCATGTTCAGATATTTTTAAGTACCCTGGCCGCTCCGATATATTTGATGGCGATATAACGAGTATTTGTTCCTGAGTTATGGATGTTTCCTATATATCCAAGTACATATCGCTCTATAATCTCTATATCTTACTTGTGTATCGTCGCCCAGTACCCATAACACATGCCTTATTGAGCTTACTGGGTCTAGGTCGATTTGTGTAAGATTGTCCAATAATATTTACATACTTGTTTACCTATAATATTTACGACTAGTGTACTACTAGTACGTTATTCGTTACTAGGTGATTTTATCTCATACATATTGGCTCTGTTTAGGTGGCTCTGAACTAGATGGCGCTAAATACTCGGAGCCTCAAAAAGTTCTTAGGCTATGGCCGTCTACTATATATTTTTCATCACACCTGCTCGTAAATGGTGTTATTTCATGCGGGTGTACTGAAGGACAAAGGCCTACTTTGATCCCGCGGGAGTTAGGAATTCTTATAACTCCACAGTGTGGAGTTATAGGTTTAGTTTTAAAATTGTTGACCCACTCGTACATTACTTCAGACTCAGGACATTTATATTCAGCCAGGGTTTTTTGTTATGTCACCCAAACTTGACTACAAGCAAATTTTAAAGTATATAAAACTAATACGGTATATTTCTTCATTATTTTTAATATTTAAAAGTATTTATCATTAATTTTGGTAAATATTGTTATAATAATTTTGCAAAATCTAGTTCGAAAACTATGTCGTAATAAAAAACGCACGGAATGTTTGTACCGCGTTGCTAAGCAACGGCGCAAGCAAAATGGCGATCGAATACCTATTTGAAACGTCACCGTATTTAAGAATTATTTCGCTTAAATTTTAGTTTTTTCCTCGCAAGTGTGATGAAAAACATTGTGTGTAACTCGGGGCGTAAGAATATTACAAACTCGAGTCTTTAAATCGCTCCGGCAAGCCGTCGCGATTTAACTAGACTCTCGTTAGTAATATTCCTCTTACCCCCCATGTTGCACAATGTACTATAAGTCTATGCCTAAACTAAAGCGTCATCGCCGGCCGCCAAATAGATGAAGATTGATATCATAGGGTAAATAGGGTACTTTCCAGTAGATAAACTTAATTGTTTCGTTGCATTCATAAAATCAAAATTTCAAAAGTACACCGGAAAATCCAGGTGTAACATGTGTCTGCGCTTTAAATGATTTTATAATGGTTAAAACTGTTAAAAAGGAGATGTATTCATAATATAGAATTGTGACGTCATAATATTAGTCTCCCGTATAAACTTCATATAACAAATCGTTTTGACGTTTGCTAAAGAGTAGCTAATTTGACTTCATAGGAAAGTAGCCAATTGCCAGTAACTGGCCACCTCATTTAATTTTAATAATTAACTCTGATTACCTACAAACATAATTCATTTCAGTATAAGGTTTTAATTTCTAGCCACCCTTCAATAACTAGCCAAGTTATGCTAAAATTAATTCTATTTGTCGGAGCATAAAGTTCAGTAAAAAAAAAATTAGTTGTAGACAACATAGTGGTTTTAGTATGAGCGGCGCAATTATTGAAAGGGGGCCAGTTACTAGCGATTCACTCTATAAGGTTTAGACTCAAAACACACCTGATCTGAATTAAGCCAATCCATAGACAAACAGCTTAAATTTGTCAACGGTAGCAGATTTTTTTGTATTGAGGCCATAGATTTAAACATTTTGTCTATGAATAATTTAGCTCAGGTTGGCTTAATTCAGCTCAGGTGGGTTTGAGCCTTATAAACGTTTATGCGACGTAAATGGGGTCGTTGAGTTTGACCCACTGGCCGGGCGCCGAGCGCAGCGCCATCTGCAGCCCCATGCGCGGAGAATTGCCCGCCGACCGACGCACCTCGGGATCCTCGATTTGGCGGTAGCTGGGAATTGATAAATTAAAGAAAATTAAATAAAAAGTATAGGCAATATATGAAATGAAATTATTTATTTCAGGCACAAGTCCCATACAGAGTTGATAACAATTGTGGCTTAACCTTTGTTATTTCGGAAACTTACATTTATTTTTTGACGTATTAAAGTGACGTCGGGGTACTACTACTAATCTAATACCTCACCGACCAAATTTTGTAGTAGCGTAATATCAATAAAAAAGGCTCGGTGACGTTATGTCATAGGAATAGTACTAGGGAATGCAATACCCGGCCATTTTTGGTACCCGGGTATTACCCGACTTTGATTTTCAAAAACCCGGGTACCCGGGTAATACCCGGTTTTGAACAATTTTTTTTATTAATTATTGGTTTTCATCGTTTTTACGGGTATTTAGTAATAAAATGCACTTTTGATTGCTGAGTTTGCATTTATTAATTAACAAACAATGATTTCGTACATGAAATATATAAATTTAACAACTTATACTATTAAAGCAGCTGTAAATCACAATATTAATTTAGAGAGCATAAGACGTTAGGTTAGGTATACTTAATCTTCCGAGGAAGCTCTTCGGAGGGCGGCAGTAGCGACGACAATGACCGTCGGTCGCATAGAGCTACTCGGGTTGAAGGTGTCCCTACCGAAAACAGAGGCGATCGTTTTCGGGAAATGGCGGTTGGGCCCTGACACAACCATTGCCGTCGGAGGGGAAGCTGTCCAGGTTAAGCCCCACATTAAATATCTGGGCCTTATCCTGGACAGACGTTGGCAATTTCGGGAGCACTTCGCGAGGCTCGCCCCTCGGCTAGTGGGAGCTGCATCGGCTCTGGGGCGCTTGCTGCCCAACGTAGGTGGTCCCAACAGCACCTGCAGGAAACTGTTCGCGGGTGTGCTTAGGAGCATGGCCCTGTATGGGGCACCAATATGGGTGGACCGGCTGACGGAGCGAACAAAACCTTTGCTCCGTCGGCCACAGAGGATAGTGGCGCAGCGGGCAGCAAGGGCCTACTGCACCACAGCTTTCGCCGCGGTGTGCCTCCTCGCCGGTACCCCGCCGTGGGAGCTGGATGCTCAGGTGCTGGCGGAGAGGTACAGGGTGAGGGCAGAGGCTCGGGAAAGGGGTGAGCTCCCGGACCCAGACGAAATTGAGAGGGCGGCGCGACGGGCTCTGGATAGACTCCGGGAGCGCTGGAAATATGCGCTGGAGGATAGCCTCTATGGAACCCGCACCATAGATGCTATTCTCCCACACTTGGAGGGCTGGTTGGGCCGGAAGCATGGGGCCCTCACCTACAGGATGACGCAGGTGATGACCGGACACGGGTGTTTCGGACATTACCTGCATAAAATCGGGAGGGAGTTGGGGCCCCAGTGCCTGGATTGTGGAGCGGTGGACGACACGGCCCAGCACACGCTGGAGGAGTGTCCCCGCTGGAATGCGGAGAGGGCGGTGCTGACGGCAGCACTGGGGGTGCGGGATCTCTCGCTGCACAGCATTGTCGGAGCAATGCTGGGCAGCGACGGATATTGGAGAGCGATGGCGACCTTCTGCGAGGAAGTAATCTCGCAGAAGGAGGCAGCGGAGCGGGAGCGCGAAAATAGCGCAGATGCGCCACCGCTTCGGCGTAGGCGGCTTGGGAGGAGGCGTAGGCAGTATGCCTTAGCCATCGGCTAGCTCCTCCCCAATGTAGGGCCCGTGGGCTGGGGACCCACACACCAACTGGCCCTACCCGTCTGAGAAGAGAGTCAAGCGTCATGGCTCTCTTCTCCCAAGGCGCGGGTGCCCGGCAATACCGGCTGGGCTACCGGGGGATGTCGCGGACGAATGCGCAAGTTATCCCGTGACGTTCCCCCTTAACGGTAGTGCGGACGACGCCGGTGTGTTTTTAGTGGGTAGGCCTCTCCCGTCCCTCTGGCTAGCAGAGGGAGTTGCGGGAGAGGAGAGTCCCACATACCCCCTACTATGGGCCGTCCCCAGGCCCCGGGGGGATGCGTAAAGCATTTTTCACACCGACAAAAAAAAAAAAAAAAAAGGTATACTTAATCTTTCTGTTTATTAATCAGAAATATCAAAGTTAACGGGAAATATGGAATATTCAAATGTAACAATAGATCTTCTTCTTCTTCTTAGTCGTATACTCTTGGTAGAGTAGTCGTGGTCATTGAGGTCGTTGTACGGCACTTCGTGTAGTTCTCCGCCATCCTTCTCTACTTAGTGCATTTCGCACGCACAGATTTAAGCGTGATCCGGTGAGGGCCTTCACTTGATCAGTCCATCGCATTGAGGGGCATAATCTGGGTCTTGTACCATCCACTGTACCCTGAACAACAAGTCTCTCCATGGCGTCGTCTTCCTTGCGCGTCACGTGGCCGAAGTAACTAAGAATGCGAGAGTGCACGATTGCTGAAAGCCTTTGCTTAACCTTGAGCTCTTGGAGTATAGATATATTAGTGCGGCGCTGAGTCCACGATATCCGCAGCATTCTCCTCCAGCACCACATTTCCAAAGCATCAATGCGTTTTCGTTCACTTTCTCTTACTGTCCACGTTTCTGCACCGTAAAATAACACTGGGAAAACGAGAGATCTTACGAGGCGAGTCTTAGTTGCCCTTGTGATATTGCGGTCTCTCCAGATCTTCGAGAGTTTCTCCATTGCAGACCTAGTTGTTGCTATTCGTCGCTTGATTTCAACTTCGGAGCCTCCACCGTTTGAGACCAGTGACCCCAATACATATAGTATGATGATACAACTCCACAGTTTCCAATAGTTTTTGCCTTATTGCTGTTGTTACGGTCCACGACCATCATCTTGGTTTTTAGTCGGTTGATCTTCAAACCGAATTCGAGACTAACTGTTTCAACGCGACGCAATAGCGCTGCTATGCAATCTTGTTGCTGTGAGTGTGGTGTCCATGTCGTCAGCGTAACGCAGATTGGAGATATTCTTCCCACCTATTGGAATACCATCCGTCCAGCCTTCAAGCGTTATCCTCATTATGTGCTCAGTATAGATTACAGAAAAGAGCAAGGGCGATAGTATGCACCCTTGACGTACCCCAGCCGAAGGGTGGAGTGGCTTTGCTTTGACATTGTATTGTCCACTTTTACTTACGCGGAGTTGTTCTCATACAGCCCTCTTAATATATGGACGAGATCGTTGGGAGCGCCCATTCGTAAGAAAACATCCCACAGCAGCGGCCATTTAACTGAGTCAAATGCCTTCTGAAAGTCAACAAAATATATGTACGTTGGTCTGTCGAACTCTCTGGCTTTCTCTATTATCTGGCGCAATATGAGAATCTGTTCTCTAGTTTCTTTTCCTCTAACAAATCCGGCTTTTTCCGGTGCGATTTATTTGCTGATATACGCCTTTTGTCTCTCATTTAGGTTGTGCAGTAAAATTTTACTGGAATGATTGATTAAAGCTATCAAGCGATAGTTAGAATTGAAGTGTAAAATATGTTCGGACCATTTATGCTATGCCTTTTAATTTTAATTTAATAGTTATAACTCACACAGTAAGGTAGGGATACAGTTACAGAAGTAATAGAACATTTTGTTTTAAGGTTATTCACGTTTTCCCTATTTTTATACCGATTTCTAAATTACGGGTAAAACCCGGGTTATGAGTTAAAAACCCGGGTTTTACCCGACTCCAAATATAGACGGGTACCCGGGTACCCGGGTTGCATTCCCTAAATAGTACATTATTGCAGAGGACGGGAAAGGGAAATTCGTGGATGAGCGATTTTTTCGGACGAAGCGCAGCTGAGTCCGAAAAAATAAGACGAGTCCACGAATTTCTATTCCCGCCGAGGCATATATAGTGCTTTTCTCTAAATGTGCGAGGAAATAAAGTAAAGTAAATGAAATAAATTACAGATTTTGGTTACGTTATCAGCGTTCAATGTCATGAATTAGCTTCCCTCTATAATTTTTTTTTTAAGTATTAAGAACTATGTATACTGACAATTTTCATTCAAATAATATTTAAAAAGAAATTTTCGTCAAAAGCTATTTAAGACAGTATTAAATATGCTCCTTTTATGCAACAAATACAAGATTAAACCTTAAAAATAGTTGTTTTGTCTATGATTGTATTAAGCCTCATTCGCACGATCAGACGCGGTGCTATGACAAAGAACGAGACAACCAAGGTTTTTGATCTAACTATCTCGCTCTATCCTACAGTTTGAAGGGATTGCCGTTCAGACGGTGTATAGACGTCGCTTAAGTATTGGCTGTTTGAAATGATATTTCTTAGTCGGATGAAAAGTTTAAAAGGTAAAAAACAATACAGTAATGGATTTTACTAGTCAACGCCTAAAATATGTATACACTTTGAACCTTATTACAATGGAGTAAGGTGCAAAAGTGTATACATATTTATGGCGTTGACAAATTACTTCACGGCCGCTAAAACAGGTAAATAATGATTTTTATTTTTTTTAATTCGTTTTGGTAAAAAATGAAGAACTTCACGTACTCATTTTGCTACAGTAAGCTGAAAATTTCCGAGCACATTGGAGAAAAGCCTTTTTAACCTTTTAAACGCCAAGCATCGGACGGAAAAATCGTGCCCTCAAGGCTAGCGCGCGCGAACGCGCAAGGCAAACCGATTATATTTTGGACGTGATATCACGTCCTGGCGCTGACGGCATGACTTTCCTTGCGCGTGATATGACGGCTTTGGCGGTCAAATGGTTAAATACCGCTATTTTGAATACCGTTTAGTTAAAATATTGTGAAAGTCTAAGGCTACCCCAACACTAGCGTCTTTCGAGCGTCGACGTCACCGAGCGCCCGCGCGGGACACTCGAAAGACGCTAGTGTGGGGTTAGCCTAATCAATAAATATGAGATTTTTTAATGGTATATATTGATAATAAAGATTAAAAACCTATTTGCGCGTTTATCTTCATTTAGCAAATAATAGTAGATTGTACACCAAGGGGATAAAGCACTGTTTTATTTCACGGCCGCGCTATTGAATCCTGAACGTAACGAAGGCGAGGGAATTAAGATTGAGTACTGAGTGCAGTGAGGGATTTAAGCGCGCCCGTGACTAAAACAGCTTTATCCCCAAGGAGTATACTCTACATTTCTCACCTCCTGCGAGACAATAAAGAGAAATAATAAATTCAATATTCAAATCCGTCGGGCGCGGCGACGCGGGGCCCGGCGCGGCGCTGCAGGCCCCGGCTCGCGGGGATGGGCTGGGTGCAGCGCGAACTTTACGAAATTGGACTTTAAGGACATAACAATAAGTAGTAAAATCACATTATTACCCGGAGGGAATAATGAAATATTATTCCCCGCTAAAGCCAAGGGCTACAATGACTTGCTTTCGGTGGGGTTTTCATGATACATAAGTTGGCATTGTCGAGCAGGTGGTGTGAAAAATACATTAATGGTGTACATGATTGACATACCCCTTTAAAGTTTCCAACGGTTCAGTGTTAGCGTTACGGACACCCGTCTCCGGATCAATAGTTGTCAGTACACATCTAAAAAATAAAACATCAACTTATCGACACTCGTCCCACGTAAATCTAAATACTGGCGCTTACGCTTTCATTGCTGCAATAAAATATTGAATCTACAACGTAAGCGCCCTCCGGCTAATGATACCTTTTCCAAAAAAGTGTCTCTTAATGTTTTATATGGGAGTCACTGGAGTCAGCCATTTGATCTTACAACTCCCTGGGCCAAACCACACTGTCTACGTGTGCGTCTGTGCGTGCACGTGCACCTGAGTCTGTGCATCTGAGCCGTTCTTTATTTTACCGCCCTAGGTGCGTAATGTGCTATTATTCAATTTCAAATACAAAAAAAATTTACAACTGACGTACCCCGGTCTTTCTATTATGGGGCCCCACCCACTATCAGTCGGCCTGATGATATTGGCCTGTCAGTTGTTCGGAGCTGTCAAATTTTTGTTCTAACTGACAGGCTGATATCGTCAGGCGGACTGACAGTGGGTGGGTCCCCTTATTGTCAGTCAGTTAATGAAATAGTCTCACCTGGTGCACGGCTTTAAAATCTCAAACACGACGTCCCCTATCTTAAGGAACTTCCAGTTGTCCTCAGCGTAGGGCTGCGCCCCTTGCAGGATGAAGTTGGGTCTGAACGAGCGGTGCGAGACTCGGTCGGTTAGCTGCAGGCGGCTATTCAGGTCCTCTACGGAGGCCTCGTTCACCAAGTTGAATGGAGTTTCATCTGGGAGGGCTCCCTGGAAATTAAAACATCTGTTTAGGATCGAGTCTATGTTAGACATGGGTCCTTCATGAGTGACTGATTTATATGAACTATATCTTTTGATTCAACTCACTCACTCTTCAATTCACTGAGGATTTAACTCGCTCAGCACCTCATCTATCTCACTGTTTACAGTGGTACTTAATGTTCGCTCTTTCCCACTCATATTCGAATGAGTCTGCCGAGTCAAACGAGTGAGACAATGCGAATATGCGAACAGATCCATTGAGCGAAATGAACGAAATGAGCTGACAGCCGTGCCTACGGGATGACAGCTGTGCCGCCATATTTAACCTTGACCACTTAGTTAATGGTGCTTGGTATAACCTACATTAAGTTTTCTCCGATTGGATATTTGTCATTTTATCGCCTATCTTACAAGCTTCCTAACACCTTCAAGCCAGGTTAGAACATGACAGCTACCTATATGGGTGACAAACTTGTGACAAACGAAAAATACCCGATCGACTCAGGTGGGCTGGCTCTCGGGGAAAGAATTTGTGCACAGGGCCGTAGCCAGAATTGCAGTTAAGATAGGGCACTTATATTTTATGTCTTTGACGTCGACTGTACAATTTTGACGGTTTGTCTTATTTATACCTACCGTTTGATAATACTAACTGTATTGAAAACTCACCGTGTCATTCTTACCAAACTTGTAGATTTTGTTGGTGTTGCCTCTCAGAGTCCGGGGCAGCTGGGTGGCGTAGTACACCAGGCGGAAAGTGCTCGAAGGGCGGCCCAGAAGTCTGCCAACATTTAAAGTCATAGCTGATATGAAATCGCGTGAGAAATAACTAATGGTAGGTACAGTTGCCATCAGAAATATTGAAGCGGTCAAGGTAGTACAATCACAAATATCTGGATAACGCCTCTATTGCCAAGGCGATAAAGTGCAAGGTATTTTTGAGTACATTGGCCACTCTGATATATGGTGGTTGATGGTGACTGTACAACTCAGGCAAGTTGACTGCCCCTTTAAGGGGCGTCCATTATTTACGTGAGACGGGAGGGACGCGATTGAACCATAGTCTCACGTGAGGAGAGGAAAATATAATGTAATTTTATTTTGCCATAAAAACACCGTAAATTTACCCGAATATTGGGTAAATTTTAATATTTTTTGTACAAATCTACCGCCTCAATTGTTCCACACAGGTATCTAGTTCAACCTAATGAATTTTCATTAAAAGTTTAATTTTAAAAAATACTGTATTTTGGAAGTGAGGTTTAAATGGTTCCAAAAACCGCTCTAAACCTAAGACCTAATTTAAGAAAGCTGCCTTACTTACTCAAGTAAACTAAATTATTGCAATCATGCAATATTGCATTTCATATTGCGCGATACAATTCTGTATAAGCCAAATCGCATGTGTGAGAACGAAATAAAAACTTAAAAGCAATTCGTTAGCGGCTTTATTCAAAACGCGAACTTTAAAGTTCCATTAAAATAGTCGCACTTCACTTAAGTTTAATAAATTGTAATAAGGTCAACGTGTATCGTAACTTCAGATAACTGTTCTACTTTTTAAGGACCAATTGGTTATCGCACAGTCTAAAATATTTCGTCACGTTAATATTATATATATATTTTTTAATTTATTGCTCAGTAATAATATACTTAAAAACTACTACAAAAACTTCGCCAACCTGCGAAACAGTTTGTTGGCGAATAGAATACCAATATGTTTCAGCATGTAAATTTAAGTCAATAAAAATAATTAAATCTAATTCATAATTAAAGGTGTAATCAAAATCTGTCTTCATACTTATTTTGAGGAAATGTCAAATGATGTTACTCGTAAATTATTTTCAAAACGTAATCTTAGGTAAAGTATCTACGCGGGATAAAGCTCATATTAACATATTTCTTATCATCAAAAGTCGATACTGTACTTGGGTAGGTATGAACTACTATTGAAAGGACCGATGTAGTACGTACTTGCTAAACCAATCTGAGACTTCTTTGCCGCAGTCAAAAACAGGCACTGGGACGCCCCAAACCTTGGCTTCGATTGGCTTCTGTAGTGCGATTACCTGCAAATGAGGTTAAATATCCACAGATTATAATTAGTTTCAAGTGTCTTTTGTTTGGAGCCTTGTACAAGATTCCAGAATTTTCTATGCGATCTATCGATTTGACAGAATCAAAGAGATTTTTTTTTAATTGCAGTGCCGTCTGCGGGTTGATTTGCGCGTTTAACCACATTAATAGTTTTAGTTTTTAAGTTATGTTTATGTCCGATGGGGTCGAAAAGTGGTCGAGTGGAGACCACGGACTAGCAAGCGCAGCGTAGGACGTCCACGCACAAAATGGACAGACGACCTTATAGAGGTCGCCGGAAGACGCTGGATGCAAGTCGCTTCCGACCGATACTTATGGAGGTCCGGTGGGGGATGATGACGATGATGTCGAAGTTATGTCATCTCAGTCATCTGTTCCCTTTGCGCAAATTCTCGTGGACTTTCCGTTACGCCAACTAGCATTTTGTCATTGAATATTTAATTTGTCATGTGGTCGGTGACCGCAGCACATGGTGGTCTTCACCTCTGCCAAGTTGACATGAACGGGCGGAACCTGCTTGGTTATGTTACTTATGTTTGTGTGTGAGGGTGAGCACCGAGCTAGGCACACACGGCAACACTAGCAGCATCTCCGGGTACGCCCGGGCGGTGAAGAAGTTGTCCTTCTCGTCTATCACCATCAGGACTCTGTGAAGATAAAGAAGGATGGACTTTTTCAAGCTTACCTCTGCCAAGTTGACATGAACGGGCGGAACCTGCTGGTCAAGTTTGTGTGTGAGGGTGAGCACCGAGCTGCGCACACACGGCGACACCAGCACCATCTCCGGGTACGCCCGGGCGGTGATGAAGTTGTCCTTCTCGTCTATCACCATCAGGACTCTGTGAAGATGAAGAAGGACGGACTTTTTCTAGCTTCACCTCTGCCAAGTTGACATGAACGGGCGGAACCTGCTGGTCATGTTTGTGTGTGAGGGTGAGCACGGAGCTGCGCACACACGGCGACACCAGCAGCATCTCCGGGTACGCCCGGGCGGTGATGAAGTTGTCCTTCTCGTCTATCACCATCAGGACTCTGTGAAGATGAAGAAGGACGGACTTTTTCTAGCTTCACCTCTGCCAAGTTGACATGAACGGGCGGAACCTGCTGGTCAAGTTTGTGTGTGAGGGTGAGCACCGAGCTGCGCACACACGGCGACACCAGCAGCATCTCCGGGTACGCCCGGGCGGTGATGAAGTTGTCCTTCTCGTCTATCACCATCAGGACTCTGTGAAGATAAAGAATGGTCTTGATGGTCATTTTCAAGATTCAAATACAATGTGAGAATTTTCTCGAGAAAACCCAGAAAAAAACTTGACCCCCGACCAGGGTAACTTCATTTTGAATGAAGAACCTACTAAGGGTGTACCCTAGTCATGGATTAAATGAGTACTTCATACCTGTCCCTCAGCTGCCAAGTTTTCAAGCCCAACGATGAACACTCTCTTTTAGTACAACAGAGCAACAATACTTGATGGGATACGTGTAGATCTTCTGAACAGCGCCAACCTGCGTCCAGTCTGTGAGTATCCTGGAGTTTCTGCTCTTTTCGACAGGACTATAGGAATGTCGACTCATCTAAATCTTACCTGTCTCTCAGCCACCCATCCTTCAAGCCCAGCGTCGAGCATTCTCCAGTCTCCAGTATCACAGGGCCGCATGACTTGATGGGGTACGTGTAGATCTTCTGCAGAGTTCCGACCTGCGTCCAGTCTGTAGGTATTCTGCATTTGCTCTGATAGATGTGGTAGGCGCAGTACGCGCTGCCAAGCACGCCGGCGGTCAATGCTGCTGCGGTGGTGTAAGGCGCTGGAAAGAGATATTTAGTGGAAGGTAAGCTTGGGTTTTGTATTTGTAAATGGGTACCTACTACAGTCCAGAAATTCTGTAAGATTGTTAGTCAAGAAGTTGATATTTTACTGAACCAAACTTAAGGCGGTTTTCACACTGCTGCGGTTTCCGCATGCGGCGCCGGTGTGCGAGCGTGATAGCGCTCTGCATGTGTATAGCGCTGTTACGCTTCCACACCGTCGCCGCATGCGGTTGCAACGCCAGTGTAAGTCATAAAATGTTCTTATCGTCGATCTACTGTATATAAGTTGTAATTAAAATACTTTGTATGAAATTAAATTAATTATATTCAACAACAAGTTACATAATTACGTATGTCAGCAGCATCGCAGTTAATTGAAGTTATCAAAGTGTAAACAATGCTATTTTAATAAGTGTGCTCAATACAACTTTTATCTCTCGGAATAAAGCCCTTGTCACACAACGTGCAATGCGATAGCCATAGATTGCGAATTATATCTTGCTGTTTCTCATGAACAACCAAAATAGACGGCAATGTTATATTTATGTACAGTACAGTCGACTTCAAAAGTTTACACTTTTGCACTTAATTGTAATGGGTAAGTAAGGTGCAAAAGTGTAAACATATCTTTGAAGTCGACTGTACAGTTGCCACCAGATATCGGAGCGGCCAAGGTGGTCACAAATATCGGAACAACGCTCCAGGAGATACAGACCAGGAGTCCATTGTCCAAAAGATACAGTGTATGTTCAGATATTTTGGAGTAAGTACCTTGGCCGCTCCGAGATATTTGATATAGCGACTGTACCATTGCATCAAGTATCCTGTAAATGCCTACGCGTTTCCATTTTTACTTCAACCTATCTCCAAATCGGGCTTGGACGATATTGTTGCGGTTTTCGGCATAGGTCACGTGATACACCAGCGACGGTTCCTCGCTTTCGCTGAATATAATTTTGTCATGGCTTTTTAATTTTAGTCTCCTTATTATTATTTTTTTTTTTATATAGCCTATGTTGTGTCCCACTGCTGGGCAAAGGCCTCCCCTCTTTTCCGCCACTCGTCACGGCCTGGTGCATGTTCCCGCCAGTCGCTACAAAAGGCATCCAGGTCGTCCTGCCATCTCTTTTTCGGTCTGCCTCTACTCCGGCCCTCCTGCGGGGCCCATTCAGTAGCCTTTTTGGCCCACCGTTCCGGGTGCATTCGGCATACGTGTCCAGCCCAGTCCCACTTGTTTTTTTAGTCTCCTTATACAGTGTATAAATCTAGTACGGGCGAATCTTATTAACGGTGATTAGTATAGGACATAAGAAATGTAATTAGATAACTTTTATTTTGAATTGCAATTAAAATTGTATCCATATAAAGTAATTCGGCCCGCAATGTAATGCAAACACGCGCGTTAAACGCTCGTTGACAGTTACTTTCAATACCATGTTTACAGTAAGAACATTACTGCTGATAAAATTTCCAAAAAATAATTATTGGGTCACAGTTTTTAAGTGTAAGTAACTTAAAAAAAAATGATTACGCTAATGAAATGAGTTCTATGTCTGGTTTCATTTATCGTCCGTATTACTCGTATTAGATTTACACACTGTATTGTTTCATTCGTAAAATTTAAGTAATCCGTCAATTTATGGTGTAATTGTAACTCAACATATCCCTAAACTTGTGCCTTGACATCATATCAGCCCTAATCGAGCCCATAAAGCTTTCTGCCCCGTAATAATTAACTTGCCCTTATCGCAGTTGTTTTGGGTCAATGAAACTTGGCTTGCTGTCTTTGTACAGTCGCCATCAGATATATTGGAGCGGCCAAGGCGGTCACAAATATCTGAACAACGCCTCTATGTCAAGGGGATAAAGTGCATGTTCAGATATTTGTGACCACCTTGGCCGCTCCGATCATTATATCGGAGCTGCTTAGATGGTTACAAATATAGGAACAACACCTCTAATGTAAAGGTGATAAAGGCATGTTTGGCGCTTCGATGTATTTGATGGCGACTGTACACTCAGCTGAGCATTTCTTTTTATTTTTGCCACTTTTCTCGACGTAAGTTTTATGTTTTTTCTAGTCAGAATCACGAGCTGATTCGATTTATGCAAGAAAAAATGTTTCCCAAAATTTTTTTTCCTCTTGTGTTACCCTTTGCCATATGTTTTCTATGGAGGTAACACAATAGGAAAAGTAAAAAAAAAAAACAAAAATGTATGGAACATCTTTTTTTATTGCATAAATCGGATCAGCTCGTGATTCTGATCAGGAAAAACATAAAACTTACCAAAAAAAATTGAGTCAACAAAGGTGGCAAAAATTTTGAGAAACGCTCAGCTGCAGAAGTGGCTAAGCGGGTGCAAAACAAACTTAGCGGAATTCAGAACCGGAAACTTGTCTAGCGGCTGAATGAGAGTTCCCTGAAATCCAGGTGGCGGCACTGTGACGAGAGGTCTTTTTGACAGCAGCTGTCAAAATCCACCAATAAAAAAATGTGATTAAACATGGTGGATTATGTTATGACAGCTGGACCTTTCACCACCGCCGCCTTTCAGCACCGGCTGCGATCTGGTGAAAAAAATCGATTCAGGAAACCCTCGCACATAGACAAAATTCAGCCGGAACTTGGATTTTTCCGCCTCCCAGCTAAATTTTATCTGTGATACTATAGATTTGATAGCTGAATTCCGCTGAAGTGTGTTTTGTGCCTCATAGCGTGAGCGTCATAACGATAGCCGAACCCAAAAGATTCGAATCGAAAATAGTGCTAATAAAAACTTTTTACAAAAAAAAGATAAACCGACTTCAAAAAGGAAAAATGAATCATTAAATTATTTATATGCGTTACCAACTGATATGTTTGAAGTCGGTGCCAAGCCAAATTTGGAAGAGTTAATACGAACGAGGCGATGTGTTCAGTGAATTGTTAAATATTTATTTTTACTATATAACTAATCTAATACGGTATGAATCGCACGTAGATATACATTCGTTTCGACCATGCGTTAACTGTAAGGCAAGTAGGTACAGAAAGTATTATCATGCGTCCTATGTTTGTTTGTTAACACATTGTTGGGACTATCCGTATGTCGAACGAAGCCCGTGGTTCGGTTTGAATTATTTATCCTTCTTCATCTAAGGTTTAATCCGAAGTATAAAGGAATTCAATTACTAGATTAATTTTTCTATACTCACATATACCCAGTACACACGCCGTGTCAGTAAAAAGGCACGATATTCAAATTTTCTATGGAATGTCAATCTTACGCGTCTACATTTTTTTTATATTCGCCGCCTTTTTATGATTATTGACAAAGCAGACGTATATCAGAATATATATATCGTTGTCGCATTTCATCAAAATAGGATTAGTACTTTAGACATGAAAATGTAACACATGAAATCGCATTTACCTTTGCATTATTAGTACCGGTGTTTTGTGATGTTCACACTTGCAGCTGTTTTGACCGGTTTTGTAATTTGTGGCTTGGCACCGACTTCAAACATATCAGTTGGTAACGCATATAAATAATGATTCATTTTATCCTTTTTGAAGTCGATTTATCTTTTTTTTGTTAAAAGTTTTTATTTTTCCATTTTTAGTGGTTATATACTTATCAAAATCGGACAAAAAGTCTCGGAATAATCGGTAAAGATATATAAAAAAGTTCATTATACAGCTATTTTATCTAAGGAAAGGTCCACGTATAATATGTGGACTTCATCATAAGGTCCTCTATATCAAATTGGTGGTCAAGAGGGAATGCTCGAGTTGCTTAAGAAAACACCCAAATCAACATAAATGTGCCTTTAAAAATTGAGGAGTTCTCTCAATTCCTCACGGATCCCATCATCAGAACAGCACCAGATTAATGTGGGACCATCTTCGAGGTAGTTCCTATCAAACAAAACAAGGAATTGTCCAAATCGGACCACGGGTCTCGGAGTAATCGCTGAACATCCTACATAAAAAAATCTTCATCATTATCACGAAAACAATTATCATCATCAGAACCACCCCATGAAATTGGCGGTTTTCGTGAGAAAATGCTTGAGTAGCTTAAGAAAACACCCAAATCACCAACACCATACACGTGCCTTTAAAAATTGAGGAGTTCCCTCAGTTGCTCATAGATTCCATCATCAGAACAGGACCATATTAATATGGGACCACCTTGGATGTAGATCCTACGAACGAAAAAAGAATTACTCAAATCGGACCACGGGTCTCGGAGTAATCGGCGGTGAACATACATAAAAAAAACACCAAACCGAATGCAGAACCTCCTTCCTCAATGGAATTGAAGTCGGTTAAAAACTATATGAAGACGTTAACTAAGTATTAGTGTGACACGGGTTTTATACCTAGGTGCTTTGATGTGCTGTTTAATTACACGAGATGAGATAAGAAAGTAAATCTACCTCTCATACATTGTTTGAACATGCAATTATCGAACGAGCGGAGCGTAAGCGAAGATCGTTCTTACAAACAACAACTGTCACCTGGCTACTGGGACGTCTCGGCATTTGGATGGCTTTTTGATTTAGATAGTTTGTCCGACGATAACTTTAGTAACGATTTTCCGATCTTTATGAAATTTGTTGGGGTTGTAGCAGAGACCAACAAAATTTGCGAGTTCGTATATGAGCTGGATTGAGACGGGGGTTCTGAAATTAGAAGGCCTAAAAAGGTTTTGTAAAGGGGTCCTGTTACATTGGTCATCTTATTTGCTACTTTTACGAGCAAGTATGGTTGAGCTTGGTATAAAACGAAACGTATTGATTAACACTCTCGTCAAATCCTTATTAACTGCTTACTGTTTCTTAACAATTAGCAACATAAAATTGATTTCAAAAATATTTTCAATTATATTTTGATTTTGGTGTAAATATTTTGACAACTGACTTTTTTTTTAATTTATTAGAGCTTTGGCTGCTAGGGCCATCAGCATACTGACTATGGTATTATTATTCTACCATCCATAATACTGACATTAACACATTAGTTAGAGTATAGTTAGAGAGAGAGAGAGTTACCATAGACGCATAATGATGGTGACCAAAACCTATATAGGTGGTCCACAGATGAGAACGACATGTCAAAGCAACAGAGTGAGAGGCATGTGAGAGGTGGATTTAAATTTAGATGAGACAAAAACTGTCAAATCTGAAGCGATTTCGTCGCGGTAAAATTTTGCGCATCAATTAACCGCACAATTTAATATGGACGTTTAGTTTCACCGTGATGGTTAGTTGAGAAAAAATACCCGATACCTATTTTTGGTATTTGTAGTAATTCTACTATTGCACATTTATGGCGAAACACAAGATTCGCGAGTTCACAGTTCGGGGCGAACTACTAGTAATCGAACGAGCGGAGCGTAAGCGAAGATCGTTCTTACAAACAACAACTGTCACCTGGCTACTGGGACGTCTCGGCATTTGGATGGCTTTTTGATTTAGATAGTTTGTCCGACGATAACTTTAGTAACGATTTTCCGATCTTTATGAAATTTGTTGGGGTTGTAGCAGAGACCAACAAAATTTGCGAGTTCGTATATGAGCTGGATTGAGACGGGGGTTCTGAAATTAGAAGGCCTAAAAAGGTTTTGTAAAGGGTTCCTGATACATTGGTCATCTTATTTGCTACTTTTACGAGCAAGTATGGTTGAGTTTGGTATCAAACGAAAGGTATTGATTAACACTCTCGTCAAATCGTTATTAACTGCTTACTGTTTCATAACAATTAGCAACATAAAATTGATTTCAAAAATATTTTCAATTATATTTTGATTTTGGTGTAAATATTTTGACAACTGACTTTTTTTTAATTTATTAGAGCTTTGGCTGCTAGCGCTATCAGCATACTGACATTAACACATTACATTAGTTAGAGAGAGTTACCATAGACGCATAATGATGGTGACCGAAACCTATATAGTTGGTCCACAGATGAGAACGACATGCCAAGGCAACAGAGTGAGAGGCATGTGAGAGGTGGATTTAAATTAAGATGAGACAAAAACTGTTAAATCTGAAGCGATTTCGTCGCGGTAAAATTTTGCGCATCAACCGCACAATTTAATATGGACGTTTAGTTTCACCGTGATGGTTAGTTGAGAAAAAAATACCCGATACCTATTTTTGGTATTCTACTATTGCACATTTATGGCGAAACACAAGATTC
Organism: Pammene fasciana; assembly: GCA_911728535.1. Lineage (NCBI taxonomy): Eukaryota > Metazoa > Arthropoda > Insecta > Lepidoptera > Tortricidae > Pammene > Pammene fasciana. The sequence goes on from OU452289.1 coordinate 4,346,315, forward strand.
GCGAGTTCACAGTTCGGGACGAACTACTAGTTATGGGTAAATTAATTTGGCCGCACACTGGCGCCGCATGTGGCGACGGTGTGCAAGCGTGACAGCGCAGTCACATGCAGAGCGCTATCTCGCTCGCGCACCGGCGCCGCATGCGGAAACCGCAGCAGTGTGAAAGACGCCTAAGTCGTGACTTTGCCAAATCTTTGATTTGGATTTTTATGTGTGTCAAATTTCATTCAAAGAAATCAGCCGTTTGTGCGTGAAAGAGGAACAAACATGTTAACATACTGTCACATTTATAATACCTACTACTAATTTAATTAATAGTATTGGGTATATTCAAATATAATTTGGAACTCATGTATTCTCATGTGACAATGATGCAACGAAAATTGTTTTTGTATTATATTATAATACGTGTTATTTACCAACTTATAAAATAACGATTACGGACGTGTTTCACAGCCCACATAGCTTCTGTATTAATTAGGAAATAATTACGACTTTAATATTCATTGAATTCGCTCAACTACTCTCCAACACACGCGATAGCTGCCTATATTTACTGCCTTTACTGGTAGGTAGTAGGTACTATAAAAAATCATGAATAAGTAGGTATCTACATAATAACAGGCAGAATTAAGTGTTATTCTTTAAATTCATTTTAGTAGGGGTCATTTAAATGGTCTTTACTTAGTACATAACTAATTAAAAAAAAAAATTGTCATGAAAATATAAGTTTAAACAAAAATCAGGTTAAGGATTGAGGAGTAGTAAAGTGGGTACTTAGTTATATCCTTGAATCCGAAAATCCAAAGTTAATTAATATATTAAAATATGAAATAACAAAAATCTAGCCCCAATTATTTTTAAATTGTTACAGTTGCAACTATATTCTTACCGTAGTTAGACATTCTGCCGCCGAGTCCGCTCCGCAAGTAAAAACAACAAGTTTAACATTCAAAACACGACGCGGCAGCAACGCGCTGCTCCGCTCTCACAACTAAAATTAAATGAAGCAAACACAGTGTAAAACTTGTTTATGCTTGGACACTCGCTAACAATAATTTTCTGGGTCTTTTTGTTGGTAAATAATGAAAAATATAGACATATTTCGGTGTCAACGCAACGCGATGGTCTGTATCTAGGTTATGGACGTTCTGAATAGAATTTATAGGTACCTATAGTTTACGCAGAGACCGATAGCGGTCCGTATTTCATCGCAATTAGGTTCAGTTTAGGAATGTTTCGTTCAGCATCTTAGACGGTAGTTAGTACCCACTTATTGGATGTGTTACTGTACACGTGCCAAGTGTCAGTGCTACACATGCGCATTGACGACAGGAAAAAACCTGGAATATTGATAGATTCGATATTTTTTAAGGTTTTATTCGTTAGATTAAAGTGGTTACGTACCTTATACGTGAGTTATACGATACGCTACGTGTGTAGTGTATATTTATTTTAGGATTAGGTATTGCTCATTACAGCGTGGTTTAAAAACTTTTTACTCCATTCGCTTCAACTTCTCACCTATTAGCACTTGTGTCGATGAATTGTGTACATGTAAATTTACCCATTTTAGCAAATATTGCCACAGACATCGTATATTTGATTATGTACCTACCTATGTCATTTGGGGCGAGGTTTTAAAAAGGCAGAAGGTGACAAAATGCAACTGTCGCGAGTGCCGAGCACCGCGATGACGTTTGACATCTATTCACCGCTGGCAACCCTACCAGAGAGTAGCGTATCTATGGTATGTAGACCAGCTCAGATCTATGGTAAGTAGAGCATATCGTCTATGGTCGATTTGTCGATGGCGATTAAACCAGATTGAGTCTATGGTAGATTAGTCTCGATGGTCAGCACCATTTCCGGCCACGTAGTGAATGGACAGTCAGACTTTGCCACCGTAACGCGTGGAACAGTGAAGTGTGCTTGTGAAGTTATAGGAGCTGATTCTACGAAGCAGGAAACCACCTGGGCTGGTTTCCCTTAAGCTGAGTATTCTCCATGTCCATAAAATTTACTTTGTTTTAGATATATCATCTGAGTAGGTATTCTCCATGTCCATAACTTGCTTTGTTCTAGGTATATCATGACTATGTAATCCGAACTCGTAACGTAACTAATCCCTCTTGTCACTTGCTTCATGACCTGATACTAAAGACTTCCATGGTAAAGATAATGATTGTCCCTATAATCTAATTGTTCAGGTATCCTCCCCCGATGCTAGGAGGAGATGAGACAAGTATAATATCGGCAGCCCGTGCGGCGTTAATGCCTTGACATCGCCTGACGAGGCCAAATCATATCGGCAGCCCGTGCGGCGTTAATGCCTTGACATCGCCTGACGAGGCCAAATCTTATCGGCAGCCCGTGCGGCGTTAATGCCTTGACATCGCCTGACGAGGCCAAATAATATCGGCAGCCCGTGCGGCGTTAATGCCTCGACAGTCTAACGAAGGTGTATGATCTCCGTGACCTTACAGATTAACTGACAATATGACAATGCTGGCTCCATGACATTACTGACTTACTGAACCATACTAGACGCATGTAACCTACCTAGATCTTATCATGCCTATTAGAACTAGTAGCTCTGTTAGCTCCCCCAAAAGATATCCCGAGATGCTCAGTGACAACGGTGATGTCATAGATCACTTAAAACCACAGGTGGTGCGCTGAAACCCTGCAGGCGTGGTCTATCCTGTGCATCGGACGAGGAACGAGGGTGAAAGCAGCAGCAGCAGCGAAAGCAGGAACCCACGGCATAGAGAGGAAGATAGAGGTAAGATTCAGACATCTTTACCTCAATCCATCGCAACGCTTGTCATAATTTTATTTTACTCTGTCACTGTAGTTACACAATTCCCATAAAGACAAGGCGTTCGCGACATGGTGGAACGATGCTGAGATGTATGAATCTATGCCTAAACTCGTGATATGGGTCAAAAATAGTCGATGTTGTTCTTTGAGCTTTCAGGAAATAGAAGAAAGTCTTATATTTCAGATACGAGGAGCGCAACGGAGTTGTGGTTGTATTTGTTAACCCTTTGAACGCCAACGACCACTAAAGTGGTCATGGCGTACGCTGTCAAATCATTTTACTTTTGACAGATAAGGTTTAGATTCGTTTCTCACAAGTTGAGATGTTGGCCTGTATGACACAATATGATGCGAAAGAGAAAGCGTTCAAAAGGTTAAATATTTATTTCAGGTACAAAATTAGGCGGATATATAGCGCGTATAAGCTAAGGAAGTATTAATTTTAATTAAGGCATTAAAAGGAAACAACAGGAAGCGGATTCGAATTTGACGGCGAATTGCGGATACGATTAGTCGATAAGCATTCGATTCGATCGATGAAGGGATCGGACGTTGTTTGACTCATTCGATTCATAATCATCGATACTCAAGAAAATTGCAGAAAAACAAGCGTGAAAATACTATTAATGTATATTTATTACGTAAAATGGATGTAATAGTTTTAAGAAATTATTTATTTCAATAATTAAATATACAGAGGTATTACAGTACAAATATATAAGTTACATAGTACTATTATTTACTCTGTGGTTATAATTACGAGGGTTTACGAGTGCGTTATCTGTGGGGCACTTGGTTGGTCAAACGTTGGTACTATTATTTCGTCAAAATCATTTAACACACCCTAAAACCATAAAATATATTTCTATATTCGTTTTAATTAATTTAACGATTAATTGACTTAAATAGTGACAAAATGTTCTGTGGTTAATAATATAAATTGTTATACTTAAATTTATTTCCACGGATGTTAGAAGAATGTGAACTTTATTTTTTCAGTCTAAGGTCTATTTTACTACGACACATTAAGATCACCGGAAACGATTAGATTTGTTATGTTGGTGTTACAAGTCCGCTACTCTCTACTCTATTCATCGCCGGTCAGCCATTTTTTCGTTAAACACAACTGCGAGAAATCAACTTCTCCACCTAATTTTTATTTGTGGGGTCGCTAGCTGCCACCTAGTCTACCTACTCTCCAAAAAGCCAGCGAGACGTCTGCCCGGTGTCATCTGAGGCGAAACCCAGTTTGTTTCACTGTAAGTACATGTTGTTTTATCTAAATCCTTTTAGCGTCTGCTCTCCAGCCTGTGATGATGTGATCCATGCGTTTCTGCATGTAGGTACCATGCCGGTGCCTGCCGCCTGAAGCGCCTTGCTCAGAATGTCCTTTCATCTTGGATATGAGAATTATTATTGTTACAAAACTCATTAGCACTTTAGGGAAAGCTTAATTTCATTTCTTTAATTTGGCCGCCATTGTTTGATAGATTTATTTGTGAGACAAATTGAGTAAATTCTTACAACTACATTATTTATTTGTTTAGGAATTAAAACAGAAGATGCGTTTAACAGAATTAATTCTTAAATATTGCTTATTGAATAGCTAAAAGAGTGGTAAATAATATTCCTGACCATCAATACTATATTCATATAATGATATCAATGTTTAATAGAAATTAAATTCAATTGTGTACTCAAGCAAATGAAAGGTGAACGGTCCATTTGAGAATTTCAACTTTATTTTAGTAACTTCTTGGCCTAGATACTACATCAAACATTGAGATTTATTTGCATTGTCCGTCTAAAGTTTTACCAATTCTAGGGAACTGCTTTGCTATGTGTGAATAAAGATATGTTTGTGCTGATTTTTTACCCAACTGCTTAAACCCCTATTTACCCATGCTTGCATATATTTTCTTTGTGTGAATTTACAGCGGTTATATGTGAGAAGTGTCAGTGATATCAGCGCCTCATGCATGATCTGATGATATAGGATGTAAAATTAAAAGAATAATACTCATGAACAAAGTGAAACATAAAAATATAACAAATGCAAACCACATTAATTACACTTCAAGTTTCATTAAGTGAAATACTTAGGTTAACATTTCTTGACTTTGTCGGAACACACTTTGAAAGTATAAAAATTTTTTTGAAAGTTATCACACTTCAGTAGTGTATATACAAGATAGTAGTGAATCAAATAGCCTGCACACATACCTACTTGATTTGCCATATAGAGTCAGTGTTGATTCATAGTGACGACCATATAAGCTTATGACATAATAAAACAAATTACATATATTTATAAAATAAGAAGAATTTTAACAACTTTAATTCACAATGATATAATGACTTTATTGATTAGATGGAAGGTTTCTTTAGTGATATTTACAACATAAAGACACTTTCAATCTATGATTGCAGAACTCCATTTGTTTGACACATGTGATTACACATATTTTATTAGTAATTAAGCTTCTATAAATTTAATAGATTCTCATTTCATAATATTGGAAGGTACTGTTAGTGTTGAATTTTTTCTTAGAATATTCAAATCAAATCAAAATCATTTATTGAAAGCCAACACGGTCTACACATTACATAATAAAATACAATTAGATATGAATATGTCAACTTAAATTAACAATAATTAATACATTAATATTACATTTTAACCTTGGATGCACATTCCATTTTGGAACATTAAGTTCATTTTAAAGTAACAAATAGATTTGTTTACACACATAAACCAATGGACATACTTTCATCATTTTGGACATAAATTATTACAAAACTTTGATCTCACTGAAGCGTTGACCAGCCAAGAGCTATCAGCCTGCGACCTCAACCAACTTATGTTGAACCCCTTAGACATAAGTAATTGTATTGAATGAAGGTTTAAGTTATGCTGGACTTATTTAATGCTTACGGAATAAAAAATAATAATAATAATACCACAATATATGCGACCTGCCTAAAAATATGTGCCTGCGACGCTATGCAATAAATAACCAACCACGCTTCGTCTCTTAAAACGTTTTCCATGGGACATTGTACATTGAGCGATGTACAATGTGGTGTTACTATTTGCTGTGTCTATTACAGGTCTGTCTCTGCGTTATTGATCAACATGGAAGAAGGCTTGAAGATAGCACTTAGATTTACTGCCGACCATTTAGAGCGTCTGTCAGTTAAGGCGAGGGAGATCCTTAACATTTTACCTGGTTCCCCTACAGATGAATTTATCCTCGAAATGGAAATCGTCGTCTCAAAGTTGGAGAGCAGCCTGAATAGAATAAGAGCTGAAATGAACAACTACTTTAGAATGAATAACCAGCCTGATGCCGACGAGATCTCAAGAGTTTCTGTCATACAGCTAGCAGCTGAAGAGGATCTATGTGAGCTGCAAGTGAGGATCAGAAGAGCTCGGACCACATCGAAGGAAGCTGCCATGCCAGTGTCAGGGAAGCTACCTAAGCTGAATTTACCGGAATATCACGGTGATATTCTAACTTGGCATCAGTTTTGGGATCAATTTGTCTCCTTAGTAGATAGTCGACGACTAAGTGACGTGGATAAGTTCATGTACCTCAATTCTGCGGTTAAGGGAGAAGCCAAGAAGCTGATTGAAGGTCTTGGAACTACCAACAAGAACTACGCTATCGCTGTTAACACTTTGAAAGAACGATATGGACGAGTGGAGTTAGTTAAGGATGCCCATTACTCTGCCCTGAACAAGATCAAGCCTGCCGACGGTTCTACGAGCAGTTGCCGAAACGTTTTGAACGAAATAGAAACCCATCTTAGAGTATTGAGCTCTTTAGGTGAAGATGATACTCACAGCTACCTTCGGTTCGTGATACTAGAAAAGTTCCCTGAGGAGATAGTCTACGAGCTGAAGAAAAGAGTTCAAAATGATTCGGTGCCGGAAATAAGAAAAGAGCTTGAGAAGCTAATATCCGCCAAGGAAGATGCCAGTCGATTTATTTCTCAAACAACCGCGAGTACTTCAGGCAACTACACTACAGAGACACTGTATGTCAGTGAAAGATTTAATAACCCTAGATTTAGAAGAGGAGGAAATAATTATAGATTTAAGAATAATAGTGACGGGCAGCGAAACAATTATGCTTCAACCTCAAGAGACCAGGGGCTGAAAAGAAAGTTTGGAAATAGTCAAGAAATAAATTCTTCAACGGAACCATCAAGAAAGAAGTTCAAAAGGTCATGCCTCTTCTGTGAAGCAGAACATAACTCCCAGGATTGTAACCAATACACGACGACAAGAATGAGAATGGATAGGCTTAAGGATCGTTGTTTTAGATGTATGAGAAAAGGACATCAGAGGCGAGTGTGCAGAAATACGAGACCTTGCACGCACTGTGGAGACGGATACCATCACTCACTTCTGTGCCCAAAGTTACTTCAAGAGAACTCGCAATCGAAGTCAACGGAAACGCAGAAGAACACGGCGAAGACATCTAGAAATGAGAAGGAAAATAATGGAGTCTCCGGGCCTACCATTCCTTTATGACTAGGACTCGTGAACGATGTGAGACCCACCGTTATGCAAACAGCCATCATAGAAGTAACTGCTGAAGGGAATAACAAAAGGCATAAAGGAAGGATACTGCTTGACGGAGGAAGTATGAGATCTTACATTACAAAGGACTTCGCAAGAAAATTCAACCTGGTAACTGTAGAAGATAGTCATCTTACTATATTTATTTTTGGTACCAATACACCTCAAGAAGTGGAAAGTCCCAAAGTCAAGATCCAGATGGTGACACAAACTGGAGAAATTGTTCTGATTAATGTCAACGTTGTTCCTGTGATTGCAAGGGGAGTACCGTACTTAGGACCTGACCCCAGATTATGGAATTCAGAATACAAGTTAGCTGATGATGGATCCCTCGGTGAACGAATAGACCTCTTAGTAGGTAACGACTACTATCTATCTCTTTTATTGCCCGAGATAATAGAAATAAAGAAGGATCTTTTCATGATTAACACAAAGTTTGGATGGACTTTCGGCGGAAAGGGAGAGATACAGACAGATAATAACTTGGAAGTCATCACCTATTGCCAGACTAACTTGGATATAGGAAGAAATAAACCTGATTTACCATTAGAAGGAGTAAACCTAAAAGAACTGTGGGATTTGGAAACAATTGGCATCGTTGACTCGCCGAAGGAGAGCAGAGAGGAAGAAGCTTTGCGTCACTTCAACGAGACAATCCGATTTGAACATGGCAGATATCAAGTCTCGTGGCCATGGGTAGAATATCCTCCAGACTTGGATCCTAACTTCGGTTTGGCATTAGGACGACTAGCGAGCTTGATTAAGCGCCTAGAAGCTGACACATTGACTTCGTACGACAAAATAATTAAGGAACAAAAGGAATTGGGAATGATAGAAGTCGTACCAGAGGAGGAAGTTGTCAGACCTAGTCATCCAGTTCACTACTTGCCACATCACTGTGTCAAACAGAAAAATAAGCCTCCGCGTATTGTTTACGACGCGTCGTCTAAAATCAACGACAATAAGAGCCTAAATCAGTGTCTTTACTGTGGTCCTTTAATGCTGGAAGAGTTAACAGGAATATTGTTGAAGTTTAGATCCTATAACGTAGGTATTAGCGCCGATGTAGAGAAAGCATTCTTACAAATAGGTTTACAGGACACAGATCGTGACGTAACAAGATTCCTTTGGATCAAGGATCTAGACAGACCAGTAGAAAAGGATAATTTGATACATATGAGGTTCTGTAGAGTCCCATTCGGTGTGGTCAGTAGCCCGTTTCTACTGAACGCCACAATAAAATACCATCTATCTAAATCAAGCTTAGAGAGTATACAACGTGTTGCTCAGAACATCTACGTGGATAATGTAGTAACTGGTACAGATACGGTAGAAGAGGCAATAGACTTATATAGAAATGCAAAGCAAGAGTTTCGACAAATGTCAATGAACTTGAGGGAGTGGAGCTCCAACTCACGTGACTTCATAGAACAGGTTCCAGACAGCTGTCAAGATAGGATAGTTAAGGTACTCGGACTGGACTGGAACTTACAATCGGATACGCTTCACTTGCGACTGAAGGACCGTGAGTACCCTAGTACAAAGAGAGGAGTTCTACAATGCATCGCGTCAGTGTACGACCCTTGTGGGTATGCAGCACCCTCTACACTATCAACGAAGATTTTTCTACAAGATCTGTGGAAACTTAAATTAAAGTGGGATAAGCCTCTAACTGGACATGAGGCGAAGAGATGGATTGACGTACAGAAAGAACTTGAAAACTTAAAGGACACCTGTGTTCCCCGGTGCTATGTGGAGAACCTTCGGCAAAAGAGCTATTCCATCCATTGCTTCACAGATGCTTCGATTAAAGCATATGCAGCGGTTGTCTACATAGTGCAGGGCAACCAGAGAAGCTTTGTTATAGGAAAATCTAGATTGGTACCAATTAAAAATCAGGATGATCTGAAGATCCCGAAATTAGAGCTTATCGCATCGGTTATAGGTCATCGTTTAATCCAGTACGTTAAGAAGTCGCTACAAGGCGAAATAACTGAACAGGTCCTCTGGACAGACAGTCAAATTGTTATTGGTTGGTACTATTCAGATAAACTCTTAACACCGTTCGTATCAAGAAGAATACAAGAAATGAAGAAAAACAAAGAACTGAAGGTACGATATGTCCCAACAGACTTGAACCCAGCGGACGGGGCTACCAGACCCGCACCACCCAAGGAGAAACTGGAGAAATGGTTGGCAGGACCCGAGTTCTTATCGAAAGACTCTATAGAATGGCCTGTCAGTCCGTCAATTAACACTTCTCTTTTGGTTGGGGAGGGTCTGTCGAGTACTCCTATGGAAATAGAACTGAACGACAGAAATATGCAGGATGAAGCTGGTAGTTCAAGTACTGGTCCTGAAGAAACGACACATAAAGACGACAGCTCAATAACTAAACCTAAAGAAGGAACGAACGAAGACATCGGAATCGTATATACCAAGGTACATGAGATCAAGGGAGTCCAAGCTAAGTACTTTCCCGAAGAACTGGCAGGAAAAGAGACTAGCTTAAAAAGAAATCTTGGTCTTTTTATAGATGAAGATGGAATACTGAGAAGTAAAGGGCGATTCCAATACGCTAATTGGACGTACGACAAACGATATCCAATCTTACTACCTCCTAAGAGTTCATATACAGATAATATCATTATGAGGACTCATAGTGATAATTATCACGTCGGAGCCGCCCACACTCTTAGTATAATTCGTCAGAACTTCTGGATACCACAAGGGAAGAAACGAGTTCTTAATGTCATAAATAAATGTAGTCTATGTATCAAACAACGGGGAGGACCCTTTAAACTACCGCCTACACCGGCTTTACCCCCTGAAAGGGTCAACTACACAGAACCTTTTACTTTCACAGGGATAGATTATCTAGGCCCGATACTAGTTAAAACCCAAACAGGAACTGAGAAGAGATGGATTTGCCTATTCACCTGTCTTGCCGTGCGCGCCATACATCTGGAAGTCGTGAGAGATTTGACAGCGGATGAAGGACTTCTCGCCGTAAGAAGATTCATAGCTACCAGGAACGTACCCACAGTAATAACGTCTGACAACGCTACTAATTTTAAGTTAATATCCGAAGTCATGACACGACCTTATTGTATGGAAAGGAAGATTAAGTGGCGTTTCATACCTCAATTAGCACCATGGTTCGGAGGCTTCTACGAGAGACTTGTGGGCATGGTCAAGGTCTGCATGAGAACTACTCTTCAGAAACATCTTCTTACGGACAGTCAACTTAACACCGTAGTCCAGGAAATAGGAGCTGTAGTCAACACTCGACCGCTAACATATGTCGACGAAGATGTAGAACATATACTTAGACCTTCTGATTTCATCGCCATGGGAAGAACTATTATAACAGACGCCGGGAGTGATGAATCCTTACCTCTAGAAACACAGACGAAGAGTGATCTAGTACAAAGCTGGAAGAAAGGTATCAGCATACTGGAAGAGTTTAAAAGAATGTTCATAGATCGGTACCTTTTAAGCCTGAGAGAGAGGTATTCACACTCTCCTAAACAACCTAGGTGCACCTCAAAGCTGGAGCCATCAGAGGGCCAAGTAGTACAAATTAAAGCAGATAACAAAAACAGACAAGACTGGAAAGTAGGGAAAATTATATCTCTTCAGAAGGGGAGCGACAATATGTGTCGTGTTGCCCGCGTTAAAGTAGGGAATAAAGTATACACGCGTTCTCTAGCACAATTATATCCATTAGAAGTAGAAGATGTGACAAGCGAGGAAGCTACTGCCACATCATTGAACAAAGAAGACTCAAGAGTTCTTGAAGATTCACAAAACTTAAATACCGACATAGAAGTCGATGAGTTGAGCGACATGCCTTTTAATGTGGAAGGGGATAAGGAAATTTCACATAATACTGAAAGTATTACTGAAGAGTGTACTCTAGAGAGAGTCAGCTCGCCTAATAATATGGAGACAGATGACAGACTAAACGCTGATGATGACACTGGCGCAACTCCTCGACCGCGACAGCGGGATGCCGCCGTCAAAGCCCGAGAGAAGATCCGGCTGTGGACGCAATCCTTGTCTTCTCTTCTGTCGGCCGTCGGGAGTGTCGCGAGTGCCGAGCACCGCGATGACGTTTGACATCTATTCACCGCTGGCAACCCTACCAGAGAGTAGCGTATCTATGGTATGTAGACCAGCTCAGATCTATGGTAAGTAGAGCATATCGTCTATGGTCGATTTGTCGATGGCGATTAAACCAGATTGAGTCTATGGTAGATTAGTCTCGATGGTCAGCACCATTTCCGGCCACGTAGTGAATGGACAGTCAGACTTTGCCACCGTAACGCGTGGAACAGTGAAGTGTGCTTGTGAAGTTATAGGAGCTGATTCTACGAAGCAGGAAACCACCTGGGCTGGTTTCCCTTAAGCTGAGTATTCTCCATGTCCATAAAATTTACTTTGTTTTAGATATATCATCTGAGTAGGTATTCTCCATGTCCATAACTTGCTTTGTTCTAGGTATATCATGACTATGTAATCCGAACTCGTAACGTAACTAATCCCTCTTGTCACTTGCTTCATGACCTGATACTAAAGACTTCCATGGTAAAGATAATGATTGTCCCTATAATCTAATTGTTCAGGTATCCTCCCCCGATGCTAGGAGGAGATGAGACAAGTATAATATCGGCAGCCCGTGCGGCGTTAATGCCTTGACATCGCCTGACGAGGCCAAATCATATCGGCAGCCCGTGCGGCGTTAATGCCTTGACATCGCCTGACGAGGCCAAATCTTATCGGCAGCCCGTGCGGCGTTAATGCCTTGACATCGCCTGACGAGGCCAAATAATATCGGCAGCCCGTGCGGCGTTAATGCCTCGACAGTCTAACGAAGGTGTATGATCTCCGTGACCTTACAGATTAACTGACAATATGACAATGCTGGCTCCATGACATTACTGACTTACTGAACCATACTAGACGCATGTAACCTACCTAGATCTTATCATGCCTATTAGAACTAGTAGCTCTGTTAGCTCCCCCAAAAGATATCCCGAGATGCTCAGTGACAACGGTGATGTCATAGATCACTTAAAACCACAGGTGGTGCGCTGAAACCCTGCAGGCGTGGTCTATCCTGTGCATCGGACGAGGAACGAGGGTGAAAGCAGCAGCAGCAGCGAAAGCAGGAACCCACGGCATAGAGAGGAAGATAGAGGTAAGATTCAGACATCTTTACCTCAATCCATCGCAACGCTTGTCATAATTTTATTTTACTCTGTCACTGTAGTTACACAATTCCCATAAAGACAAGGCGTTCGCGACAGCAACTATGTGATTAATTAATTATGTATTAAATACAATGATTTTATATATACTAGATAAGAAATCAGCACTCCAAATGTGGCACAGTAAAAGCGGGTGCAACGCGACAGATTTTGCCGAAGAGAGCCGAGCCCGAGCCGAGCGAAGCCCGATCGTCCCGACGAGTATATTTACAAAGGACTAACAAACGTTTCGTTAAAATATTACCAGTGTAAGTGAGACTAGGGATTAAGCTTAAATGCTACAGCATGAAGGTCAACGTACTATAGGCACAATTGGCGATAGGAAGTAAAGGTTTCGTAAATTTCAACCGAACTGACAGCATTGAGGCATAAGGCTAGTGGAGTAGTTGTTGTTTTTTTTAAATTACGAAACTCAGAAAATAATTAAAACTTATTTAGTAAATTTTATTATTATATTATATTTTATAATGTTGAATAGTTTTTTATGGTTCCGTGGCTCAATTGGCAAAAACGGAACCCTTATAGTTTCGTCATATTCCGTCCCTCCGTAAGTATGTCACAGACATTTTGAGACGTATCCTTATAACATTTTAACACAAGGTGTATTTAATGCGCCACTAGTGAAATTGCTAAAAAAAATATTTGAACATTATCGGTTAAGGAGTTTTCGAGTGATCTCCAAAAAACTACGTACATAGGCAGATACGACCTTGTGACTTGTGATTTTTTTAAATAATTCTCTGTTATGCGTGGTCCGACACGAACTTTAGCCGGTTTTTGTAAAATATACCTCAAATGATACCGTAATATCCTCATATCTACTCCCAAGAAAGCAATTATAAAATATTTTCGTTTATTATTTTTTCATTATTTCAAAGTGTGATCTATCAATTTTGGAATTAAAGATTTAAAAAGAAAGCATGAAATACTATGTTTACCGAGCTATTGTGTTGCTTTTGATTCTAAATTTGTCTTGAGCATGTACTTCGCCCCCGCATGGGCCGCATGCCTGCTTCCCTTTCTGCTCGCTCGGCGGCTAAAAAACTCAACCCTCACCCGCCACCCATTGTGCCCGTACGGTTTACACCGTCAGGAATACGTTAGGTCAGAATGCAAACAAGTAAACATAACCGACCGTGTGCAGTTTTCATTCCATTCTGGAGTCGAATCAGGCAACCGGTCTAGGTACCTGACGTTTGCCTCCAACTTTTAACATTCGCCTCACAAACTTAGGTAGAAAATCCGTCCGATACGTCATTTTAAATATGTTATTATAAATATTATGTCGATCTTTAATCGATTATTATTTGTTCAGAATTAAACACTAATACATAATCACAAATAGTTTTATTTTTATGCTGATGTTGTCAACCTACGCGAAAATAACTATTATGGAGATATATGAACCCTTAGCTTTGGAAAGCACAAACATACATAAATATATATATATAGTTAATAATTTCCTATTTTTATCAACAATATGAAGGCAATATACACACTATACAAATCTATTAAAACGAACTAATACGCGAAATAGGTATAATTATGAAGTTATCAATATTTATTACAAAAGTTTCATAATTTTTTTTATTATAAATAATAAATTAATTAATACAAGAGCGACTCCATTGCTCTTATGTGCCATGTGATTTTTGAACGCCAGATGAATGACAGGTGAAATTTTATCATATCTTTCTTCTAATTTGTAATACAACCTTAACGATGTTAAATAATTCGCACTGGCCGGCTACACATTTTTTTGTGCTATATTTTCGGAAAATCTTGTTTGTGTCTGCGCCTCTATTATATTATAACTCAATGATTAAATACAATAATTGATGATATTCATAACTTTCCATTCACATTAAAATACTAGTTAAATTTAAGTACGTCATTGGACGAGGCATCTCCTTTACATTCTAGAAGAAGATGGCTGAAATATTAGCTGTCTCCTTTGCAGTAGGGTAATTCTCTTGAAAGGAGCACAATAGCTGCTTTCAAGCATATAAGTAAATGTTACAGGAACTGTCGAGATAATCTTAATCGCAAGGAAAAACGCGCTATTCAAATAATCTTCTTCGATAGAGTAATAAAACTAATAAAGGAGATGCCAATTTCGTAGATCTTTAAAAAACCGAGGGTCGTCGGAAAAACGCTCGTAATTTTGAAAAACATAACCCTTTTTTTCGTACAATACAGACTTCCTTATTATGTAGGTAAATGTATTATTTTTCACATTTATTATTATTTTCCTTAATTTATAAATTTACATTATTTCTTTGTCTCTGTACCTACGTAACAGGGTTATTTTATTTTTTCAAAATGACGGGCGTTTTAAAAACGAATATGATAACACAATTAAGTTACCTACTTATGTATTTGTAACATAAGTCAGATAAACAGGTATAATAATTAAACACAAAATTTCGCAGTAAAGTTTTGTTTACTTTAAATAATAATTTGGTTCCTCACAAAATTCAAATTTCCTTCATTTTAGTATTTAAGTAAGTATCTCAATGATTTAAGTCGAAAATTATGTAACTAGGTACAGTATGTAGACGTAAAGTCGCCTTCAAAGATATGTTTACACTTATGCACCTTACTGCTTTCTAATAAGGTGCAAAGTGTAAATATATCTTTAACGTCGCCTCTACACGAAAACAAAGGATATCTTCAGCCAAGAATACCAATGCGAAAATATTATTGTTTAAACATAAGTAAATATTTTCTTGGACTAATTTTATATCTTTAGCCCAAGATATATTTTACTTCAATAAAGACATTTTACGTTAATAATTATCACTTTGTAGGCAAATTGTTTTCGTTATATACAAAACAATATTGTTTTGACGAAGAGGATTTCTCTTCGATGAAGAAGACATGAAGATACTTTTTTTCCGTGTACATGTACATAGGAACATTTATTAATTGTTTTACAATGTATAAATCGAATACTTATAAGTATTTTTTCATTACCTATTCTAATAGTATTGGCAAAATCCCAGTAGCAACAAACGCAGAATAATTTGAAGAAAACCTACTTTGGCCTTTGACTCATATTTTGAACCTTTATTAAATATACTTAGGTATTTACTAAATAAGTATATAATAGTAACTTAATAATTACTAGTACGTACATAGAGAGATTAATCAGTCATTTGAAGTACTTAATTAATTACCTACACAACTCATAACAGCGGTCCTTTTCGACCTGAGGCCAGCAGCGGAACTCTCTTTCTAACCCTATGTGTTAGAAAGAGACTTCTGCTTGTAAATTGTAACTTTATAAAACTGGCCTCTGGTGGATAAATAAATATGGCCGGTCTACCAGGACGAGAATATAAGTTGTGTCTCCTTTACTTAATATATATTCTATCGTCTAAAACGCAGCGTAAGGTGATGATGTCCTGGCAATTACTTCGATTCACGAATTCATGCGGATAACACGGAGTTGTCGAATGTAACCAATCCGTTCCAGGCCTGTACCGCGAACGCGAACCACTTAGTTCTTCGAATCGTCTATTTGCAATATTTGCATTACTCTCTTTCGTATATGCGAGAGCGATAGAGACGGGGCCAACGTATTGTCGATTTTCGAACTTCGCGGTAGGCCCTCAGCTTCCAGCAGTGAAACACGGTCTATACCATAGCTATGTCGGCGGCCGATCGTAAAATCAGGCAGATCGTAATGTTCCTGTGTAATGTTTTAACGATAGTCACATTAAACCAATGTATAGGTAGGTTAGGTTCGTTAGGTTGCTCCAGATGCCCAAAGGACAAACTGCCCAGAAATAGGAGCCCCGTCGACTCAGGGAGCGAGTCAAAGATTTTCACGTTTCACGATGTGCCTAGGAATTTCACGATATGCCTAATTTTACGATCGGCCGCCGACAGCTATACAGTAGGGTAGGGAGGTTTGTAAAATGTAATTACGGCATATATCAATAGCACGGTTGTGAAACCCTTTTCAAGTTTTCAGATGGTGGCAACAATAATATTGTACTAAGCTGCCATGCGACGAGAAGACTTCACGCGGTGAGCACGGGATATGGAGCGGAGCGCCATCTACATCCCCAAGCGATTTCTAATACATGTACCAGGCTCGCATAACACGAAACAGGTTTAAAGTATTACGATGCAATCACCCACAATCACAATCACATGGCATCATTTAGCCATTTGTCTCCACTGCTGAGCATAGCCTGCTCTTCGATTCGAGTTCGCTACTAGTCCCAGTCTTGAGATAATCTTACTAGAAGTGTTCCACGATCTTTCGAATATCATCCAGCCAACGAGCTAACAACTAGCTACGTGACTGAACCCAACGACTTGGCTACTACCAGGCTTGGTGGTCACGCAGCAAACACAAGGTCGTGGAGGGATACATGGCCGTGCCCGGAGCGGAGCGCCATCTGCAGCCCCATGCGAGAGTTGCTTGATGCGTTCCGTTCTTCTGGGTCAGAGAACGGACGGTAACTGGGAACAAGGAAAATGGAGTTACTTGAAATTGGAACGAAAGCGTAAAGCCCGCTTTATGCGGAGTGCGTGAATTACGCGGAATCTATGTTGTTATTGCCGAGAAGTCAATTTTTAGGTAGATGTCGAAAATCGAGTCTACCTATTCATTTCTTCGACACATTCGAAATTAGAAAAAAAATCTTTACAGAAGGTCTAGTTATGATCCCCAGATTCCAAAATGACCACTGGTTCAAAAGTTTATATATACAGCCTTGGCCAGAAGTGTTGAGCACCAATGCGATTTTCATACAAAACTGGAAAGTTCAGTCCATCGTTTCCATCTTTGTTTAAGTTATTTTGTCAATTAATTTAAACTAATAGGCATGTTTTGTTGAAGTTAGTAGTAACTGCATAGAATATTTGCAATATGTCGCACCGACTTAAATTTACATTTTTGGTACCTTCTGTTTTCATATTTTTTAAGTACCTTGAAGGTGTAATCGAACTCGCGGAGCGTAAGCGAAGTGAGTTCTTACAAACAACTCCAGACCGAACCGAACTGTCACCTGGCTACTGGGACGTCTCGGCATTTGGATGGCTTTTTGATTTCGATAGTTTGTCCGACGATAACTTTAGTAACGTTTTTCTGATCTTTATGAAATTTCTTGGGGCTGTAGGAGAGGTACATAAAATTTGTAAGTTCGTATATGAGCAGGATCGATCAAGTGGTTATGGAGTTAGAAGGAGAAAAAAAATCCTCCTTAGGGTCTTGTTATATTGGTCAAGTCGTTTGCAAGTAAATCGCGAGTTATCAGTTCGAGGCGGACTACTAGTTAAGTGAAGTTTTCTATATTCGAACGAGCGGAGCGTAAGCGAAGATCGTTCTTACAAACAACAACTGTCACCTGGCTACTGGGACGTCTCGGCATTTGGATGGCTTTTTGATTTAGATAGTTTGTCCGACGATAACTTTAGTAACGATTTTCCGATCTTTATGAAATTTGTTGGGGTTGTAGCAGAGACCAACAAAATTTGCGAGTTCGTATATGAGCTGGATTGAGACGGGGGTTCTGAAATTAGAAGGCCTAAAAAGGTTTTGTAAAGGGTTCCTGATACATTGGTCATCTTATTTGCTACTTTTACGAGCAAGTATAGTTGAGTTTGGTATCAAACGAAAGGTATTGATTAACACTCTCGTCAAATCGTTATTAACTGCTTACTGTTTCATAACAATTAGCAACATAAAATTGATTTCAAAAATATTTTCAATAATATATTAATCTTGGTGTAAATATTTTGACAACTGACTTTTTTTTAATTTATTAGAGCTTTGGCTGCTAGCGCTATCAGCATACTGACATTAACACATTACATTAGTTAGAGAGAGTTACCATAGACGCATAATGATGGTGACCGAAACCTATATAGTTGGTCCACAGATGAGAACGACATGCCAAGGCAACAGAGTGAGAGGCATGTGAGAGGTGGATTTAAATTAAGATGAGACAAAAACTGTTAAATCTGAAGCGATTTCGTCGCGGTAAAATTTTGCGCATCAACCGCACAATTTAATATGGACGTTTAGTTTCACCGTGATGGTTAGTTGAGAAAAAAATACCCGATACCTATTTTTGGTATTTGTAGTAATTCTACTATTGCACATTTATGGCGAAACACAAGATTCGCGAGTTCACAGTTCGGGGCGAACTACTAGTTATAAATAAAATATAACATTTACCGTTACCGTACATTGTTAGGATAGGGAAATAATGCTTAACATCAAAATTGTAAACAAAAAACACCTATGCTCAACACTTCTGGCTATATACATATTTCGCGATATCCGGAGCCCGATTTTGTCATCACGATAGCGGTCGCATGTTTGCTCCGATTGCTTTCAAACTTGGTACAAAAATGGCCCTGGTTGATACCTAGGACAAGTTCGTGAACGGGCGGAATAGGGCCAAAGGGACGGCTAGGGCCTCACTTTTTATGAAATCAGTTTTTCGGAAATAACTTTTTTCCTATGGAAAATATACCATCCGTTTTTCTTTTATATGGCGTGGGACCTGAATATATATAACTCCCTAAATCATATCTTTAAGAAAATATCGTTAATTTTAGTCGAAATTAAAAAAAAAACACCTAAATATTTCTGGAGAAAATTCATAACTCCTAAACGGTGAATAATTTTATGTCAGCAATATTTTTTATCGAAAGGTCATTTTTTTCTCTAAAATATTAAAAAACTATGTCTGTCGGAAAATGCACAGTTTTCGAAAAAAAAAGAAAAAAAAAACTGAAAGTGCGGATTTTGGCCTTGTTTAGCAGGTCTTAAT
Organism: Pammene fasciana; assembly: GCA_911728535.1. Taxonomy (NCBI): domain Eukaryota; kingdom Metazoa; phylum Arthropoda; class Insecta; order Lepidoptera; family Tortricidae; genus Pammene; species Pammene fasciana. Next base: position 4,365,796 of record OU452289.1, read on the forward strand.
TCTTGTGCCCGACTTTTACTGTTAAATTCATGTTAACACCACATAGGTCGTACTAAAAAAAATTGTAAAAAAAAACTTTGAACTGGTATCCCATGCGGTATCATGCAGCGCCCTTATCCATTCATCCACAAGGACAAGATGCGGAATCTACCTGTGCGTTCCCCTTGCGGGGATGGATTTTTTTGTCTCCCGAATTATTGGCGCCAGTTGGCGAGAAAATGTAAACTGCGCGCAAAAACATATCAGCAATATACCCTAATCAGCCGGTGCTCTCTGTAAGTGATTTTCAGAAGAAGTATCTGCTTAAATATAAGATGACGGTAACAAATTTACACCTATGTTATGTGGCAGAATGGGACAGACGGACCGACGCACATTCGGTGACGACAAGGGGGTAAGTACGGTCGACGTCAATTATATGTTTACACTTTTGCACCTTACTCCTTTGTAATAAATAAGGTCCAAAAGTGTGAACATATTTTTGACGTTGACTTTACTAAATACTCACGTTTTCAAAGTCTCCAGTGGCTCCTTCTCGTGCACACCAGTCTCCGGGTCGATAGTTGTCAATACACATCTGTAAGAAAAATATCGAACATTACCTACTACTCTCCACACTCTTTGAAGCGCTAGTAAGAGATAAAGTAGACTGGTGTAATATGCCTGTCTGAGAAATTTAATCTCATTTACTGAAAGTACTGAAACAGCTGCCGGCCTTGTACCACGAAGTTCGGCCGGAATGTGTGAGGACTGTGAGGAGTGACTTGAGACGACTGCAGCCGCGCGTTGAGGTCGACGACGGATACCGCGTTGATTACATGGTACTGGGTCAACTTACCTCAAGCACGGCTTGATGACTTCAAACACGTTGTCCCCAATCTTAAGGAACCGCCAACGATTCTCTTCATAGGGCTGCGGGCCTTGTACCACGAAGTTCGGCCGAAATGTGTAAGGAGTGACTTGAGACGACTGCAGTCGCGCGTTGAGGTCGGCGACGGAGGCCTCGTTGACTACATGGTACGGGGTCTCATCTGGGAATGCTCCCTGAAAAAAGTGGAAAACTTAACTAAATCAAAGTACTTATTGCAAAATATACGGTTTTTAAATAGTCTCGTTTTTAGTTGCAGGATATTACGAAGATCCTTCGCAGTAATTAAGTACTTTTCTTTTGACTTGGAACATCAAGAGCAGCAAGATGTTGTAGGTGTAAATTCTTCATCACCACCACTGACTAAAAAGCTCTAGTTTGTGTTCGAAATGTTTTTAAGAGATGTGCGCAAGCTTATGATTATGTCATATGACTTATGAGATTGACTATGATAATGGTCTTATTCTTACCCTACATTTTCTTCCCGTGGTCACACTCTTCGTACCTTGATAAGTTATCGTTGTGACGTTGGCATAATATCGGGTATTTATCCTTACTGGATATGGTCTGACGCAACACACATGCGGCAGAAGCTAGAGCTAAATACATACCGTGTCATTCTCGTTGAACTTCTGAAAGGTGTTGCCCATCAAATTCAGTTTTCTTGGCTTCTGCGACACATAGTACACCAAGCGGAAGTTGTTCGTAGAGAGGTCCAAAAGTCTGAAAAGACAAAATCATAACTTCATTGATGTTCATTACTTCCAGAAACTACTGAACAGGCGATGCGGAGGCCACTGTACCTACTTATTGAAGCAAAGTTAAGGATCAGAAATGTCCACATGTACAAATGACTTCAGTGCTGTATAATAGTGCTAATAGACGGGAAGATTTGGTTCGGGCCGGACTCCGGATTTGGTTCGCTCCGAACCAAATCTGTCGACGACAACCTTACAGACCAAATGCGGAGTCCGGCCCGAACCAAATCTTCCCATCTATAAGCATTATTAAGCCTACCTAGAAAACCATTCGGAGACCTCCCAGCCGCAGTCCAGCACAGGCACCGTCACTTGTCCCTGAACCACAGCCGTCTTAGGACTTTGCAGTGCTACCACCTGAAAACCCAGACAACAGCGGTAAAATAGGGTCTTGCACATGCATGCATTGATATATTTAAATGTGCCGTAGAAAGAGGAATGCCCCAAAGACCTAAAATTGTGTAACTACGGAGTAATTAGGTATGTTTACGGCAAGGGTGGACTGAATTCGAAATGAAACTAATTTCTAAAATAAAATTCTTAGCGTAGTGAAGGGACTGAGCGGTGCTTGGGCGTAAGGATGGAGTTCCTCAGCTCACGCGGGGCTGTACTAGTAGCAGCTTTGGGTGGCTCCTGGCTGTCATGAAGCTGTTCTACCATCGCATACCTCAGCCAGGTTAACATAGACGGGCTCCATGTCGCGGTGCTTCAGCGTGAGAATGGAGTTCCTCACGCAGGGCTGCACTAGCGACAGCTCCGGGTAGTCATTAGCTGTCACGAAGTTGCCCTTCTCGTCTACTACCATCAGCACCCTGGAATTGTTAAAAAGATTAATTAATACCGACATAAAAAACACATAATCAATCGAACCAGGAATTGAGCTATTAGATTTAAGCACTCATCATCATCATCATCTCAGCCATAAGACGTCCACTGCTGAACATAGGCCTCCCCTTTCATTAAAGGGGGGGGGGGGGTTGCCATACGCGCCACGCTTGGCAGGCGGGATGGCGCGCGCAGTTTTTTTTTGTTTATTGTTTGTAGGATTTCGGAATTTGCTGCTGCACATCTCCCGGTATATTCCCTTAGCAGACTCCTACTGCAACCACGGGTAGATATGGTGGGGGACAATTCTAAGGCCGGGCACCCCACGGCTGATTTAAGCACTGGACTGGTATAATTCTAGATCCGGGATCGATTCCCGGGCAGTTTATATTGGACTACGATTAAAATGTATCTGTAGCGGGGGAGAGTAAAGTAGGCAGGGTGTAGTGGCGGTGCTGCTCAGGTGCCTGAAAATAAGGCAAGTCGACGGGGATCGTGTTATATGGACGCTCCGCCACTGGCAAGGTGTATACTTACCCTACCTACTATCTCGCCCTAAATACATGTTAACATCTTGACTCCACTATCTAATTTATCCATTGTGTTTTGCATTTAATTAGTCCTAATTAGGACAATTAGGTCCCTTATCAAATTGATGACGTGTGAGTAGCTTCTAAACTTTTGAATAGTTATTTGTTATACAAGGGGTGAAAGTTGTATTTTACGGGCGAGTGTTATTTGAAACACGAGCTAGCGAAAGGATTCTATTATTGACCACGAGCGAAGCGAGTGGTTCAAAAATAGAATCCTGAGCGTAGCGAGTGCTTTAATACACGAGACGTAAAATAACTTTCACCCGTGTATAACACAAAACTTTTCACCTCACTACAGCGAGGAAAATAAGAAAAAGGGTGCATTTTGCTCGGTTTCCCGTAATTCCTCAGGTGTTTAATACTTCTTCATCACTCGAATCACTCATTTTTAACAAAACAACTTAGAAAAACATGCGAATATTTAATGTTGATATGATGGATGAATTGAAATGAAAAGTTTTGACGTAAAAGGTTTTATTAAATGTCAGATGCGTTTCGTTCGTACGTAGACTTATTGGGCTGTCAGAACATTTTATCCGTTTTTACAAAAAGAATAAAGATTAATGTTGAATGCTGATATTTATGAATTAAAATAAAGTTCTAAGACTATATTTAGTGTTTTTACTCGATGCAATTCATTAATTGCGATGTTAAAAATTCTGCACTTTTAACGTTTTACGTTTTGTTAGCTGTCAAATGTCACTTAAGCCACTTGTCACTTATGTCAAAACTCTTTCACCACATGTGGATAAAAAGCGATTTTCACAATAGATATTAAACAAACAAAAAGGGCTTTCCGAGCTAGTGAGGTGAAAATTAATTAGCAGTTACGAAACACGCACTTTCGTGCACATATTTTTGTACAGTCGACGTCAAAAATTCATTTGGACCTATTTTTGACGTCAAACTTTAATTTATTTTTAATGAGTTTTTAATTTGTAGGTAATATTTCTTTGTTATTTAAGTTCTTGTGTTTTATAGTTGAATATATATAACCACACAATGTATTTTTCCTCTTCAACTTTCATCTTCATCTTTCAATATCAATTTCGTCTAGCGCATTCAACTCTTGCATGCATCAAAACGCATGCAACTAACTGTCGTAACCACATTAGTCGTCAAGTCGGTAGTCTTTCAAATGTTGAAAGCTTTGTTGAACCGAAATCCACCGAGCGCGGGAACGCTTGCCTTAGGGCATGCGCGATGCTTGCAATTCAAAAAAGGCATGCGCTAAGGGCATGCCTCACGTGCGTTGTTGAATGCGCTTTGACGCATGCATTTGTTGAACGAAAAAAGGCACTGTGTGGACATAGCTATACTACAACTTACCTTGATTTTAATTATTTTCTAGGACCCAATCTGTCAGATTGAGAGGTTTAGGTAATAAACGTTAGGGAGCTGAGGGAAGGGCAGGGTACACGACAGATTGGGGCCTAGAAATTGCAATGTCTAATACCGATTTATGGTGGTTGAATTGCCCGTATATGATTCCGCATGAACGTTATTCAAAATGTTATTAAACCGTTTTCCAAAATGCCGACGTACGTCAACTCCGTGGGTATTCTTGTCCTTTTGCTGTGCTGTGGTATACCTAGATGTGTTTGTGTGTGGTAGACGCAGACGACGCAGTAGGCACAACCAAGTATGACCCACATGACCGAGCGTTCTTACTTCTTACCTGTCTCTCAACCAGCCATCCTTCAGCCCCAAACTCGTGCACGTAGCGGCTTCCATAACTATACCTCCACACGACTTGATTGGGTATGCATAGATGTTCTCCAGGGTACCGACGTGTGTCCACTCCGTTGGTAACTTTATCTTTCTGCTATGGTAGATATAGTAGGCGCTACCGAGGACGCCCGCTGTCACGACAGCAGCCGCTGCCGTCGAAAAGGGGGCTGAAATGACAAAGAATAGGTACAGTCGCCATTAGATATATCGGAGCGGCCACGGTGGTCACAAATATCTGATCTACGCCTCTAAATATTATCAAGGCATGTAACCCATACTTTACAGTATGAGCTACAAAACAGCAGCAGCCAATCCAGTATTTTTCCAGTAGTTTGTATTTGGCAGGCTTGCCTAAGGCAAATCCGCCCTCTGCAAGTCTAAGGTAAACAGCTCGCTGTTTTGTAGCTCATACTGTAAAGTATGGGTTACAGGCGATAAAGTGCATGTTTTGACATTTTTTAGTATCTTGACCTTTCCGATATAATTGATGGCGACTGTACTTGTCTTTAATCCAAAGTACAGGATGATAGGATGGATTGAAGTGATGTATATTTAACTATTTAATTTGTGGAACTATTTGGTTTCCATTCTTAGGGGGCATTCATTATTCACGTGAGGTGGGCTGTTAGGTGGTAATACTGGTAAATGTAGCCTGGTAACTGGTAAGGCGGTCACCGACTAATCAGTCCGCCTGACGATCTCGGCATGTCAGTTAGAACAAAATTTTGCCGGCTCCGAACATTTGTGTATTTCACGAATGTAATTTACGATGTCAACCTAAAAATTGATGATAGTTTATACGATAGATAAGTAAGTATAGTAAGATTTTTTTAAGATGTCGGAATTGTAGGTAGATATCCCTAGTAAGATTCCGCAATCTTACAAAAATACTACTGCCTGCCTACCTAACTATTTATCTTGTCGAACGAGCGGAGCGTAAGCGAAGATCGTTCTTACAAACAACAACTGTCACCTGGCTACTGGGACGTCTCGGCATTTGGATGGCTTTTTGATTTAGATAGTTTGTCCGACGATAACTTTAGTAACGATTTTCCGATCTTTATGAAATTTGTTGGGCTTGTAGCAGAGACCAACAAAATTTGCGAGTTCGTATATGAGCTGGATTGAGACGGGGGTTCTGAAATTAGAAGGCCTAAGAAGGTTTTGTAAAGGGGTCCTGTTACATTGGTCATCTTATTTGCTACTTTTACGAGCAAGTATGGTTGAGTTTGGTATCAAACGAAAGGTATTGATTAACACTCTCGTCAAATCCTTATTAACTGCTTACTGTTTCATAACAATTAACAACATAAAATTGATTTCAAAAATATTTTCAATTATATTTTGATTTTGGTGTAAATATTTTGACAACTGACTTTTTTTTAATTTATTAGAGCTTTGGCTGCTAGGGCCATCAGCATACTGACATTAATACATTAGTTAGAGAGAGTTACCATAGACGTATAATGATGGTGACCGAAATCTATATAGGTGGTCCACAAATGAGAACGACATGTCAAAGCAACAGAGTGAGAGGCATGTGAGAGGTGGATTTAAATTTAGATGAGACAAAAACTGTCAAATCTGAAGCGATTTCGTCGCGGTAAAATTTTGCGCATCAACCGCACAATTTAATATGGACGTTTAGTTTCACCGTGATGGTTAGTTGAGAAAAAATACCAGATACCTATTTTTGGTATTTGTAGTAATTCTACTATTGCACATTTATGGCGAAACACAAGATTCGCGAGTTCACAGTTCGGGGCGAACTACTAGTTTAGTTAAATTACATCATACATACTCGTAACATAATCAACAGCTGAAATTTTATCAATATATGATGACTGTAGATTGTAGAACAAGGTCGTTTGTAAGAGTTGAATAACAGACGTATGTAAGTATTTACCTCGTTATGACGTCGATTCGATTCACACGAGTTGAACTTATTAAAATAAAATCTTATTCTGAGAAGTCCGTAACTATACCCTTTTCGACTATTGCGCCACTATAAACAAGACGGAGAGGTAAAATATCTATTCCTGGGTCGCGTTTTATAAAGTTACAATTTACAATTTCGCTTTTTGCCTCTCTTTCTATCCAATATGTGTGCTAGAAAGAGAGGCAAACAGCGAAATTGTAAATTGTAACTTTATAAAACGCGACCCTGTAATAATATACTACGGGTTATAAACGTGTTTAGTGAGTCATATCAGAGTTTTCGAAAGTTCTAAAACTTTTTTACGATTAATTTACCAGTAGGTAAATATTTTGTAATGTTGATTTAAGTTACCATAGAGTTATTATGATGGCTGCAGATATAGGTAAGTACTCACCGTTCTTTGACATGACGAACTAATCTAATAACTGTTAATCCGCAATCCAAATATATAATGGGCTCTGTAATTTACAGGCTGTAAATAATATAATTCACAGCAAACACTCGCACCACCGACGGTTACTGACACGTATCGAGCGCCGAGTGAGTGAGTCTTTGTACTTGAGTCTGGCTGGAGTCAAATTCAGTACTTAAGGGGGCACGCTCGTTCGCGTACGGACGCAAACTACGTAACCTCGAACGAGGCAATTTAGATCGTCCAAGACAACATGGACTTTATCATAAGTAGGTACCTACTTATTGAATATAATATGCATGTACAGTCGCCATCAAATATATCGGAGCGGCCAGGGTACTCAAAAATATCTGAACATGCACTTTATAGCCTTGATAATGATAATAGAGGCGTTGTTCAGATATTTGTGACCACCTTGGCCGCTCCGATATATCTGATGGCGACTGTACTACCAAAGCACAGTTTCAAGTACGAAATCAATTTCATAGTTCTGAATTAAATATAGGTGACGTCCCACGGGTGAAAGTACCTTATGGCGGTTGGCGCTTACGTTGCGAAGCATCGCATTAGTATTGTAGCGTCGTTAGAAATAGCGTAAGCCCCAACCGCCATAAGGTACCTATTCTCGTGGAATGTCACTAGATAGTCTCATATCTGGAGTGTATGTCTGTGGCAGTATCTGAATCCGAAATTAAATATTTATTTTATATAGTCATTCATTTTAATTTAGGTAGTTGAACATCATGAGTTTACCTAGGTAAGGTATATAGTAATGATGATCCTTAATTAATAAGTTTACACACCTTGAGATACAAAAACACGTGTCGAGTATTTCTTTAGTAACTATAATGAAATAACTAACTGTTAGCCTACTGATTTTATTTATTGAAATATTTCCTTTTGCGGCGTATTAGGGAATCGAGTGATTAGTAACAAACTGTATTAAGTAGTAGGTACAGTCGCCATCAAATATATCGTAGCGGCCAAGGTGGTCACAAATATCTGAACAACGACTCTATTGTCAAGGCGATAAAGTGCATGGTCAGATATTTTTGAGTACCGTGGCTGCTCCGATATATCTGATAGCGACTGCACCTACTCAAATATATGTTATTGCAAAATTACATAGCCATATGTAGTAGCCTTCCTAAAACAGCGCTAACATAGGATTAGCAAGTTTAGCGGATTAATAAAGATATCTTATCGTATTACTTATGTACTCTGCTACTCTGCTGACACGTGTGCGAGGCAGTAGCAACAGCCTCCTAAGGACGTTGGCTGAACGTCTTGATTGCCGTCTCACTAGCTACTGGGTAGATGTGCTGATAGGCAGAGCTAAGTAGATGTAAATGTAGTACAATTTAAGTAAATTTTAAGTTGATGTAAGTACTAACATAGGGTGTAAGTAAAATAAGAATATTGTAACTAACAAAATTATGGATCCTAACGGTCTGAAATAAACGAATTTTATTTATTTTATTTTATATCATTGAGCAAAATAAATTTAATTATTATATAGGTAGGTATGGTATGCTGCACCTTAACAAACGGGAAATTACCGCGTATAAAGATACCGAATACATACCTGCAAAACGTAAAGCGGTTAAATCCCATTAAAACAAAAATCCAGAGAGCCATATATTACAATTATAATCTCTAATTACATTCGCTTGGTGCAAAGTTAATAAATAAATTAAAACACAGTTATAATTTATAATTAAATATTTAAATTTATACGTATTACCTTACATTCCATAGACCAATGATAGACAACGACGACAACGTGAACGTGTAGAGACAACCAATAAAAGCACTAGGACTATTCAGACGAATAACGTTTCATTCAACGCACATCATGCTATAACCATGACAATACTTTTGTAAATTATTCTTCGAAAGTACAAAAGCAAGACTTAATGTAATATATTTAGAAGTAAACTTGAAAATACTTAAGGTTTTGTATGTACATTATTATTTTCTTTTGTTTAAACCACAATAGGTCGGAACTAAAATGCTACGTGAAAATAACTAAGCAACAACGTCAACGTGTAACATGTCATTTCGCTGCTGTAAAGTGTGGTCCGGTCATGGGTCCGGTCTGACTTTCAATAAATTTTTCTTCAAAATGTGTAATTTGTGTCTGGTTTGAGCACAAATTTATGAATAAAACAATTGATAGTCATTTCCGGGAACGTTAGTAACAATTAGTAAACATGGTGTTGCTTGGTAATGACGAGGTGACTATGTATTTCTGGTATAATTATTTCATACTAATTACGTTGAATTTGCTTTCATCAACATATTCTTATTTTTCAGTTCCTCGTTGAACTCACAAAGCTGTTCCAAAAGTCACGTGTTTCAGGATCCATAACCATGACTATGAAAAGATGTAAGTAGTGATCGACTATTTTAGTTAGGTAAATGTTACATTCAAAGATGTTCTTTACAATTGTTGTTTATTCTAGATGATGGGCGAACTAAACCTGAGCCGCGGGATGGAACACCAGTAGTTAAGAACCCGGAATACAAATGTTTAATTAGGGCACAATCTAGCAGCAAGAAAATCTCAACTGTAGTTGATCAAAGAGAAGTGGAAAGATTCAGTACAGCTTATACTAGCCTACTAAGGACGAGCGTTAATGGACTGAAACGCTTGAAAAAACCCAAGAAGAAGGCAGTGGTTACTCAGTAATGGCATGTAATGCCACGGCAATGTGTCAAGAGACTGAAAATATAGTGCGCAATGTGTTCTATGAAACAAACTGTTGTGTGTGTTCCACCAAGGTGTCCTAAGTGTGTTGGAGGTCCATTGAACTGTGCTCTTCTCTCGACAGAGATGGAAGAGTTGGGTCCATGCGCTGGTGACGCAGGCTCTGTTCCTCCTTGACCATCGTCCAATGTCAACTTATTTATACTTTTAAGTCTACATTTTCAAATAAATATTAAAAAGATTTAACATCATTTGAAGTTTTTTTTATACGAATGTATATTATGTGTTATCCTGTTGGCTAATTTACTACATGGGTATCTATCAATGGTATTTAGTGGTTGATGTAAATGATGTATAATGACAAAACCATAAAAAAATCTTTTATAAACAAATTGTCTTAAAAACTTAAAATTATTTTACAAATAAAATAACGTGTATTGATTTCAAGTGTTATATTTCATTTTAAAGATTTTATATTAAAATAACAATTACATTTGTTATAGACTTTAGAATATCACAATAAGAATGAGACCAATACAAATTATAGTAGGCACACTTAAATTTAAGATTACATACTTTTTCATTTGTTTAATAATATCAAGCACCAATATATAAATTTTAAACAAGTTTTTTGAGCCTTGCCAATTAGAACAATTATTTATTGATTTAGTATAAAAAAATATGTTAACTTGAAATATGACCTATATATACAATTATGTTATGAACAAGGTACCTACATACTCTGTTAACATTTTGAAGATCAAGCATCGGACGAAAAACTCGTGCACTCAGCACCAGCGCCTGCAAGCACACAATGCAAACCTGTTATATTTTGGACGTGATATCACGTGCACGTGCAGGCGTTGAGGGCACGACTTTCCGTGCGCCTGATTTGACGTCTTTGGCGGTCAAATGGTTAAAAAGACTCATGCAAAGTATTTATTTATAATAATACATCATTTATACAAACATCGCATTCATACAAAAATTAATAACAACACATGAAACAAAGAGATAAATACATTTCAAACAAAAGTCATGCATAACAAAATTTATATAAAATCAAGCAATGCTAATACACTTTCACTAATACTTAAAATAATCTGATTTGGTTAACAAAAAATACCATTATAGTTCCACTCTTCCTTATAACAAATACATTTTGAGTTATTGCATCAGTAGGTACAGTCGCCATCTGATATATCGGAGCGGCCAAGGTGGTCACCAATATCTGAACAACGCCTCTATTGTCAACGCAATAAAGTGCATGTTCAGATATTTTTGAGTACCCTGGCCGCTGTACTGTACTGTCAGTATTTCTCACTGGATTCATAAATATCTGAATTATAATAAAATAATCACTACAAATTCACAATAGATACGAGTATAACAAGTCTTTACTTACATTCTGTATTTATTATTACACGTTTTTGCATATCCATTGCCATCATGAGCAATTATCTCTCTTTATAATAAAAATAAATACCAGTATGTACAAATTTACTACATACATATATGTATTGAATCACCTAGCCTAGTCAGTAGTGAGTAGTGTCTACGAAGCAGGAGGTCCCAGATTCAAATCCTGGTCAGGGCATTTATTTGTGTGTTTATCGAGAATATTTGTATATATCAATCAATTACATATATAGTTGGCTAGTACCCACAATACAAGGCTTATTGAGCGAGTGGTACTTGATAGATTTGTGTAAGATTATCCCATAACATTTATTTATTATTTAACTCTTCAAAATAGCGATGTTCAAATACATAGGCATCATGCCAAAGCTGTGAATCTGGTCAGTTGGTAATATAAGTATTCGAATTAACTGACTTAGCAGGATTATATTATAATGAGCATAATCAGAAAGGTTTGAATTGGTTGAAGATAAAAGTCATATATTAAATAAATAAACACGGGTTACTCATTACTCACGTCTTTTAAGTCAAATATTGCTCAACATGTTTCGCTCCATAACGTCGTCCAGTCTGCGTCGGTTAGCCAACGCAAATGGCTCATGAATAAGCTCCTCCTTATGGAGCGAAACATGTCGAGCAATATTCGACTTAAAAGACGTGAGTAACCCGTGTTTTTTTATTTAATGTCTGATTCTCACGGAAATTTTGTGTTTAAAATAAAAGTCATATCATAAAATTGTTCAACTATGAACATCATGAGATGCTCACACTTGCGTCATTCTCACATTACGATGTCAAGGTTCTATTCATATTGAACCGTCTGGTCTGGTTCGTGGAGTATCTAAGTCGTGTCACTGTCTCTCGGAGACTGTCGGTTATCCGGTCAATTGTTTCAACGTGTCTAATTTTTAATTTAAAAGTGAGTCGTTCCAGAAGAGTACGTCGGTCGGCCTGTCGGTCAGTCAATATCTCGTCGGCGAGGAGGTCGGAAGTCGGTTCAGCTGGTGCTAGTATGTACTTGCTGCTCACGTTGCGGCATGTTCAGTTGATGGTAGCCTTGTTGGTGAGCCGCTTGAGGCAGGCGGAGCGCACTTGGTCGTTGCCGAGACGCTCGGCCTCGTGCAGCACTCGGCGCAGCTCGTTGGTGCGCTCGTGTCGCGCCGCTAGTATGTAGGCATTGCTCACGTTGCGACACAAAAGATAGCACGATATCTGTGGAATAGGAAAACATATCGTTGTCACATTCTTGACAAAGTAGTTGTGGCGGTTACACTTAATATTTGGTGATGATACCAGCGCAGGGCATCCCTAACTGTTGGTCACGACGCCATAGGGCGTCGCGTCATCATACCGAAAATCGAAACCGGCATCGGAAACCGATCGTCATACATTACCTATCCGTGACCGCACGACTGCTTTAAGAATAAGTTCCAGAAGGCGTCACAGTGAAAAAAATTTTGAGCAGCTCTGCCATAAAACAATGACTGTAATAATAGTACTGGTACCTTGATGCTTAGGCTGGAGACATGCTGGATGAGCAGCTCGGCCTGTTCGTCGTGGAGCTGCCCGCGTGCCTCGCAGCGCGCCACCACGGCGCCTACTCCCCACTCCAGCACTTGGTCGCTCATCAGACTGTAAAACAAATTATTTCCAATAAGAAGTCGGTTAAAAAAAAGCACCGACTTCGCTTAGGCTACTCCACTTTTCTAAGAGAAAATACCAGAGTTACTGCAAAAATACATATATCACATAATTTTATTTATTTATTTATTTTATTTTATTTCGTAGGAAAACTTACAGCTATAGAGTAACAAGATAGTTAGTGATGTAGAAACAGTGAGCCAATTAAAAGTTTCCACAGATAGAAACAGCATAAAAATACGAAGTGTGCAAAAGTACTAAATTCATTTATAAACAAACTTACTTAGATATAATTTAGTTTCTTACCAGCAAGAATGAACTTATACAGTGAACGAGAAGAACAAGAAAATAAATAAAAAACAAAGAAACCATAATTTATTTTATTATTATAATTTTTTTTAAGTTCCCTCTATTTCTCTCTCATGCCATCATGAGATTGGGCCCAACCATGACCCAACTGTTAAGTATTGAAACATTTTTTTATTTCAAATCGTTCCTCTTAGAATAATCGTTAAATAAACATATACACACTATGGTAAAAAGATCTGCCTATGAAGCAGGAGGTCCCGGGTTCGAATCCTGGTCAGGGCATTTATTTGTGTGTTTATCACGGATATTTGTTCCTGAGTTATGGATGTTTTCTATGTATTTAAGTATTTATCTATTATATATATCGTCGCCTAGTACCCACAACACAAGCCTTATTGAGCTTACTGTGGGACTAGGTTGATTCGTGTAAGATTGTCCCATTATATTTATTTTCTCCAATGTGCTCGGAAATTTTCAGCTTACTGTAGCAAAATGAGTACGTGAAGTTCTTCATTTTTTACCAAAAAGAATTAAAAAAAATAAAAATCATTATTTACCTGTTTTAGCGGCCGTGAAGTAATTTGTCAACGCCATAAATATGTATACACTTTTGCACCTTACTCCATTGTAATAAGGTTCAAAGCGTATACATATTTTAGGCGTTGACTAGTAAAATCCATTACTGTATTGTTTTTTACCTTTTAAACTTTTCATCCGACTAAGAAATATCATTTCAAACAGCCAATACTTAAGCGACGTCTATACACCGTCTGAACGGCAATCCCTTCAAACGGTAGGATAGAGCGAGATAGTTAGATCAAAAACCTTGGTTGTCTCGTTCTTTGTCATAGCACCGCGTCTGATCGTGCGATGAGGCTTAATACAAACATAGACAAAACAACTATTTTTAAGGTTTAATCTTGTATCTGTTGCATAAAAGGAGCATATTTAATACTGTCTTAAATAGCTTTTGACGAAAATTTCTTTTTAAATATTATTTGAATGAAAATTGGCAGTATACATAGTTCTTAATACTTTAAAAAAAATTATAGAGGGAAGCTAATTCATGACATTGAACGCTAATAACGTAACCAAAATCTGTAATTTATTTCATTTACTTTACTTTATTTCCTCGCACTTTTAGAGAAAAGCACTATATATGCCTCGGCGGGAATAGAAATTCGTGGACTCGTCTTATTTTTTCGGACTCAGCTGCGCTTCGTCCGAAAAAATCGCTCATCCACGAATTTCCCTTTCCCGTCCTCTGCAATAATGTACTATTATTTATTTATTTATTTATCTGTAAACGTATGTATAGGATTCCTAAAAAAGCCAGTATGATCCATTAACGATCTGTAAGGTTTCATCATAGGAAATAAGATCTCACTTTAGACACGTAGGGGTTATTATGCCTATATTAATTTAGTGCTGGTTACCTGGACGCCGTCTCTTTGGACTCCCTGATGCATTTGGCCAGAGTCTTCACTTCCATGAAGCGGTCGGTGTTCACCAGGTACTTGGCCACGTGCGTGTAGATGTTCATAGAGTCCAGCTTGTGTTCCGTTATCACCCTGTTAACAAATTATAAAACCATAATAATAAATAAAGGATACGGCTCAAAACCTGGACACGTGGAAGGGAAGGAGGGAGGCCTTTGCCCAGCAATGGGACACTTTTGGCTCCTATAAAAAAAAGTCATTAATCAAATGATCGGACTGTTGCTACATTGCTATTTGGTTATAAAGTTGTTTCAAAGCAAATAAATTTAAATGCTTTGTCACCACGGCAGATAGACTCGAATAGACTGCAAAATACCTAATTATCCAAAAATGACAGACGCTTACACTCTTAGCTTCCGGATATCCTGATTTGCACCAAAATTACTTTTTTAAAAAGAACGCATTTTAAGGCCAATTCAAATCTGTCTTGGCCGTATTCGACCCAAACAACGTGAGTGGTCTAAAGACTCTAAACTCTTTAGCATCTCCATCCCCCATTCTTTAAAGTAGTATACAGGGTGTAACAAAAATACTGGTGATCCGTTTAAGGGCATAATTCGTATCACGACTAAGAAAAAGTAGGTGAAAAATATTTTGGACGCGAAAAAAATTTTTTTTCTATGGGACAGGTGGTCCCAGCCTGTCGACCCTCCATACTAAACCAAAATTTTTTCGCGCGAAAATATTTTTTTCTTACTCTTTCGTTATTAGAATACGATACCAATTATTCCCTTAAAAGGATCACCAGTATTTTTGTTACACCTTGTATAACTTACTACTGAACCGCTTAAAATTGTATAACTTGAAAGCCAAATCGAACCCATCGTTAATAGAATGTTCCGTAGCCAGTATCAAAGACACTATCCGTATTTTTTTAATCCGTATTCGACCCGAACAACGTAGCCAAACAACGTAAGGGGTCTAAACTCCTTAGCAACCGGACCCCTCCTACTCTGCACGGGTATAACTTTCCCTATATAACCATTATATTTTAGATACTTCCTTGAAAGCTAAACCAAATCCATCCTTAACAGACTGCATGCCCTGTAGCCAGTATCCGTATCTTGTCCGTATTAGACCCGAACAACGTAAATGGTCTAAACTCCTTAGCATCAGATCCCTCCTACTCTGCACAGGTACTTAGCTATTTAAAATTGTACAAATTTACTTGAAAGCCAAATCGAATCCATCCTTAACGGACTGCCCCGTCGCCAGTATCAACGCGACTATTCGTATCTTGTCCGTATTCGACCCGAACAACGTAAGTCGTCTAAAATCCTTAGCATCTGGATCCCTCCTACTCTGCACGGGTATAACTTTCCCTATAATCATTACACTTTTGCATACTTACTTGAAAGCCAAATCGAATCCATCCTTAACAGACTGCCCAGTCGCCAGTATCAACGCGACTATCCGTATCTTGTCCGTATTCGACCCGAACAACGTGAGTGGTCTAAAATCCTTAGCATCTGGATCCCTCCTACTCTGCACGGGTATAACTTTCCCTATAATCATTACACTTTTGCATACTTACTTGAAAGCCAAATCGAATCCATCCTTAACAGACTGCCCAGTCGCCAGTATCAACGCGACTATCCGTATCTTGTCCGTATTCGACCCGAACAACGTGAGTGGTCTAAAATCCTTAGCATCTGGATCCCTCCTACTCTGCACGGGTATAACTTTCCCTATAATCATTACACTTTTGCATACTTACTTGAAAGCCAAATCGAATCCATCCTTAACAGACTGCCCAGTCGCCAGTATCAACGCGACTATCCGTATCTTGTCCGTATTCGACCCGAACAACGTGAGTGGTCTAAAATCCTTAGCATCTGGATCCCTCCTACTCTGCACTGGTATAACTTCATCTATGACATTGAGGGGCAGGCGACCGGCCGCTTCGTTGGCCGCTAAGTATTTGGCGACTTCCATTTGACGTGATATTGTAGTCATGAGGTTGTCTAAGGTTATTTTGTCTAGATGGAAGTGGATGGATTTTGGGTCGTTGGTTTCTGGAAAAGAAGGAGAAAGCTTTAACGTGGCATTTAGATATTTAATTGACATTTGTATGTAATTTAGGGCAATAATTAATTTTATAGTAAGCAGAACGATACCACAATGTTTAGAAATAAAGTAAAAGTAGAAAAATCCACTGCCTCAAGCGAAACTCTGTGAACAACTTAAGTAATTCATTTTAATGATATAATTAATTCGATTATGGATAAGTTTCGATTAAACTACCTTCAACTGAAATTTACCAGTCGCTTCTTGATGAAAGAAAACTTGGTAAAGACATTTTGATGATCCCATTAAGGCCTAGTTTTCACTCCCATTTGATTGTTAAGAGGTTAGTTCATCAAAACTAATGGCGTATATTCTCGTGATTAGTTTGCCAGACGCGGAACTCAGATGTCTTGAAGATATAACAGCTAGGAAAGTGCTGATCATGAATAGAACTTACTAGCAGCCGGCACACATTGAGCCAAATGATGGTGCGCGGCCGCGAGCGTCCCACTGCGAGTGTGTAACGCTGTGAACGGCGTACTGCGCACCGGCCGAGCGTACAGCAACGCGCAGGTGGCTGACGCGCGCGCGTGCTGCCCCGAGCCGCATTGTAGGGCGTAGAGGGCTTCTAGGCGTTTAGTTGCTTCGAGGGTGCGGCATATGTGCATTATATATTCCTGGAAAGACCAATAAGGAAAATGTAACCTTCTGGAAATAATATAGGGAATATATTCCTCAAAATAGGCAAGCCAGATAGAATCGAGTTCATGTATATTCCACCGCCACGAAATTGATTTGTGACGTTGCGAACATATGATAAAAAGTCAACTACATTGGTTCAGTTAACTGACAGTTTCCTAACTAAAAAAATGCACATAAATCGCACTTGAATGGTTCAACATTTATTTATATTATTGAGGGCAATCTTCAATACATAATTCAGTAACAAATATTCGTGATAATCACGAATAAGGGCCCCTACCGGGATTCGAATTAGGAATCAGCTTTGTAGGTAGAGTAGACTTTAGCGGCCTGTAGACATCTAGTCTACAGGCCGCTAAAGTGGAGCTTCCTGTGTATAATTAAATTAAATTTATTTAGAACATAAACACCCAGAATAAACATTTGACATGTGTAATGTCTTAATCTTGTAAACATAGAGTAACTTAAATAGTAGAGCAGCACAGCCTGAGAACTATTTGAAGCTCAAGTCAATCGCGCCATCTGCCCGAAAGCAACCTAAAGATACCCAAAATGTAAGAGGAAATGAACTCTTACATTTTGGGTATCTTTAGGTGGCTTTCACGTAGATGGCGCGATTGACTTGAGCTTCAAATAGTTCTTAGGCTGTGCTGCTCTACTATGAAAGTTACGCTATGCTTGTAAATAACATAACTTTGACTTACCGACCACAAATCCAGCGAGCTATCCACATCGCTCATAGCCTTCAGCAGCTCATTAACCTTATCCTTCTTCAAGCACTCCATATAAACCGACTCAGTAAACGTCTCCTTATCCACCAAGTTATCATAGCAATACGTCAACACCTCCGCCATATTCTTATACTTCATATAGAACGCTATGTTAGCTACATGAGACCCGTAGTTACTCAAGTAATAAACACATTCTTTGTAGAAGAATGGGTCGAGTTTTTTGACTAGATGGTCGACTTTAGGCTCGTGGTTGTTGTTTCTTCGTAACAAGCCCTGGGCGAGGCTCTTCTTAGGCTGGACGGTGGCGGTTTGGAAGTCGCTATAGTCTCCTTGTTTGATTTTTTTGACGCTGGCTAGCGTGTGCATAATGTTGAGCGCTGGTTCTGTGACTTGGATTCGCTTTTTGCTTGCGTTTAGTGATGTTAGTTTTTCGTTTGTAGACTGAAAGGAAAATATACATTAATATTGTCCTAATCTCTTAATTCTCTTATTGAGAAGTAGCCAGGAGTTAACCGCAGGGCTATTCGCTATAATCTTCACAAGATTTTACTCTCATGAAAATAAAGTCGTGCTAACACCATTTTGAACACTTCTTCCGCTTAAATACTTCCGCTGCTGACTGTGCAGTTCCTCAATTACTTATCGGACTGAGTCTATTGTATCTGGCGCAATTGGTTGGATCCGAATACGATCATAAATTTGTAACGAACATAAAGTAGCCCTCGTAATACAGATAATTAGTCGGCATCGCTCGGCTTTCTTCAGGAAAAAGGGGTCGTATTAGGACGTTTTCAACCTACTTCAAGATTTCGAAGGAGGAGGTTCTCAATTCGTCGGGATCTTTGTTTTTGATATATTTTTTTAAATGTATGTTTACCGATCATTAGAAGACGGCTGGACCGATTTGGAAGATTCTTTTTTGTTTGAAAACTTGACCGTTTGTCCCATTGTCACGGCGTGCTGGAGAAATTGAGGGAACTCTTCAAATACTATAGGCGCACCACACCTATAGCGATTTCAGTATTTTTTACAGTAGCTCAGGCATTTGCTTTTGGAAATGTGGAGTATAAGTGAAGTCGATTCTTTTTTGTTTGAACATATTTCTGTGGTAGTTTAGCTGAATGTAATTGGATTATGTGTGCATACCTTCATAGTCTCCGCCTTGTTGAGAATTTGCTGGTTGACGGGATAGTTCATGTCTTCGAGCATACTGATAATTTCGTTGAGAAGTGGCGGGTTGGCTCGCGGGCGGCCTTCCGATTGGGTGCTGGATACTGAGCTGGTTCGTTCCGACTGTCTCAATCCTGAAACAAGACTTAGGTATAACCAAGAACCCACTTTGCTGTCAATTAAACAAAAGAATAACTATGCTTCGACACAGACAACGATTACATGGTAGCTATATCTAGTTGAAACGCTAGCGATCGTCAAGCCAGCAAGGGTAGCACGAGTGTGTCACGGCACCCCAAATCCCTATACACGATACCCAAAATCGCCGGGTCAAAGGCAAAACCAACTATCTGCTAATAAACTTAAATAAAAATAGTCGTTTCTGCCTTCAGGGTCAAAGACAAAATCAACTTTTTGGTAATAAAATTTAATCCATGGTCAGTTCTGTCTTTAACCCGGCGAAATAGACTATCAATCTGTCTCTAACTTTGTTAATTAGAACGAGACAGATAGTCTATCTGGCGTGCGAGACAGTCACTGCACACTTGTGCTATTAACACAAAAACATTCCTGTGTTAAACAGCCTCTAAAGTTTGGTACTGAACACCTTACATTTTTGACCGGAAGTGTATTTGCGATAATCTCCTGATTCTCGTTGAGCACAACTTTTCCGTATGCCATACATTTTATGGTGATGTCATATGACGTAGGCAATTTTGGAGTGGACTTACGGACTATTGAAGCAGTGCGCTAACTTCTCCCGCGCCTGTTAAAAGCACCCGCCTTAAGACGGATACAGCACTTAAAGCGCGACGCACTAGTACAAGTGTATCTGTAAAGCTTGTAACTTGCATGGACCCGCTACCTTGCAGCCTCCTGTCTCGCAGCTGCTCGTGCGCCTCCCTGCCGTACTCGCAGTCCTCCGCCACCTCCATGCACACGTGCACGGTGTTCTTGAAGCAGTGCGCGAACTTCTCCCGCGCCTGCTTGAAGCAGCCCGCCTTGAGGCACGTCTTGCCCCAGGCGGCGAGGACGCTGTTGCGGGGGATGCCGGATTTGGTGGCTATTTCGAGGGCTAACTCCCATTTTTCGGCTTCTAGTAGGGAGCGGACAATTTGACCTGAAAGAGGAACAACGTTTGTTTTATTTTAAACTTGCAAAGGTCGGTGCAGTGACAAAGATTTTTGATTATAAATTGTATCATTTGAGAGGTAATGATAACTGTGTACTACTTGTCATTAAAGAAAAAAAACTGGCTAAGGGAGTCAAGCTTCGGATTTATTTTGCAACTCGTCGCATTTTTGATGTTGCTGCTGCAGAAGCATAAGTAAAGAGAAAACATACACAACACTTTCACGGTAAGGTTTGGCGCCTATTTTGCGTGCCGGTTTCCCAGTTCCTCGAAGCCTAGCAGACCCTTTCACTGGTATCCCTTTGTTCAAACACGAGAATGCATCCAAAGCACAAACGATACAATGTTCTTACGCCAGTTATCTATATTTACAAAACGCCTTCTTTATCCTTACTAGGGTGTTGTATGCGCGGCACCAGATGATGCGCCTGCTGCTGCACGAGTGTGGCCATAGCGTCGGCGTGCGCGAGGCAGCGCGCCGCGTGCGCCGCGCCGGTTTCCGCTATACGCCCGCGCCCGCTGCCGCTGCAACAAGTCATGTGACCGTTATTCCGTTTTCTTTTACTTTGTTTTCACGGTACTCGACTGTAAAGTTCTTCATTATGTTATGATTGTATAAAATACTAATTTAATTTTTAAAAAATATGCTTTAATTCCATAAATGAGAACTCAATAAATAACCTCTTTTTTTACAATTACACGCGAAATATCTTTATAATGCGTCATTGGCACATCGCTACGGAATGCAAAAATTGTAAAGTGGAGAATATTCCGTAATTATCATACTAAAATATTTTCCGGTTACATTCTCTCGTCGTCACTAGGCAGATAATGTCTACTTAAAAAATATTCTGAATTAAACATAGGAAAAGAAATGGCAATAATCGTAAAGTCGTACAAAATATTTTTTTGCCATATAGTACTAGACGTAGATTTCACTGAATCGCATACCAATTTCCAAACAGTTTCTAAATCCGCTTATTTTTTTACACCGGCATAATGAAAATAGTGACAGTGACAGTAGACATAGCTATGAATGAATGAATGAATGAATGCATTTATTTCAAGTAACTTTGACTCATACATATTTGTTAGTATATAGCTATAGTTGTGCCGTTTCCAAGAACATTCTCTGGATATTTTTTTCGCTTGAGAATATTTCCCATACAAATGGGAGAACATTATACAACTCTGGACACAGTAGGTGCAGGTACTCACGCGATCTCGTGTGGCGCCCTCGAGTAGAGCTCGGCGGCGGCCAGTAGCAGGGACCGGCGCGCACGAACCAAGAGTCGCGCGTCGCCGCCGCCCGATAGAGCGCGAGCGATCTCGTCGCTACGGTCGAGCAGAAACCTGACGACAAAGAGGACGATCAAAAGGAGTTTCCACCTATAAGTATAATTTACTGGAAACCAGCAATTGTTTTTGGTATAACTAGAAGTCGCATCGAATCGAACTATAACCTCGCCAGAGGCATTACGGCCGCTCGTGCGTTTGCCACGTCCACACTAACCAAGCTGCCGCGCGCGGCAATTTCCTCGCTAATCAGTGCGCCAGGTGTATGCACGGCTATTTACTTGTAAACAAGCTGATTAATATAACTAGTAGTTCGCCCCGAATTGTGAACTCGCGAATCTTGTGTTTCGCCATAAATGTGCAATAGTAGAATTACTACAAATACCAAAAATAGGTATCGGGTATTTTTTTCTCAACTAACCATCACTGTGAAACTAAACGTCCATATTAAATTGTGCGGTTGATGCGCAAAATTTTACCGCGACGAAATCGCTTCAGATTTGAAAGTTTTTGTCTCATCTAAATTTAAATCCACCTCTCACACGCCTCTCACTCTGTTGCTTTGACATGTCGTGCTCATCTGTGGACCACCGTTTCGATCACCATCATTATGCGTCTATGGTAACTCTCTCTTACTAATGTGTTAATGTCAGTATGCTGATGGCCCTAGCAGCCAAAGCTCTAATAAATTTAAAAAAAAGTCAGTTGTCAAAATATTTACACCAAAATCAAAATATAATTGAAAATATTTTTGTAATCAATTTTATGTTCCTAATTGTTATGAAACAGTAAGCAGTTAATTAGGATTTGACGAGAGTGTTAATCAATACCTTTCGTTTGATACCAAACTCAACCATACTTGCTCGTAAAAGTAGCAAATAAGATGACCAATGTAACAGGACCCCTTTACAAAACCTTTTTAGGCCTTCTAATTTCAGAACCCCCGTCTCAATCCAGCTCATATACGAACTCGCAAATTTTGTTGGTCTCTGCTACAACCCCAACAAATTTCATAAAGATCGGAAAATCGCTACTAAAGTTATCGTCGGACAAACTATCGAAATCAAAAAGCCATCCAAATGCCGAGACGACCCAGTAGCCAGGTGACAGGTTGTTGTTTGTAAGAACGATCTTCGCTTACGCTCCGCTCGTTCGACAAGACCCATGTGATGATTATTTCGCGCCTTCTAGCTCCATAACCCTTTGATCAATCCTGCTCATATACGAATTTTTAAATTATATTAATCTCTGCTACGACTTCAACACATAAAGATCAGAAATATCGTTTTTCTGACTATAATGTTCGTTCGTATAACTAAAATGGTGACCTAAATAGTACATTGTTGTAGAGGCTGGAAAGTAAGCTATAGGTGGATCGAGTTAGTTCGAGGGCCGACCCGCCAGGGGAGGCCCTCGAAGATACGAGTCCACCTATAGCGCTTTTGGCCGAGACATTACATAGTGCTTTTCACGACTACTGTGAGGAAATAAAATAAAAAATTAATTGGCATAACAATACAAACACTTTAATAGATACTATAGGTATATTGAAGGTTCATGTGCTTTTCGCAAGCACGATAAAGTAAACGAGCATGTAACTTTCTGCAAATAAATGCTTCTTTTCGCCATCCTTCCATAATATTAATTGTTTGTCGGATATTATATTGTATACAAAATATCACTGTTCATGGGCCTTCTTATTTAGGACGCGATTTCACTGCTAACAAATTTCTAGCGACCGCCTGTTTCTTAAATTTCGGTGGGCGCCAGCGTATTAATAACATTTTCTACACTCATTGAACTAATTTTTACTGCATAAATACAACTTTCTTGTTTTTCAGTCAAACATTATCTAATTCAATATGTATTTTTTCACGCCACCTGCTCGGAAATGTGGCAAAAGAAGATCAAAATCCAAGCTGGAAAGTAAGCAATTGCTGTAGCATCTGAACAACCACTACAAGAATTGCTATTTTGCAGCAATGAAATGTCATAGTAGAAAAGTAAAATCCAGATGTCATTGCATTGGACCCGCCAATGAGAATCATTTAAAACATTAAAAAGGTCTTTTTTTGGCACCACTTTTTCATTCTAAAATAAAATAAGGTTGTTTATCGAACCAATTTACTTGTTTAAAAAAAAAGAAACGTCAGAATCATTCAGATCACCCTTAAGGCGTTTTTACCTTTCTAACCGTTTGTGGTTTTCTATCAAAAAGTGGGTAAGGTAAGGAGTGAACCGGCTATTAGACATGGCAACTTGCAGGGCCCAATCTGTTGTGTACCCTGCCTCTCCCTCTCCCTCTTTCAGCTCCCTACGGGCCCTACCTTTAATTATACCTACCAACCTGACAGATTGGGCCCTGCAGGCAGGGCCGGACCTAGGGTAGAGCGAGTGGAGCGGGCGCTCTAGGCGCCGGATGGCAGGGGGGCGCCAAAATGGCCAAAGAGAAAAAAAAGTTTTAAAGCAAATGTGGCGCAGGCGCAAAATATGTACGTTTGGAGTGGAGTGGCGCGTCGGCGGATAGTACCTTTACCTTTTGGTATATGTTTCTTTGGTATTTTTGGTATTTCAACTTTTTTTATCAGGCGTGACTTGCTACTTTTAATCATGAAGGGCGCGAATAAAGGCGCCAAAAAGATACGTTCTTTATATTTTTCTAAGCAATTGGGTTTATCAGGATTGCATTCTATTATTTAACTTTCTTTTTTAGATCGTTGCTCTTGATCTTGAAAGGCGCTAAATAAAACCTGATAAAGGCGCCGAAAAACCTTATAATTTTCTAAGCGATTGGGTTTATTAGGGTTACATTAATTATCTATTTTTTAAATCGCTGCTTTTGATCTTGACAGGCGGGAAATAAAGGCTGATAAAGGCGCCGAAAACGTGAACTTTTGGGCCTGGGTTAGTATTTTCATAGTGTCCGACCGAAGTTTCGGTTTCGGTTTCGGTTTCGGCCAGTTTCGGCCAAAAAACCGTGTTTCGGCCCAAGTTTCGGTTTCGGCCAAAAAACGGCCGAAACTTTCGGCCGCGCCGAAACTTACAACATTGTACTTGATCGGTTCACAAGTTCTGTCTCAGTAACGTTTTTAAGTGATAAAATTATAATAAATAAATATCAAAAAAGTGTACATGTGATTTGGAATATAATTTCATCAATTGTAATATGATAATATCATGTAAGTATTAATTTTATCTAACATCAAACTCTCGAGTTCATGCAAGGGACTGCCCAAGGAACTGCGTCGGCCTACGCTGAAAATGATACAAGAAGTAATCAAGTACCTAAAAGCACTAGACGATTTATTTTAAATACTGATTGTAAAACTAAAATAGTCCATGCAATCTTGACGAATTATTTTATAGAGACTTGTTAACAGCATTGATGTCTCAGTCGATGAAACTTTGCTGTATTTTAACTAACTGCAGTATAAAGTATAACTAATGAATAACACACAAATTTAAAAAAATCGTACTCATAATTTAAAAGAAAACATACCAATTTTAATAAAGCACAAATGTTTGTTTTTTCCAACTCATATATTCCTCAGTACTTTTTTTAACAAATAGTTATTTGTTATACAAGGGGTGAAAGTTGTATTTTACGTGCGAGTGTTATTTGAAACACGAGCTAGCGAAAGGATTCTATTATTGACCACGAGCGAAGCGAGTGGTTCAAAAATAGAATCCTGAGCGTAGCGAGTGCTTTAATACACGAGACGTAAAATAACTTTTACCCGTGTATAACACAAAACTTTTCACCTCACTACAGCGAGGAAAATAAGAAAAAGGGTGCATTTTGCTCGGTTTCCCGTAATTCCTCAGGTGTTTAATACTTCTTTATCACTCGAATCACTAATTTTTAACAAAACAACCTAGAAAAACATGCGAATATTTAACGTTGATATGATGGATGAATTGAAATGAAAAGTTTTGACGTAAAAGGTTTTATTAAATGTCAGATGCGTTTTGTTCGTACGTAGACTTATTCGGCTGTCAGAACAATTTATCCGTTTTTACAAAAAGAATGAAGATTAATGTTGAATGCTGATATTTATGGATTAAAATAAAGTTGTAAGACTGTATTAAGTGTTTTTACTCGATGCAATTCATTAATTGCGATGTTAAAAATTCTGCACTTTTAACGTTTTACGTTTTGTTAGCTGTCAAATGTCACTTAAGCCACTTGTCACTTATGTCAAAACTCTTTCACCACATGTGGATAAAAAGCGATTTTCACAATAGATATTAAACAAACAAAAAGGGCTTTCCGAGCTAGTGAGGTGAAAACGTATTACTTTAACCATAGAGATAGATGCTATAAACCTCCAAGTATCGAACAAAACTGTCATATTTTTATTTTGTTTACTGATCATAATTTTACTCTGATGTGTCAAGTTTAAAATCGTGTGGGTTAATTTATTGCTAATTTTAACGTAGCAGATCCTAAATCCAAAAAAATACAAAAGTAAAAAAAAAACTTATGTCAGATATCTGTCTGTATCCCATGTTTATGTACATCTCTATGTACGAAAACATGGTTGACTATTACACTTTCAATAAGGGGGTAAAATTTTACGTTACAGTTGTTAAAAAGTTACATAATTATGTTTATTCATATGAAACCTTTATTAGCAAATTTTTCGTGCTCTGCATTTATTTCACGAAAAAAAAGCTGAACGATCTAGGGCTCGTCCACATGTGCGCGTTGCGGCGCCGCCGCCGCAGGAATTTGCGACGCCGCGCCGCTTTCGCGGCGCCGCAGCGCGACACCGCAAATTTCTGCGGTGCGGCGCCGCACCGCGCGCGCGGTGCCGCAAAATAGCAGTCCGCGTTTGCCGCGTTGCCGCGACTGCGGCACCGTTAGGGCTCGTCCACATGTGCGCGGTGCGGCGCCGCCGCCGCAAAGCGGTGCGGCACCGCAGGAATTTGCGACGCCGCGCCGCTTTCGCGGCGCCGCAGCGCGACACCGCAAATATCTGCGGTGCGGCGCCGCACCGCGCGCGCGGTGCCGCAAAATAGCAGTGCGGCGCCGCGCCGCGACTGCGGCACCGTTAGTTTGTTATTAACTAACTAACTATTTTGGCTCAACGATCCAAAGAGAATCTTGGCCTCCGAAATGAGAGCACGCCACCTATCCCGATCCTGCGCAACTTCTTCTTCTTCTTGGATATATAAGACCGTCATAAGACCTATCATTATGTATGGCTGTGGGGCCTGGTCCCTAACTCTGAAAGAAGAAAGTCAGCTGTTGGTAGCGGAGAGGAAAGTTTTCCGTAAGATTCTGGGGCCTACCAAGAGAGATATGACGGTACCTGGAGGATCCGAAGGAATGCCGAGATAGAAGAGTTGGTGGCCGGACCCAATATTATAGGCGAAACAAAAGCCAATAGACTTCGCTGGTTCGGTCACCTACAGAGAATGGGTGAGGATCGGACTGTCAAGAAAGCGTTCTTGGGATTGGGACGACCGACTGGTCGCCGTCCGGTGGGTCGGCCCAGGTACCGTTGGGGAGTTTGTTATTAACAAGTTTATATTTTGTAAGCAGTTAATTAATATTTATATAAAAGTTGTTAAGTTTGTACCTAATCATTAATATGTAGCCATACTTGAATCGATATTGTTGATGATTAATACTCATATGAATGTTATTGATTTTGATATGGATATCAAATAAGTCGTTGATTTTAAAAATATGTGATTTCTCTATGATCTCACTATACTCTTATAGTAGTTAGAGTCAATCCTAACATCTCCAGATGTCCAGCTGGTTTTCTAGATAAATACCGATGAGCTACTTATTCATTCGAGGAGATACTTTGCTTATCAGTTCATGAAAACATGGTATTAACATTCGGAAACAGTTTTGGAATTAGTTGCCATTTATTTTCAACACCTGATAATTTATTTTGAAATGACCTCCATCTACATCTTCATTTTTCTGTGCCTTCTTAACAGCAACATAAGTATTCAACATTGTTTTTTCCCGAGACCTTGGAGCAACGCGGCGCCGCAATGCCGTTTTGCAGCGCCGCGAGTGCGGTGCGGCGCCGCACCGCGGCAATTAGCGGTGCCGCGTTGCGGCGCCGCAAGAGCGGCGCGGCGTCGCAAAATCCTGCGGCGCCGCACCGCTTTGCGGTGGCGGCGCCGCACCGCGGACATGGGGACGGGCCCTTTAGTTATTAACAACTTAACAAATTTTTATTTTGTAAGCAGTTAATTTATATTTATATAAAAGTTGTTAAGTTTGTATATAATGATTAATATGTAGCGATACTTGAATCGATATTTTTGATGATTAATACTCATATGAATGTTATTGATTTTGATATGGAAATCAAATAAGTAGTTGATTTTAAAAATATCTGATTTCTCTATGATCTCACTATACTCTTATAGTAGTTAGAATCAATCCCAACATCTCCAGACGTCCAGCTGGTTTTCTAGATAAATACCGATGAGCTACTTATTCATTCGAGGAGATACTTTGCTTATCCGTTCATCAAAACATGGTATTAACATTCGGAAACAGTTTTGGAATTTGTTGCCATTTATTTTCAACGCCTGATAATTTATTTTGAAATGACCTCCATCTACATCTTAATTTTTTTCCTGGGCCTTCTTAACAGCAACATAAGTATTCAACATTGTTTTTTCCCGAGGCCTTGGAGCTACATGGTGCCGCCGCCGCAATGCCGTTTTGCGGCGCGCGAGTGCGGTGCGGTGCCGCACCGCAGCAGTTAGCGGTGCCGCGTTGCGGCGCCGCAAAAGCGGCGCGGCGTCGCAAAAGCGGCGCGGCGTCGCAAAAGCGGCGCGGCGTCGCAAAAGCGGCGCGGCGTCGCAAAATTCTGCGGCGCCGCACCGCCTTGCGGTGGCGGCACCGCACCGCGGACATGGGGACGGGCCCTTACACCTATATAACTTGGAGTTGTGTACAGACTAGAAAAAAATCTTGGGATTAGGTTGCCAAGTGGACCCCAGGCTCCGTTGAGTCCGTGGGAAAACGCCAGCACAAACGCTAGGAGGATGATCAATCAAAACTTACTAACCTTGTTCTCCTTTATAACAGCTATCCTATAGAAGTTACAACGGCTTACTGACATTTAACTCAACGATTTTAACATGTCTATAAAAGTTTCGGTTTCGGTTTCGGTTTCGGCCGAAACTGCACCTAGAGCCGAACCTTCGTTTTCGGTTTCGGTTTCGGCAAAAAAACATGTTTCGGTCGGACACTAATTTTCAAATACTTTTATAAATTCTCATAAAAAGATACACCATTTATGTCTTAAATTGCTTTTTAGGGTTCCGTAGCTAAATGGCAAAAAACGGAACCCTTATAGATTCGTCATGTCTGTCTGTCTGTCTGTCCGTCCGTATGTCACAGCCATTTTACTCGGAAACTATAAGACGTATAAACTTTTATATAAAGTGTATTGTGTGCCGCTACTTATTTATGTAGTGAATTTTCTGAAAAAAATATTTTTAGGGGGGGGGGGGGGGGGGGGCACTCCATACATGCAAGTAATTGTCAAAAAAGATTTTTTTACCAAATATCAACATGATGTACATCAATCGATAGGTCTTTAAAAATCACATTGAGGTTTCTTTGAGCATTTTTTGATGAAATGGATACTTTCAGAAATAATCGCTCCGAAAGTCTAAAAAATTGTGCCCCCCCCCCCCCCCCCCCCCTGTAACTTTTGAACCGTAAGTCCAAAAAAAATCAAGAAGATGCACCTTTAAATATTTTTTCAACGAAAATTATTTTGAACATTATCGGTTTAGGCGTTTTTGAGTTATCTGCAAAAACTACGTACTTAGGCAGATACGCCCTTGCGATAATAATTTATTCGATAATATCATAGTAGCTAAGGCTGGTTTTCATAAATAATGGTAAGGGACTCTTCATGCGCGAGTCCGACTCGCACTTGGCCGGTTTTGTTCCTTGATTTTATGACTAAATATGAAAAAAATAATTATACCACTGTGATATTATCACGGGGTTTACTTTAATATGGAAACTGGACTGTTCACCTAACAACAACGAGAATTTACTAGTTCATTTTTTAAGCTGCATTCCACAACATGAATTCTGCATGTTTTTTTTTTAACTTAAAATCATGAATATCGTGCTGAAAGCTTAATCTAACTAAATTCAGTGTTTATTAAATTCGAAAAAGTTGAAACCATTTTAAATTGAAACAGTTGAAATACCTTTATTTACTTCAATTATTGCACAAAGCTAAATCAACCCGATTTCCTAATTTTGCTTGTGCGTCAAATCATTCGTTTTTGGGTAGGTACTTGATTTTGCTTTTATACTGGTTCATCTTTTGAATTAAACCGTTCATAATAAGGGCACTTTGTTCATCTTCTGGGCGAATTGGCCTATTTTGGCACAAACATTCTTATAAGAATACTGTACAGTTCTAAGAGGGTTTGGAATAGCTTATTCTAAACTAGATTATATGCCAAATCATATTAAAAACTTGTTTAAAATTGGTTATAATTATAACATACATAAAAAAATATCAAAGTGGGGGTAATAGCTTATAAGTTCATTTATGACTTTACCCTATTTCTCTAACGCTTTGGGTAAAAAGCTTCAACGAAGGGCGCCAAAACCCGATTTCGCTCTACCCTGATCGAGGGCTCGGGCCGGCGCTGCCTGCAGGTTGCAATGTCTAATAGCCGTTTGAGTCGGATTGAAGCAAACATCGTAAAACGCTTCTTAAAAGTGAAACAAAAGTAATAAAGGTGGAGCGGGAAAAATACATATTGAATTGGATAATGTTTGACTGAAAAACAAGAAAGTTGTATTTATGCAGTAAAAATGAGTTCAATAAGTGTAGAAAATGTTATTAATACGCTGGCGCCCACCGAAATTCAAGAAACTGCACAGGCGTAGAAATTTGTTACCAGTGAAATCGCGTCCTAAATAAGAAGGCCCATGAACAGTGATATTTTGTATACAATATAATATCCGACGAACAATTCATATTATGGAAGGATGGCGAAAAGAAGCATTTATTTGCAGAAAGTTACATGCTCGTTTACTTTATCTTGCTTGCGAAAAGCACATGAACCTTCAATATACCTATAGTATCTATTAAATTGTTTGTATTGTTATGCCAATTATTTTTTTATTTTATTTCCTCACAGTAGTCGTGAAAAGCACTATGTAATGTCTCGGCCGAAAGCGCTATAGGTGGACTCGTATCTTCGAGGGCCTCCCCTGGCGGGTCGGCCCTCGAACTAACTCGATCCACCTATAGCTTACTTTCCAGCCTCTACAACAATGTACTATTCCCGCTCCACCTTTTTAACTTTTTTTTCACTTTTAAGAAGCGTTTTTACGTTGTTTGCTTCAATCATGCTTCAATCCGACTCACTCCTTACCCACTTTTTGATAGAAAACCACAAACGGTTAAAAAGGTAAAAACGCCTTAAGGGTGATCTGAATGGGTTTTGACGTTTCTTTTTTTTTAAAGCGGTATTACACATTGCAACCTGCAGGGCCCAATCTGTCAGGTTGGTAGGTGTAATTAAAGGTAGGGCCTGTAGGGAGCTGAAGGAGGGGAAGGGAGAGGCAGGGTACACAACAGATTGGGCCCTGCAGGTTGCAATGTGTAATACCGCTTTAAACAAGTAAATTGGTTCGATAAACAACCTTATTTTATTTAAGGATGAAAAAGTGGTGCCAAAAAAAGACCTTTTAATATTTTAAATGATTCTCATTGGTGGGTCGAATGCAATGACATAACTGGATTTTACTTTTCTACTATGACATTTCATTGCTGCAAAATAGCAATTCTTGTAGTGGTAGTTCAGATGCTACAGCAATTACTTACTTTCCAGCTTGGATTTTGATCTTCTTTTGCCACATTTCCGAGCAGGTGGCGTGAAAATATAATTATGCCACTCTATTCTTGAGATAAATATACACAATCTTCCATTTATAAATAGGTATTAGGTACATTAAAAAAAATCTAAAAACGTATACTTAACACGGTCAAAAATATACTTACTTCGGGTACTCCAGGGTGATAGAGTGCATCTTCATAATACTTAAGCACAGAGTAACATTCGGCGTAAACTCAAACCCAAACTCCGCCCTCACGGCCTCGTTCCTCCCAGAGTTGACGGACAAGCACCAGTCCATGCAAGTGACGCCGCTGCCGGCGGAGTCCGAGTTGCTGCTCAGCATCATGTTGTCCTGGTCTGAGCCGTGTTTCTTGTTGCTGGTTTGGGTGTAGCAATCGTTGCAGACACGGAATTTTACACTACTTGGGTACGTTGGTACCTTAAAAAAACAATTATTTTAATAATCTGGCAATCCAAAATCCGTATCAGTAAGAATAAGAAAGTTAAGAAACTATACTAGTACTACACCTGGGGCACCGCCTCGCGAGGAAATTGCCGCGCGAGGCAGCTCGGCTAGTGTGAACGTGCCTCGGCCGAGTCAAACGCACGCGCGGTCAGTGCCTCGGGCGAGGCACGGCCAACTTCCTCGCGAGGCGGTGCGCCAGGTGTACACGCCTAATAGACACTTTTAAACGTAGGTATAAGCACAGAGTATATTGAATAGTTGGGTATAAGTAACAAATCATCGAGGAAAGGTGTCTTTGGGTAGTTTCATTTTGCTATATGAAATCGATATTCCATTTTAAGTCAGTACCAAATTAAAGACCGCGACTTAATTTGAAGAATGGATTCCGTAACTGCAATCCGAGGTTTTTAATATTAGGTTATAGATTTTGAGAAATCTCACCACCAAGAATTGAATTTAGTTTAGTTGATCAGTCAATCATACAAAAGTGATTGATCCTCCGATCCTTATGTTGTCATCGCAATTATCGACATTAAATGAAAATAGGTATTAAAGAACAACATTTCATATGCCAGGATAGTACAGTCGTCTTCAAATAAATCTGAGCGGCCAGGGTACTCAAAAATATCTGAACATGCACTTTATCGCCTTGACAATAGAGTTGTTCAGATATTTGTGACCACCTTCTCACCTTCATCTGATGCCGACTGTACTCTAAGAGAACAGTATTCCACTAACCTGCATCCTATTCCTCGAGCAAACATGACACACTAGCCTCCCACATCGCCTACAATGATGCCTCCGAATGATCATAGAGAATATAGACGTCTGACAGACCATACACCGGTCCGTCGAATAGTCCTCCGCCCACTGCTCCTTCGAAGGCACTTGTTCTGGCATCACAAAAGGCCTTGATGCGGCTTCTATGTTGATGGAGTCTATGGACTGCATCAGAGAATCTTCCGATGGTTTTGGGGGTGGAACACACGTGTTCTTAGGATTCATGTCTAACGCTTTCTCAGCGTAAAATCTGAGTAAGGCATCCACAGAGTTTCTTGAAATTACTATGCTGTCTATCAATTTAATGTTGTAGTATAAGTTGTCTCCGCTTGGATCTTTCTTTAAATTGCTTGAGATCTTGTTGATAATTACCGAAAGCACATCAAGTTTAGCATTCATTAGGAATTGTTCAAGCATTAGTAGAGGTTTTTCAATCAGCTCCCAGAACATTTGTCGTAAGTTCACATCTATTTCGAGCATGATCTGCAAGCCTATCTTGATGTTTTCAAACGATTTCCAATCAGAAGAATTATCGGAGACAAAATCTACGCAAACTTGGAGTATTTCGACGTTTCTGACTTTGGACATTTCTTCTTGAATAAGATCCATGGCCTGACTAGTTGGCAAGCTTGCCAAGAGATCAGCCACTACAGTAGGAGTCGCTTGGTTCGTGTACTCAAAGAGTTGTCGTAGGAGATTCATGACTATCAAGTTTTTCATATGCTCTGAGACCTCGTGGACTTCGGCCCAGTCCAAGCAAAGTTGGAATTGCTGACTGTCCATAAGGACTTCTATGACCTTCTCGGGGTAGTTCATTGAATGCTCGAAAACGTCGTACCAATGATTTGAACCCATTATTGACGCGATCTGAAAACATAAGAAGAATGTTATAAACCGTAAAATAACCTCTAGCCTTTCCAACTACTATAAAGAACTGACGCTGCCGAAACTGAAGTCAAAATGCGTGTTTTGCTTGCTATTTTAAAGATTTCATACATATTTATTCAATCAAGAGTCGCAATAGTACAATTTTATATAATGATTGATTACCTGATTATACAGTGGTATTTTAACCATCCAACTTGAGCATTTCTCATGCAAGTCTTCGTCTAACGCTTCCCGATCCAGTAGGAACCGCAAATAATCCAACACCTCCATAGCCCCTTCAGCAGGCCAACTGTTCAAATTGTTCAGAATGAGATTCACCTTCAGCTCCGAACACTTCAGGTGCTGGCAATATTTCCAATTGTTCTCGATTTTTGGGTGAATCGCCAGTTTGAACAGTATTAAATCTCTTAGGTTCATCAAATTAGCGCTGCAGAGAACTTGTCTTTCGGAAAGTGCGTCTATTATATTCAGGCATTTGAGTAATTTTCCAGCTTCGATCAGCTGAGGCAAGAATAGGAATAACTTGTCGAGATCAATTGTTGTATGAAGGGAAGCTAAATACTTATTACCTCCAAAGAGGACTTTGGTACAATTAAATCTTTCCAGCTCCATATAGTTGTTGAGGTATCTCGTGCGCGCGTCCATGCTTTGCTGTAAGCTGTTGTCATTCGGCGATGTGTGGATCTTTTTGATCAAATGTGCTAATACCCAATTGTGTAAGACAATGTATGTAAGACATTGGGGAGTTGGTGCACGCGGTAGAGGAGCCATGTTCGTCTCCGGCTCTAAGAACAAATTCTCTTCCATGTTTTTAAATTCGTACACGGCTTGAAGCAAATTGTTGAAGTTCATCTCACTGGCTTCCATGTGAGGAGTCAGTATAATCGACGGACAAAAATTGAGTATCAATTTCGGAATCAAATTTACGTTTAGCTTCTTGCATATAGGTTCCAAATACGTCACCGGGATTTCTTTTGTGTTGATCATGCTGCCGAATATATCGTGCAGTTGTTTCTCTAATACTGTGAAGTAGGAGGGTTCAGTTGTGGTGTTCGTATTTTCTTCAAGTTCTAGCTGAGATACTGTTTTGCAATACATGTAGCACATCCTTAGGTAGTGCGTTCTGGTTTTCTTGTTTCCGTGTCGAGATACTTCTCCTATATTGCACAAGTCTTTGTCAGAAGCCGCTACGATGTTCATGTAGATCTGATGGTATTTCTGCAGTAGATTCGGATCGATGTTTGTCCTATTGGGATTGACGACGTCTGCTAAATCCTCGCAGCATTGCCGCAATTCTTTGGACAGCTGGTTCATTTTGCAGAACTCTTTATGTTTAATTGGTATTCGGCAGTCGGCGATTAAGCCGCACACGTTGTCGATAAAATCAAAAGACTTTTCCGTGTTTCCAAAGATCTCAAAGGTGACACTAGCTATGTCTTCAATGAATCTGATGTAGTTAATTTTCTTAACGGCAGCAACGTCGGTCGACGAGCGTACTTCGGCCAGTTTTCGTTCGACAACATTGATCAAACCGTACGTAATCTCTCGATTAAGACCGCTGCTTAAGAGAATGTCTACAGCGTTTATAAAAGAGGCGTTTTGATGGCTATACAGCTGTAGGTGCGGATGGCAGGCCGCTAGCTGAATCACATCGAACGAAAAGTTCGGAGGCCGGTTTGAAGCGAGAAACCCTTCGACCAAACCCATCACTTCTGTGGAGACGACGGAAAGGGCGGACAGTTCTTTGGTAGCGTAGGGTGTGTCGTCTTTGTAGTATATAATGTTTTTTATTTTTGCTACAAGGTGACGGAGTTGCTCGGTGAAGGACACCTCTGTTGCGATCTCGGCATCAGCTAGGTCAAACATCTGAAAAAAGGACAAATTTAAAGTACCTATTGCAAATATGTATTGCTATGAGCGAGATGCAGATAGAGATATTATATTAAGGATTTTAAATTGGCCGCAAGGAAGCCTAAGGTCCCAGGCCGTGTGCGAAGCTTATAAGATCAGGTACCAGACCGGGTTCCTTAACCCCTAATCAACGATTTAAAAAGGTTTGGAACATGAGTTTTTACTGTAAAAGTTGACAAACAAAAAGTATCGTCGTTAATATTTTTACTCTACTAAAAACACTTGACATTGTTGATATGTCAATATGTGTCATGTAACTGTTATTGATATGATAGTGGCAAAAATGATCAAAATAAACATTGAAATCCTGTTACTAAATGCTAATTTACATACTAATAATATTAGTGATAACACAAACGTACAGCTTTCATACGGACCACAATCATAATCATAACAGGATTGTTAGACACAAGACGGAGTATAAAGTGAATATTTCGATGGTAGACGATGATATCGAAATGATCGATAAATATAATGAACGCATTCAAATAAGCAATACAACCAGCATATTAAGCAAGTAGGTAAATGTGGTTATCGTAAACTAAGGCCGTGGGCGAATTGAAGCGTCTAATTGGCGCGAAAATATCAAACAAAGCGTTCGCTTTGTTTCGCGCCGCACCGCTTCGCTTTCGCGTTTTGTCTTGCTACGTAGGATACTTCAA
This sequence comes from Pammene fasciana, assembly GCA_911728535.1. Lineage (NCBI taxonomy): Eukaryota > Metazoa > Arthropoda > Insecta > Lepidoptera > Tortricidae > Pammene > Pammene fasciana. Next base: position 4,402,109 of record OU452289.1, read on the forward strand.
TAGCCGTGTTTACACCTAACGCACCGCTTCGCGAGGTAATTGGCGCGCGCGGCAGCTCGGCTAGTGTGGACGTGCGTGCGTTTGCCTCGGCCGAGGCGGGTCCACACTAGCCGAGCTGCCGCGCGCGGCAATTTCCTCACGAGGCGGTGCGTCAGGTGTAAGCACGGCCAATCGCTAGTCGACTGTTTCTTTCTGTAGCGACGCTCCGTGCCGCTCCGTGCCGCACCGCGCCGCTTCGCGTTCGCGTTGATTCGCTCATGTAGGACAAAACGTTCCTTATAAAATTTTAAGCCGAGAACCCACTTGGCCCACAATAAATTTCGAAGTAGTATTTACGTCGTTTACACTTTGTGTGTATTCATGTTCCTGACTCGGCCGGCATACTGTCTCCACATGAGGAAAGCACTAGAATATGCCGTTACGGGCACTGCCCCGGCAGCTGTTTCTGTTTCCCTGCCGCCCGAAAAACCGCCTCTGAAGGCAGCCTCGGGCAGCGATAGAGGCATAACTGGTATAAGGTCTACCTCATCTACCTGCACCTATTAGTCGAACTCGCGGAGCGTAAGCGAAGTGAGTTCTTACAAACAACTCCAGACCGAACTGTCACCTGACTACTGGGACGTCTCGGCATTTGGACGGCTTTTTGATTTCGATAGTTTGTCCGACGATAACTTTAGTAAAGTTTTTCTGATCTTTATAAAATTTCTTGGGGCTGTAGCAGAGATACATAGAATTTATAAGTTCGTATATGAGCAGGATCGATCAAGTGGTTATGGAGCTAGAAGGAGAAAAAAAATCCTCATTGGGGTCTTGTTATATTGGTCAACTCGTTTGCAAGTAAATCGCGAGTTCTCAGTTCGAAGCGGACTACTAGTTTATATTGTCAATGCTTTCAGCACTGATCTGCCCAAAGCGGCAAAATATAAACGGCGCGGCGTATTAAAAGTTTCTTCCCATCTTTTTGCAGACTTTTTAAGAAGAAGTTCCATAAAACTCTACATAATAGAAGCTTGGAGACACAAAAAGGAAGTGTAAGGTCAAAATCGTATCAAAATAATTCGGCAATAAGAAGCAACTATAGCATTGCAAACATTGAAGAAAAATCAAAGAGTCACATCGTTGAAATAGGTAATGCTCTTTGATATTCGATTATTTTTTTCTGGTTAAGTGATAAGAATGTTTTTACTACGTACATTTTGTTGCGCTAAACAAAATGAATAGTTCACTCACCGCCGGTCAGGCAGGTGCCTACATTTCAAGGAGTAATTTACCTATTTTTTCTTATAGATGGCAACAAAACGGAACCCGAAGCTCTGCCTTATCTACCTCGGCTAACGCGTGAGATTTCAGCCGAACGGGTGTGGAGTATAGTACAAATATGGCTGATAATTTACTTTCTTCTGGCCATTCCTCTATGGTGTACCATAGGTAAGTGTATTTATATGTAGTTTTATGTAGGGTTAAGATTGAGTCCACCGCTCAGTGGCACCCTCATTAGGGGGATTGTATTTCCTAATAAACGAATTAATTTCTGTGTATAATCCCTCAGTCTTAAGATGTAGTCCTACTGATACTACGACGCTACTTTTGGTCTTTGTCACATAGTTTCATTTTGCGCATTTTTTACTTCATTACCTAAACGGCAAACGGCCACTTGTTTCCGTTTAGGTGATGAAGACAAAAGCAAGTAATATAAAACTGTATCACATTCATACTTCATAGATCATAACATAAGTTGCGGAATTAGTAGGACTACAACTTAACATGATGTATTATACAGAAATTGATTAGTTTATTAGGAACCAAATTCCCCCTAACGAGGGCGCCACTGGACGGTCGACGCAGTCTTAAAAGCTTTTTAACATAATGTAGTTAGACCTTGGTGTTCAGTATCTGTATTAGAAGATTTAGAAGACAGTTACATTTTCATAAAATGTGACGCAATGCGCTGCGTTCGTTCTGAGGTTTCGTTAAAATTAGACCACCGAATAAGCGTGAATGTTATTAATATAGACGTCAAGTTATACTAGTCACGTAATTGCGGTAGAAACCACAAGTTATATTTATATGAATACAACATTACGGTGAATTTTGTTTGAGTCTGTTCGTCTATTTCTATGTAGGGTAATAATAACGGTATTTTTTGTATGGACCAATACCGAGGTCCCGGGATTGTGCATAAAAAAAATACCGATATTGCATTTTTATGTGTGTTGTAATTCAGGTCGGTGTTGCTGCTGCCTCGTATGCAAGTGCTTCAAGGCCCAAGAAACGATAAGAGAAGCTAAACTGTATGCCATGTGGAACCCACCTGGAGTACTCAGGAAGAGCTCCGGTGACGTCATCTACACTCCTTCCGAGAAGGAGAAAGAGGCTTATGAGGAGCTCGAACATTTGATAAGGACTTTGTAAGAAAAGTTACGTTTTATAAGTGCTTTGCTGAAGATGTGATTAGGCACTATACAAAGTATACATTGGCCGAGCAAACTCGCGAGGATAAGCCGGCAAACGTATTTTCTTATTATTTTTATAAATGTAACTTCTTTCTTTCTTTCAAACGTGCGAGCGGCCTCGGTCGAAGCGTGTTTACACTAGACGCGTGTGCCGCCATAAAAATATATTCACCGATTATTCGACGACGGCTGGACCGATTAGGACAATCCTTTTTTTGTTTGAAAGAGTATACTTCACAGTTGGTCCCATTGTATGATGGGATCCTGGAGGAATCGAGGGAACTCTTCAACTATTATAGGCACACCTATAGTGATTTCACTATTGTTTACAGCAACTCGGCCACTTCCTCTTGGAATCGGCGGATCCTAAGTGAAGTCGGTTCTTTTTTTGTTTAAAATTACCAATTGTTATGGTTTCATTCATACACGTTGATATTTTTATTTTAGAGCGCATTATTCGCCAACAAACTGTCCTCAGTTTGGCGAAAAGAAAATAGTACATTGTGCAACATGGGGCGTAATATTCTTACGCCCCGAGTTACACACAATGGTTTTCATCACAGTTGCTTTTCCTCGCAAAGAAAAAAAGCAAACATAAATTTAAGAAAGTTAATTAGGCAGCAAAAGTTGAGAACGTACATGACAGCGCTCAGCCCCGCGCATGCGCCGTTGCTTAGCAACGCGGTACAAACATTCCGTTGCTTTTTGTTATTACGACATATTTTTCGAACTAGAATGGCTAAACAACCAGATTTTGCAAAATTATTATAACAATATTTACCAAAATTAATGATAAATACTTTAAATATTAAAAATAATGAAGAAATTGAAACGTATAGATTGTGTGTGATGTAATTTTAGAATATAGCTAAATTTTAAAGATGAAATTAAACTTTCTGAATTTTTGGCTGAACACCATACCTCCTTAGCTCTGAAATAATGTACGAAATCAGTTGCAAATTTTAAAACGAGAGTCATTACTCCCTTGGGGATAATATCTCGCCATTACTCCCGCGGGAACAATTTAGGTCATTGTCCTTCTGTACACAGGCAGGAAATAACACCATTTACGAGCAGGTGTGATGAAAAAAAATTTAAACACGACTGTTTAATTTTACTTTATTGGTCATTCGGAACACCATTTTGAAATCCATGGCGCACACGTCTAGTTTACACTGCCCAAGCTATTTTCTTAAGAAACAAGATGTAAGCTCGTTATGTGGAATGAGATATTTATTAAATAAATGTATCACATACCTCTATGATTTGATTGGCTTTAGAAAAGTCGTTGTGGTAGAGAGCTAGGGCCACCAGGCTGTTCGGCTTCGCCAGCATGACGGAGATGAAGTCAATGTTCCCTTTCGTTGAATTGGTCACTGAAATAATACGTTAATTTATTAAGTTACTTGGGCTTAAATAAACACATAACTTCTGCAGTATAGATAAAGAAATATTAAGACGCGTAAAGTAGTGCACAAATTCGTAATTGCAACTTTGAAACCTGAAGTAGATGGCATAGACTGGCTGTCTTTTTATTTTAAGTTCAGAATTCAATTCAGAATACAGATAAAAACATCAGAACTGTTCTTAAAATTATCTATGGGTTCTTGATTTTTGTAAGGAGATAGTAGACAATTTTCTAAACCGATCTGAATTTTAAGTGTGATGATATTGATGTGTTTTGAATTTTGAACTAGTGTATGTCGCGCCATAACGCTGCTTATAAGCATAAGCTGTAGGTATAAAACTGAAATATGAACTTACCATCATCACTAGCAGAGATTGTTGATGACAACATGACCTGATCAACATCAGGTTTAGGGTTTGTATGTCTTCTCCGGACCCTCAGCTTCCTTCTAGAGCTCCTCAAATCGAGCTCGCGGTCTTCTTCTTCACTGCTCTCATCAACTTCTACGTAATCCAGGCACAGCTTCAGTTGTAACGGCCCTGTATCGGGCGGTAGTGTTGATACTAACTGCAGCTTCCATAGAGAGTGGTTCACGACTTTTACAAGACGTTTTAACCTTGACATGACCACGCTATCCGTGTCCGCTTTCACATTGTCTTCCAAAGACTCTAAGCATAACTTCAATGTATTCAAAATTATTTGCATAGTCATTGCATTGCACATGAAACCTGCGCTGGCGGTTTTGTTCCCGTTCGGACTTTTCACTAGTTTCTTTGAATAAAAGTACGAGCAGTCCGAATGCGTGCCGCAGGGGGATTCCTGATAATGCTCATGACATGAGAAAAACTCGTATCTTAAGAAAAGGCATGCGAAAATGTTCTCGATAACTTCAATGCAAGCTTGCATGGGTTGTATAGATAATACCACACGTTTTACTTCGTCAAGTGAGGAGGTTATTTCTACTGCATCTTCAGAGCCTTCTGCTGCATTTAGTATAGTATCTATAATCTTGGTGATAGCACAATAGCTGTTATAAGTCACTATGTCCCAGTTTAAATTGTGGTCACCTTTCGGTCTCCTGGTACCTTGCGAAGCCATCAATTCCGTTATTATATCATTGTTAGTGTTTAACAGTCTTGATACTTTATATCTGTCTATTTTAGGCAGTCTGCAGACTTGGGAGATTAATGCTAGCGCACTTTGCGTCAAAGCCTGACTGAATATTGATGTAGTCATGATTTTACAATTGTTTTCTAAACAAAACTTAATTATAGTCAACTCTCTTTTTACCTCTGTGATATAGAACTGTAGGTGCTCATCAGCTGTAGAATATGTGTCTAAGATTGAGAATATATTAGTCAGTTGGTGAACTAGAGATGGCAAGTCGTAAGTTTCTGGACTATTAGTCAGATCTATAAGAACCATTATGAGTATTTGCTTGGTGAAGTTGTTGATTTTGAATGTGACATTCTTCATGTCATGTAATTGATGTTTGTATACTTGAGCAGCTTTTAAAAGCCAATGTATTTTGTCTTGGTAACAGAGTTCCAACATGTACTCAGGAGTCAATTTGAATTCTTTTTGTGGCTCGTTCTGCTGAATGAATTCTGAAGTGACTGTTAAGAGTTCCGGCCTCTCTTGTGGTACCAGACCAATCAGAATCTGTTTCTTATACTGTCTGTAAGTGTCATCGGACACTAGTTTCAAGACTTGTTGGGTAAATTGTGGTATGAATTGTTCTTCCCATTTTACCAAGGACATAAGAGTGATTGTCTTATCAATGCTGTCTGTGGTTGACAAATCATTAACAAACACTTCCAAATACAGTGTCTGAATGTTGGTTGTGTTCATGTTGTTCTGCAAGAGATGGTGCTGCAGGAATCTCAAGACGATGGAGGTGGTGACTGGGTTGCTGATGAGGTTTTGCTTCAAAAATGCTAAGGATTCATTTGAGATTTCTCTACATGGCTTGGATTCTTCTGTGTCGTAGAAGAACTGTAGTATTTCCTGAAGAATACAATATGGTACATTGTTTATTTTTTATTCTTTATACTCAATATTTTTTAATTTAATTCAGGCCATAGCTATGGGGGGCAGTATGGGGTAATACCCTTCTTTAAAATACCATTGTGCTAAGTAAATCAGGTAATACCAGGATTACTACAATGTTTTATTATTTACAAATAGTAGAACAACAGGATAAGCACAATTATTACAGGTGTGCCATTCTTGACCACATTCTCCGTTTACTATGGTATTTCCGAGTGAGAATGTTTCCCAGACAAAACGGGAAACATTCTCGAGAATTCCTGAGAACGTCAACTCTACATATTATACAGGTACACATGCTCCAAGTTTCCTGCATTTATCCCATATATGGGGAACTATGTGCCTACTGAAAGTGTTAATCTACTATTTTAAAAATACTTACAGGCAAGTCATGTAAAATGTAAGCAATACTGTCACCTCAGGGTCCTTTGGCCAAATTTAGGATACTTAGGCCCATATAAAAATCACATATAAAAGGGTCTAATAAAAAAGATAAAAACTTTATCGGTTAGTTTCAATCAACCTCATGGCAATATGCCTATAAAACCTGAATCAAGTCAATTCTAAAGGCCAAAGTTACCCTCCAGGGCTAAAGTGCCTCAAGGTTACAGTTGTTTGTAATAAAACATAGACTTCACTCACCTCAAAGACTTCAGGCGACAAGTCGTCGAGGAGGCGTAACAGGTATTTTAACTCCCCCTCCTTCATTTTTTCAGCTCCTTCCATTTTAGCGCATTTAACTGTTTCTAACAGTATAACATGCAACTCGTTATCCTATATCCCACTAGAAGTTTCCTTCATTATGATACTGCAAATAACAGTCTAAATGTATCGCCTTACAGTAAACAGATAAATTAATTATGTCATTTGTTGTTATCGTTCCACCCTCCTACAGGTCAAAAGTAATTCATTCACTGGCGGAATCGTCTGTTCCTATGTAGATAGTAATAGTCGACGAGCCTACTAGTATCTACAGAGAGAAGTAAATATTATAATTTTATAAGACTACGTACAACTAAACAATGTAAAATACGAACCAAAACAATGAATATAGTAAACAATATACATACTCAGATAATGAAGGCTGATTTGTTAGGAGCTAGATATTTATGATTTCTACAGATTATGAGTCGGCAATTGTGTAATGTAACAAAGTTATTGTTTATTTATTAATAATTTGTCTATTCAGCAGAGTTCGACTCTATTGTAATATTCGTAAATCTAAACCTGTCACTGTCACTTGACTCACAAAGGAGATATTCCAGGCATGGTTTTATCCACTCGTTCCTACATGTAAGTAGTCTTGTCATTTGTTAAAACAAAGAATTAAAGTAAGAAATGGCTAGACGCATTATGGCTTTCTAATCATGATTTAATCATTTTTGAATTTTTTTGACTGAATTAACGAGGGATCAAATTGGGATCAATAGGATCAATTTGGGATCAATGTTTAAAATTGTATCTAAAACTTTCTGACACGACATGACTACTGTCAAAGTGTCAAATGCTCATGCCTTCCTTTTTGACGAAAAGTCGAAAAACTAAAATTTACAATGTTATGAATTGAAAAGTTTCATCATTGGCTAAGTTATCTTTTCTATCTATATCTGAAAACAAAGCAGCCATATACATTTTTAGGTTTTTTTTATGTTAGTGTTTGTTTTGTTATAATGCGGTTAATAGCGCGATGTACCTTTTTGAGACAAATATCAACTTTGTACTGCAAAACAAGTAGCAATACAAGGCGAGAATGCGATATATTTGTAAGAGAGCAGAGGCCTATTCTCGCTAGAAGCTCCTTGAGGCTCCTGCCTCTAGGTTGTGCATATTCGGACGAAAAGAAGAACTTGCTGCAATTGGAAAAGAAAGCAGACGTATTGAAAGATGTATTTGAGAAGAAGAAAGAACAATTGAAGGACACAGAGCACCGGATAAGGCAGAGGGGCGAGGAGCTGGTGCGCGACATCAAACATCAGAAGGAGCTGACCGGGCAGAAGCTGCGGGAAAAGAAAGAGCATTTAGTGAAGGACATTCTTGAAACAAAAGCCAAAGTCAGGGAGAAGTTTGGGGAAGCTGTTGAGGTAATATTTTCTAATTATGATTTACACAAACCACAAATTTTTTGGTCATCAATAGGTATCACCATTCAGCTGGAGTGTGTAGCCAGCCTTATAGGAACCCTATTGCAGAGGTTAGACCATGGGAAACCTTGTGAAAGTGGGCTCTAAATTTTAACTAATTTAAGATTGGCTTAATAAAAACTTAAAATTCAAGAGATTGAAAAAATAATTCTAGCTTTAACAAATTTATATATTACTGTTTGTTGTTACAGAAAGATAGGATGTTCACAATACCCAATTTTCTGTGTGTAACCAGGATGGCAGTCTCCCCTTATTTGGGGTATGTTATTCTGCAAGACAATTATAACTTGGCCCTCGGATTATTGACTTTTGCTGGAGTTACCGATTTGGTGAGGATTAAAAAACTAACTAAATTGTAAAGCTTCAAAACTGATCCTAGTTTCAAATAGAGATGGACCCTAATTTATGGGAGTATAACATATTTAACATTTTGAGTGCCAATAGGCGGTTCCACACTAGCCGACCTGCCTCGCGCGGCATTTTCCTCGCTAGTTGGCTCATCTGGCGTGGACCCGCCTATTGACGGCCAGTCACGGCATTGGCAAATTAGGCTACTGACGCCATTCAAAAACTATGAAATTATACTCCTAGAACTCTTTTATTCATCTACATAAATTTTTTTACAGTTAATTGTCTTATTAAATTTAATATTGTTATGTATAATTATATAGATATTATAAAACTACTGGTCCATGATGTACCACCTAGCATAAGTACCTGGAAATGCAATAAAGATCTCTTATCTCTTAAAAACCACTTAAAAATATTTAAACGATGTTTCAGTTGTCTAATTCCCAAATTTCAGCTAGATGGTTGGATAGCACGGACATGGGAGAGCCAGGCATCCCGCATGGGTTCCTTCCTGGACCCGCTTGCAGATAAAATACTCGTAGCAACATTGTTTGTGACGCTAACCTGGCAGAGCCTCATCCCGCTGTCTCTGACGGTGCTGATAGTTGCGAGGGATGTTGCCTTGGTTGTCGCTGCGTTTGTCATCAGATACGTTAGTTTGCCACCCCCAGTAAGTTCAGGCTCTTTTTAGCTACTATATTACACTTTCAAACGAATAATTGCGATTTTAACTTAAACCTAGTTGGTAGTGACACTTTCCCTCGCGAGGCGGTGCGTCAGGTGTAGACACGGCTATTCAAAAGATTTTTATTTTTATTTACAGAGAACACTGAGCAGGTACTTTGACGTGACACACCCCACTGCTCAACTCGCCCCCACGTTCATCAGCAAAGTCAACACTGCCATTCAGTTACTTTTGGTATGTACAACGTGGTATAACGGCCAAATGTGGCGGTCTACATGAATATGTACAGCCAGCATCAATAGTATCTTCCTACACGAAGGCCGCAAAAATATACGCTCCTATGCCTCTACAAATAAGAGCGTGTCACAGGTGTAAACACGGCTATTGAATCTGTACGACGTACAGTCGCCATCAAATATATCGGAGCGGCGTAAGTTAAAAAAAAAAAAAGAATTTGAGACTATTGGTAGGACTGACAGGAACAATCTATGCTGGCGCCATCTGTAAAGTTGACTGTCGACGGGCCAACCCCATTAAAAGTTTATATTTTTAGTAGCATGCAGGTATAAAGAAGTTGACATTCAGCTACATAGTAACCAATTAAAATCAAAATCAAAATCAAATGATTTATTTGCTCGAATACAGTCAGGTGGATTTTAATTACATTTTATGTACAGTGTATTCAGCCTGCTAGTGGGCATGCAAATATTATATAATCCTAAAAACTATATTTCTTACGGCTAAGCATGCAGCATGCATGGATAATAACATTAATAACAATTAATAACAAATTATAGGTACTTAATAAAGAAACGGCGTATAATCTAGATATTCTTTGATTGAATAAAATGTATTTTTTATTAAAAAGTCAAATAAATAAGTTTTGAATTGAGGCATGTCAGATTTGATTATTGTGTCTGGTAACTTATTGTACAGTGTGTGTGCCATGCCAAATACACTTTTATCACGCAAGGCTGTGTCTGACTTTGTGCATGTGATTTTATGTCGCTGACGCAAACTTCTAAAAGCAGAGAATTTATGTTTATTTAATTTTACATACATAACTATTTCAAAGATATACAAACAGGGAAATGTCAAAATTTTAAGCTCGATATAGTAACGTTTGCAACAATCACTTTCCTTTAGCCCACACACAGAACGTAAACACTTTCTTTGAGCCTTAAATGCCAAATTTCGGTAAGTCGAATTACCCCAGAACATGATACCATAACGCAATGTGGCTGTTACGTATGCATGGTAGGCAGTGAGTACGGCTGTACGACTTACTTTTTTATTTAGGTTGAACAATGCACGCGAATAAGATCTTAACTTCTTACATAAATAATCAACTTGGTTTCTCCACGTTAACTTATTATCTAAACTTAATCCTAAAAATTGTGTATTGTCAGTTTCCTCAATTATATAATTATTATATGTCACAGTTATATTAGTCATTCTATTGAGCCTTTGATAAAAATTCATTATTTTCGTTTTTTCCAAATTTATACGTAGATTATTATGATTAAGCCAATTAATTATTGATTTGAGGGCATTATTTATATTTAATTGACATGTCTGTGGATCATCACCAGTCAGTCAGTCACCATATGAGTTTTAAGGATTTGCACATAACATATTGGTTACTAGTGTTGTTACTACACGCAATTCAATATAGGTATAGGTACATTAATTTCCAACCAAAAAATATTATTTCAGTTAGGTGTTTATTGAGGTGTGCAGTAAAGAATATTCGTATTCTATTGTATTGTAGTTAGGGTCGGCAACACGCATGCGATACCTATGGAGTTGCAAGCGTCCATTCCATAGGCTACGGTAGCTGCTTACCATCAGGCGGGCCGTACTTATGCTTGTTGCCGCCGTCATGATATAAAAAAAATAAGGTAGGCACCTTATCGAACTCGCGGAGCGTAAGCGAAGTGAGTTCTTACAAACAACTCCAGACCGAACTGTCACCTGGCTACTGGGACGTCTGGGACGTCTCGGCATTTGGATGGCTTTTTGATTTCGATAGTTTGTCGGACGATAACTTTAGTAATAACGTTTATCTGATCTTTAAGAAATTTCTTGGGGCTGTAGCAGAGATACATAAAATTTGTAAGTTCGTATATGAGCAGGATCGATCAAGTGGTTATGGAGCTAGAAGGAGAAAAAAAATCCTCCGAGGGGTCTTGTTATATTGGTCAACTCGTTTGCAAGTAAATCGCGAGTTCTCAGTTCGAGGCGGACTACTAGTCTAATGACGATAAAAGTGCAAAGGTCAACGCAGATGGCGCTACAATTGTTAAAAGAATCATTGGATATACCAAATCCGTTGACTAGGTATAGAAGGGGCAAGGTAACAAATAATACTAAGACCGAACAGGGTGGTCTCATACAGAACTTTCAATAGGTATAACGTGACAGAGAAGGCGCTATTATCGTTGGTCCTTGTCAGTCTCACGTTGTGATAATTACTTATTTAGGCCCTTTACCGCTATTTGGAGGGCAACAACGAAACCGACTAAATGATATAAGCTAGTAATGGTATGCTTCATCCATCTTGAAACGTGTTTTCAGATTAGTCGCGTTGTGTATTGTTCTAGAACTTCTTAACCTTTTGCCAAGCATTGGACGAAAAAATCGTGCCCTCAGCGCCAGCGTGAGCGCGCAAGGCAAACCGGTTATATTTTGTACGTGCTATCACGTCCTGGGGCTGACGGCCCGACTTTCCGTTCCGTGCGCGTGATATGACGGCTTTGACGGTCAAAGGGTTAAGGGGCTACTTTGAAAAATTATAGGTTTTTTCAAACGCTCTATTGACTAAACGGGAAAAGGGACTGAATGTATTTTCGAATATATATTATTAGACTATAGTATACTCTAGTTTATGGCACAAGCCGAAACACGATTGCTGAAAGTTGCCTCGATAGAAAAAAAATCCGAAGTTGGGTCCTTTTTCCCCTTATTTTTCTTAGCTTACGTAAACTATAAGAGATTAAGCAATATAACTAAGTAAAAAATATGGTATTCTGGTTTATCTAAAAAGTCACAGAAACAAATTAGACAAAACTTTATGGATTTGCTTATTTATCGTAGTTTAGTCAAAAAGTCTGATCCTTAAGAGCGCTGCATCTCTTTCTTTCGTGCACGGGAGCCATAAACGTGTCTCTTACGGATGGGCGCGGCTTGTCCGAATCGAGGAACGGCCTTAACCCCATTACAAATGCATCTTTATCCCAGGTGGGCACAACGCTGGCGTCCCCAGTGTTCGGCTACGTGGACCACCCCGCACTGCACGCGCTCTGCGGCGTCACCGCAGCCTCCACAGTCGTGTCGGCCCTCAGCTACCTAGTTAGTAAGGACACATACAAAATATTGAAGAAACACAAGTGAATGTCGATTTGTAGTCTTCCATTTGAGAACGGGAAAGTGTAATAAAATGTATATATTTATGTGGTGTTTTATTTTATTAAGATTCCTTTTTTTTTTTAATTATCTTTTTGTTTGAGGAACCTTTGTCTATAGGATATGTCGGTTCCGTTGAGCCTCTACATTACAAGGTTTTGTATCAATCAGCATTACTGTTAACTATAACATCAAAAAAACTGTATACAAATTTGGCACTTTTGGACATGGGTTCCGCCAATATAGATTGGAATATCCCAATGTCAGTTACCGCATAGCCCCCCTCTTCAAATAATTGCACCCTCTTGGCTCGAGTCCGAACACATTCCATTAGGAAGTGTTGCGTTAATTAAGATTCCTGTATAACAAAGAAAACCCGTTTAACGCAAAAATAGTGCAACATATTATAGAGGCAAATCTTTTTAGAAAATAATGTGTGAATCGCTTCGTACCCGTGGAGGCGGCTAAGTTTCACATCAGAAGATAAGTCTAAGGCCTGAGTGGACGCTCGAGTTTGGCGTCCAGCGCAGGGCCGTAGCCAGAATTGCAGTTAAGATAGGGCAGTGCTAATTTAAGGTAGGGCATAGCAAACTTTAAGGTAGGGCATTAACTTTATTTTCATACATTTTTGACCCGATTGTAGTTTTTAAGGTAGGGCATTAGTATTTTAAGGTAGGGCATTGCCCCCTAATGCCTCCCCCTAGCTACGGCCCTGGTCCAGCGGCGCCCCGCGGAACGCTCCACTCTGACCGTCCACTCGGGCCTTGCACTAAGAATCATACAGAGATTTAGGTTTGCGCCTTTTCTCTGGACAATGTTAAAAATAAGTCCTTAAAGCCTAATTTTTGTTTAGACTCGTTTTTGGCTTTAAGGCCTTGGGCCTATCCTTCAGATATACTTAAATCATAATACTTATATAACTATGTTTAGTAATTTCGCGTATTAAATATAAATCTAGGTACAAGTTACAGTTAGTTGTTTAAGTACAGTCAGCAGCAAAAGTAGCTAAGCGGGTAGTGTTCAAAAGGAGCTGGACACGACTTTATTATTAAGGGAATAAGAGCTCATTTTGAACACCCTACCCGCTTAAGGTGATATCAGACGGTTCACTCGAATGAACGTTCACTGGAATGAATGCTTAATTCTTCTTTCATTCCATGTTCACACGCAAAGACAAAAATGAAGATTCACTTGTTATTTCATTCACTATGTCGTCAAATGAGGTTGTGCGTCTTGGAATAAGTTTAGTTTGCGATTACTTAATTAAATAATTAAAGAAAAGGCAAGAAAAAAAAGCGTAGAAGGTGGTGGGTGAGACCTTGGATTGCCAAGAAGAATAGATATTTACAATGCATGAGCTCGGAAAGTGCTCTCTTTAAGGGTAATTTCCGGTATAGAAAGCGATTCTTTGCCGCACACGTGCGGTCACAGCATACATAACTATTATGTTACAAGTGCAGAAAGCAAGTAGTTTCTGAACGAGTGGCGGGTGTAATTTAAAACACGACCGAAGGGAGTGTTTTAACTCCGACACGAGTCGGAATTTACTTGTTTTATACAATGTTATATTTGTTATATTCGTCTTGATACTACTCACAGGATTCGAGAAAAATGGGGAACGAAAGTGAACGTTCATTCCGTGTTCAGACTGATCATTTTTGGTTCATTCGGAGTGCGAATGAAAGGTGCCGAATGAAAATATCCAACACTGTTGGATATTTTCATTAATGAATTCATTTTTCATTTTTGTTTCATTTTGTGTTCAGACGTGTCACTTGGAGTGAAAGATGCCAAATGAAACACGAAAATGAACAATAAATGAACCGTCTGATATCACCTTTAGCTACTTCTGCTGCTGTCTGTACCACTTTCTAACAAAATATGTTTTTTTTCTGCACCATAAATTTGGCGTGTGAGTGACAAGTTACGGTAGTGTGCTCTTCTGTGTAGGTACGTAAATGAAATAATACAACCATTACAAATATGGAATTGATTTATTTCGCTCTATTCATATGAATAAATTGCAACTATCATGATAAATTACGCATAGGTATTATAAAAATATATAATGATTACAAAATTATAAATTATACTTAACTAGGCAACATGACATTATCCACAGTAAACAGTGTCACAACTTAAAACGGTAGCAGGAAAGAGTTAGTACAAATTAGGTAACACTAAGCCGTATTAATGGCACCTCTCACCAATGTTGGGCATCTTCACGCTTATTTAAAAGTAGTGGTGACTTTCATACAGAATAAATGCTAATGGTTGGTACTTTTCAATGGCAATAATTGAGTAGTTACGATGTATTTTTTAGGCGCTTGTCATACCGCCGCGGATTCCACAAAATAGCGTTAAGCGCACACCATTACCGCATGCGAGTGCATTGCCAGTGTAATAGCTGCCTTAAATATGGAAACGCCTTTTCCTTGCTATTTCCCTTTGTTAAGCCCTTATTTATTTTTAAATTAGCCTAAATTCGTTAGGTCCATGAATACCACGTAGTGTATTATCTCTATTAAAAGTTATTGCTTTAGAAACTGTAGCCAAGCTATTATTTATTATGTGAAGTTTGCGTGAGAGTAGGTACATATTTTGTTGAACACCATTCATTTTATTTTATGTGCTATAAATGAATACTAAAGAGTAATCTTATTGCACAACAACTACTGTTTAGTTTACATTCGCCATCAAATGTGTCGGCGCGGTCATGGTACTCAAAATATCTGAATAAGCACCTTATCGCCTTGACAATAAAGGCGTTGTTCAGATATTTGTGACCACCTTGGCCGCTCCGATATATCTGAAGGCGGCTGTACGTAACAGTCGTTTCGCACGACACAACATTGAAATTTAAAATTAGGTAAGTAACATTTTTCCAGATTACACAAATACATATTTTCTCGAAAATATCAGATAGTTACGTTTTGGTGGTTCAAGAAATCAAGACATTTTGCGAAATGGCAATCTTATTTGAACCTTAAATTCAAATACTAAAATTGAAATTCTATTGAAATGTGGACAATTTATCGTAATATGCCTGGAAAAGGGTTAATAAAAATATGTGTTAATCTTAATCATTTGAAAGAAGTATATTACCTAGGCGGTAATAATTATGAATATAACTAATGAGTTTTTTAGCATCTTTATATATTTGATACAAAGTTATCCCAATCTTAAAACACCGTGGAATGTCAACTTGTTTTAAGTTAGTAGTTGGTTAAATTCATTTAAGATATAGTTTTATCACATCTGTTGATGATAACAGCATATTTTTTCAAGAACTGTGTAATTCACATAATGTGTGAGAATGTTTGGCTTAAATAAGAGCCAATACTTTAAGAATACTTGATACAAATAGGTTTCTAAACGCCCTTCACTATTTTCACAAATTGTGTTCTTGAGAAAAGGGACAAAGACGGATATATAACATATGAAATACCTACTTATTCGAATCCAATATGCAGCGCCTTATGTTAAGAAATATGGCTTTATATTTTATAAAAGTTACAATAACTTCATGTTACCAATCCTCGTGAGATCCAATGTAATTATTATGCTTCTGTAATTTTTAATACAAAAAAATTCAACCCAATCTATTACACAACTAGTTTCCCCTGGCAAACCATTTTAATGGTGGGCGTTGCTATGATTGCAATGTGCATTTGTCCCCATTCTCAGAACGTCACAATTAAATTAGACGTGGTAACCACTCTTACCCCTTTCATGGGTAAATAAAGAATGAGCTTTCAAAGATTAAATATACATATTACGAACTACTTATCATGTTATGAATCTCAATTATATTTTTCGTAATGGACCGGATATGGAGAAGATACATTCCAAAGGCACAATGTACATTATCAGCTTTCTGTGAATAAATAAATAACTTATGACATAACATATACAAGACTTTTTATGAGCTGAAATTGGTGTACATAGTGTATCAAGTATTAAACCTAGATAGGAAATGGGCTTTCAATAATAAACCCTACTACTAGGCCTAATTTAGCTTCTATTATTTATCTCTCTTGACAATCTGAATGAATCCTGTATTGTCTTATTTTAGATCAGGGGTTTCCGACTACGTTCAAATTGATCGGAAAACACTCCACACTGACGAGCTACTTGATTCGCGAGGGAACATCCTCGCGTAGCTACTTAATCTTTGTGGGTTCGCCTGATTCCGTATCCGGACTGCGTAATAAAAGCTAGGCCCGGCCTTGGCTCTTGCGTAAGAAGTATGGAGACCCCTGTTTTAGACTTGACATTGGATGCGAATCCGCACGCTCCAGGATGAGTGGGACATCGTCATATACGTAAATACTACTCGTGTCTCGCTCACACACCAGAACGGCGTGCGTATCAGCATCAGTTTAATGACCGCACTAATGTTATTGTTATCCTTTTAGGAGTATTGCACCTTCTATTATTACTAACAAAGTACATACATTTTAAATTCCTAATTATTCCATAATTAAGCACAAATTAGAGAAGAGGCTTCAATCAAGTTTACATATTACTGGCGCAAAATGTGGCTTAAAAAACGTTTCAAACATGTATTGCTATGTACAGTCGCCATCAAAGATCACGCACTTTATCGCCTTGACAATAGAAGTGTTGTTCAGATATTTGTGACCACCTTGGCCGCTCTGATATATCTGATGGCGACTGTACCTACAGATTGGATCTAATGCATAACTATGAATAGACTAGACAAGCAATATTCTGTAATATTTCAGAGCTCCATTTCTGGCTGAGACACGCCAATTAGTTATGTTAGTTTTCGATGTTTGATTGAACTCCCTATATCATTATGGATACATTAATGTATACTTACTTCATTGTATAAAATAATACTAATACAAACATTCAAATAAAATATGGCAGGCTTGAATGTTAAGTTACTAGAAAATTGTTTTAAACCAAACCTCTACCATTTTTACTATCTTTGGATAAATTATTTTACAACTGCAGTTATATCAAAATAACCAGATCACAAAATAATAAGTCTCATAATATTACCAGTTTCATTACTTATGTTAATAAATTACAGAAAATACAAACACAATACTGAATTACAAAATTATAAAGCAGACTTCAAAAATTAAATGAATTATGAAATGTATAAGAAATGTCAAACAAATTAAAATTTAAGTATAAAATTATAAAAAAATATACAAAAATAATAAGGGACATTACCTCAATAGCCGTGTATACACCGGGCGCACCGCCTCGCGAGGAAATTGCCGGGCGCGGCAGCTCGGCTAGTGTGGACGTGCCTCGGCCGAAACAAACGCACGCACGGCAGCAATGCCTCGGGCGAGGCACGTCCACACTAGCCGAGCTGCCGCGCGCGGCAATTTCCTCGCAAGGCGGTGCGCCAGGTGTAGTAGACACGGCTAATTAATTGCACAGGATTATTTACAATTTACAATGAATGTGAAAATGGTAACAGCTCTGGCGCACATTAGATAGTTATAGCTAAATTTACTTAATTATTACAATTAATTTCATGAAGCATTTGTTTAATGCACAAATATTAAATGCTGGTTAGTGAAATGAAAATGTGGCTTACTTAAGTTTAGAGTAAGTTAGATTAAATGTTTATCCGACCTTGTTTATGAGTTCGTCACAAATGGCCGTTAGCTCCTCGTTGTCTTTGATCTTCTGTGCGAGGGATTCCTGTAGTGAGGATGCATGTACCTCACTCTTCTTCAACATGGCATTCAGCTTCAATATCTCGGCCTGGTGACCCTTTTTGACTGAGTCGAGCTCGGCATTGGCCTTGTTTAGCTGCTGCATGGCATGCTGTCGTAGAGTCTCGTACCTTGCTTCTAACTTCTGTATTGCGTCGTTATTTTCCTCCACAGATCTTTTCAAGGCCTCCTCGTTGCCCTTGTAGCCCTGTATGATGACTTTACATCTTTCGTACTTTGTGTGTACATCGTTGAAGGCATGCTCCATGGATGCCAGATGTGATGCAGCCTCATCTCTTTCCCTAACGAGTGTGACTCGTTCCTCTGCCCATCTCTTGGCTTCAGCCTCTCTTTCCCCTATAAGCGATGAGATGGTCCTTTCATATTCCTCCATGACTACACTCATCTGTTTGTTATTCTTTACTTTTTCCGCAACACGCTGCGAGAGAGCCTTTTCTTTATCAGCATATTCTTCATTTTGTTCTGAGAGTTTTTTTACTTTATTCTCACATTCCTCAAGACGGTCTCTTAATTCCCGGTTGAGATCTCTGAGGTTCTGAGCTTCTTCCTCTTGAGCTGTGAGCAGTTCCTTGACGGCACGCAGCTGCTCCACCGTGTGGGGGTCCATGTCGGACGTGCGGGTGAGGACTGGCGGGGGTGGGGGGGTATTTCCTCCCAGGCTCAGGAGTCGGTCAATCGTAGCAATAGCTGGGGACACTGTGTTGACTTTTACAGGCGTGACCTTCGGAGTGGACGAGAGCTGACTTCTATTCACGGCGGGAGTCACCACCTGCGTGGGTTTCTCGGTATGACCACTATGACTTGGCTGAACTGACAATTGTTGCATTGAGTTCACTATATTTTGCTCCGTACCTGACATGGTACTGCTAAAAATTTCTCACTATATCTTAAACACGGTGCTCATTGACGAATCTTATATGTACCTGGAAATAATTATACTTAATATAAATATCAAGGCAAGGTGAGTCAACGGAGAGTACATGATAATTTACTCGGTGTCTCTAATTAAGTGAAGGCTAGCGTGATACTTTTGGAGACAACGAATTGTACAGAAGCATCTCAATAAAAAGGTCAACATCCTACGCTCGGAAATAGGTATAACTCCTAATACGATATGATCATAAAGAAACCTTTGAAAGTAAACCTACCGCATGTCCTTGAACAACTGCGCACTTGAACAGAAATCACTAATTAGGGATACAGATAGATTATAATCTGATGCCAATATCTGCACTTTATAATTAAATAAACATTCTCCACAGTACAAACTTTATTAGGAAATAACGATGATGACATCAGTCAAGTACACTACCTACCAATTACTGCTAGACCATAGACAATCCGAAACTGACAGCACCTAGTCAGGTGTTGCAGGTGTGAAAAAACAATTCGTTAAAGGTGCTCTTACACGGGCGATTTTTCGGGCAATTATTGCCCGGCGATACGTTGCCGAAACTAATGGAGCAATATGGAGCAATTAATTGAGCAATACGAGGCAATTTCTAGATATTGCGGCAATTATTTCGGCAATCATTTCCCGTATTGCTCCATACATTTCCGTGTTGCTGTGTATTGCCGACTACAATTGCCGGTATATCCAGACGATTGGAAAATTCAAGGCAATTTGTATTTCTATCCCGTACGCACATATATGCATGTCCCATTCTTTTTCTAGTAGGGCGAGCGCGGTCCAGGTGTAGGGGGAGGGCAAACGGCCTGTTACAATAAATCTGTTCAAAAGGTCGTTTATTTAAGGTGCTCTTAAGGTGCTCTTATACGGGCGATAGAAATTGCCGAATTGCCGCAATTTTGACGTCACGGCCATATCGAGCAATTTCAAGCAATTCGAAATATTGCTCAATATGGGGCAATTATTGCTCCAGTATGGCGCCATTCTAGCTCCATTCGAATTGCCCCATATAGCAGCAACTCGGGAAACTAGGCAATACGTTCATACACGAGAAATACAGTGGAGCAATACGACCGCGCCGTTTCCCCTCCCCTTGCACTGTACCACTGGTCGCTTCACCCACGCCCGACCGGCGATCGCGCCGTTTCCCCTCCCCCTACGCCCGGACCGCGCTCGCCCTACTAGAAAAAGAATGGGACATGCATATATGTGCGTACGGGATAGAAATACAAATTGCCTTGAATTTTCCAATCGTCTGGATATACCGGCAATTGTAGTCGGCAATATAGAGCAACACGGAAATGAATGGAGCAATACGGGAAATGATTGCCGAAATAATTGCCGCAATATCTAGAAATTGCCTCGTATTGCTCAATTAATTGCTCCACTACTTTCGGCAACGTATCGCCGGGCAATAATTGCCCGAAAAATCGCCCGTGTAAGAGCACCTTTACACGGGCGATTTTTCGGGCAATTATTGCCCGGCGATACGTTGCCGAAACTAATGGAGCAATATGGAGCAATTAATTGAGCAATACGAGGCAATTTCTAGATAATGCGGCAATTATTTCGGCAATCATTTCCCGTATGGCTCCATACATTTCCGTGTTGCTCTGTATTGCCGACTACAATTGCCGGTATATCCAGACGATTGGAAAATTCAAGGCAATTTGTATTTCTATCCCGTACGCACATATATGCATGTCCCATTCTTTTTCTAGTAGGGCGAGCGCGGTCTAGGTGTAGGGGGAGGGGAAACGGCCTGTTACAATAAATCTGTTCAAAAGGTCGTTTATTAAGGAATATTTTGCGGCGCTTACGTCATTTTACTATGTGTTTTTGACTTATAACTCAAAAACGGCTCAACCGATTCTATTCAAAATAGTTTTCATTGAAAGCACTAATTAAGCCTCACATTCGTGAATTTTACGGATTTTTTGAACCCACGGTTCAAAAGTTAGATGGGGGGAGGGGGGACGCCCTGTTTTAAACTTTAATTATACCCTAAGAACTTGATACCCATTTGGGCTTTATACTTATATTTCCACTGAATCCAGAAATTTCAGCTATTAATCTCTAACCATTCACGAGATATTGACCTCCGAAAATCACTATTTTTACCACTGACTGACTGGCTCACTGATCCACTGACTCATCATCAAAACTATTGACTACATCCAGATGACCTAGAAAGTTGTGGCATCCAGTTAGGCATTCGTGTCATTCGTGTGTAAACAACAGGAAGAATCTAAAAACTTGTTTCTGAAAATTAGTTCTCTTCCTGCAAGATATGAACGCATCTATTTCTCTTTTTTTAAGTCATTATTTTAAATGCACTGCAAGCTTCCGCAGCTAGAATTACCTCGTCCATAGTTCAGAGAGATTCTGATTTTGGGGCGAGTGCGGCGCGGTCTGAGTGCAAGGGGGGGGGAAACGACGCGGTCGTATTGCTCCACTGTATTTCTCGTGTATGAACGTATTGCCTAGTTTCCCGAGTTGCTGCTATATGGGGCAATTCGAATGGAGCCAGAATGGCGCCATACTGGAGCAATAATTGCCCCATATTGAGCAATATTTCGAATTGCTTGAAATTGCTCGATATGGCCGTGACGTCAAAATTGCGGCAATTCGGCAATTTTTATCCCCCGTATAAGAGCACCTTAAGGAATATTTTGCGGCGCTTACGTCATTTTACTATGTGTTTTTGACTTATAACTCAAAAACGGCTCAACCGATTCTATTCAAAATAGTTTTCATTGAAAGTACTAATTAAGCCTCACATTCGTGAATTTTACGGATTTTTTGAACCCACGGTTCAAAAGTTAGATGGGGGGGGGGGGGGGGGGGGACGCCCTGTTTTAAACTTTAATTAAACCCTAAGAACTTGATACCCATTTGGGCTTTATACTTATATTTCCACTGAATCCAGAAATTTCAGCTATTAATCTCTAACCATTCACGAGATATTGACCTCCGAAAATCACTATTTTTACCACTGACTGACTGGCTCACTGATCCACTGACTCATCATCAAAACTATTGACTACATCCAGATGACCTAGAAAGTTGTGGCATCCAGTTAGGCATTCGTGTCATTCGTGTGTAAACAACAGGAAGAATCTACAAACTTGTTTCTGAAAATTAGTTCTCTTCCTGCAAGATATGAACGCATCTATTTCTCTTTTTTTAAGTCATTATTTTAAATGCACTGCAAGCTTCCTCAGCTAGAATTACCTCGTCCATAGTTCAGAGAGATTCTGATTTTGGGGCGAGTGCGGCGCGGTGTGAGTGCAAGGGGGGGAAACGACGCGGTCGTATTGCTCCACTGTATTTCTCGTGTATGAACGTATTGCCTAGTTTCCCGAGTTGCTGCTATATGGGGCAATTCGAATGGAGCCAGAATGGCGCCATACTGGAGCAATAATTGCCCCATATTGAGCAATATTTCGAATTGCTTGAAATTGCTCGATATGGCCGTGACGTCAAAATTGCGGCAATTCGGCAATTTTTATCGCCCGTATAAGAGCACCTTAACAGACGATCAAACGAAACGGATGTAGCACGGTATGGCGCTAATCTTTGCACATGTACCATGTAACTTACAGACGTAGTACTTCGTAAATGGTGTATGTATAGACATAGGGGTGTGTAATATTCATTGTATCAGTCTCCTGCTAGATGGAGCATGTGACGCACTAATGCACGTTTCCCAACGAACGGACGGAGTCGACGCGCGTTTCTAGCAGTAAAGGAATTTGAACCTTCTACACAGCATTTTAAGTTTCATAGTTTAATAGCAGAGACGTTAGTGATCATTTGATCAAGGTATGCGCGAGCACTTCGCGTGGCGCGGAGCTGTCGTTCAAAAATGGAAAGTAATTCCTTACATGGAGGGTTAAATTTCCTTTAGTTCTAGTAAAACGCGCGCTGACTCCAACTGTTGCTCCATGAGATGAGGCACTTACCTACCCCAACCCCCAACTGATGTATTTTATGCTTATAAAAAATATAGGTGCCACATATAATTAAAACATCATCATAACATAAGTATATAATATTATTTTTATTATGTATGTACAATTCTGCAATTGTATTTATTACGTAGATACAATTAAATACGCAACTAAACTCCAACGATATATCTTTCCGTTTTGTACATTTCGTATGCAAATTCTTCATCGTGTGTTGGATCAAATTCTAGACCTGGAACAAGAAAATGATAAAGTTGATAATAAATAGAAAAATTGGTGTTGATATTTTTAGACCCCCGACGCATAGAGGTGCTATAAATTTGACCGCTGTGCGTGTCTGTCTGTGTACTGCCTTGATTACACTTACTCACCTACAGAGTTACAGTCGCCATCAAATGTATCGGAATCGGAGTGGCCAAGGCGGTCACAAATAAAGTCAACAAAGTCAACATTTTCTTTATTCTAGTGGTCGCAGCAACAAGCACTTTCGAATCAATCAACAGCGCATATATAGTTAAAGCGATAGAGTGCATGTTCAGTGGCCGCTCCGATATATTTGATGGCGACTGTACAGTGGTGAGTCAGTGCTACTGCTAACGACAGAGTTCTCGCTCAAACACATCGCCGAGTGCTCTACCGAGAAAATGGCAGACACCGTCACAAGCTCCCCAATCTATTTATTAGGCCGAGTGTCCCCCCTGCGCTCCCCGTACTCACTCGCCGGGTGTAGTTCTTACTCCAGCCGTTTCGGGGACTTTCCTAAAAATTTTAATTCATTACTTATTTATTGGTTATAATTTAGTACAACTGTCGCTTACCTATGTATTCTATTTCTAAATTAAATTCGCCATTAATTTTATCGCAGCAGGTGATGCCGAAGTGCGTGACTCTGTCCAGCCGCATCCGCACCTGCTTGTCCTGGAGTCTGCCCTTCGAGCCGAGGATGAACTTCGAAAACGGGATCTGAAGTCAAAATGCCAGTGTTAACAATGTCAATGTTACTTCATACTGCCTATTGTAAAACTTTTTTTTAACCGACTTCAAGATTTCGAAGGAGGAGGTTCAAAATTCGTCGGGATCTTTTTTTTTTTTGCTATTTTTTTTAATGTATGTTCACCGATTATTCAAACACGGCTGCACCGATTTGGAAAATTATTTTTTTGTTTGAAAGAGTATATACTTCACAGTTGGTCCCATTGTCACCAGATCCGGATCTGATGATGGGACCCTGGAGAAATCGAGGGTCTTCAACTATTATAGGCACACCTATAGTGATTTCAGTATTTTTTACAGTATTTCCACTTGGAAAAGCGGATCCTATTATAAGTGAAGTCGGTTTTTTTTGTTTAAAATGATGGTAATTATCTTACAAGCGTTTATCGGCTTTTTGCCACGGCTTAATAAGGACGATAACACATGATATGAATGGTACATATCATTTCACGCGATATCGTAGTAGCCCTCAAACGACAGGTTGAGCAGGAGCTTGTATAATAAGTCAGGATTTACCTTAGCTATCTGCCAGTAAGGTCCTCCCCTGGTATACAACACATAATGGTAGATATCGTTCCACGTGATATCGTAGTAGCCCTCACTGACAGGTTGAGCAGGTTCTTGTATAATAAGTCGGGTTTTACCTTAGCTATCTGCCAGTAAGGTCCTCCCCTGGTATACAACACATAATGGTAGATATCGTTCCACGTGATATCGTAGTAGCCCTCACTGACAGGTTGAGCAGGTTCTTGTATAATAAGTCGGGTTTTACCTTAGCTATCTGCCAGTAAGGTCCTCCCCTGGTATACAACACATAATGGTAGATATCGTTCCACGTGATATCGTAGTAGCCCTCACTGACAGGTTGAGCAGGTTCTTGTATAATAAGTCGGGTTTTACCTTAGCTATCTGCCAGTAAGGTCCTCCCCTGGTGTACAACACATAATGGTAGATATCGTTCCACGTGATATCGTAGTAGCCCTCACTGACAGGTTGAGCAGGTTCTTGTATAATAAGTCGGGTTTTACCTTAGCTATCTGCCAGTAAGGTCCTCCCCTGGTATACAACACATAATGGTAGATATCGTTCCACGTGATATCGTAGTAGCCCTCACTGACAGGTTGAGCAGGTTCTTGTATAATAAGTCGGGTTTTACCTTAGCTATCTGCCAGTAAGGTCCTCCCCTGGTGTACAACACATAATGGTAGATATCGTTCCACGTGATATCGTAGTAGCCCTCACTGACAGGTTGAGCAGGTTCTTGTATAATAAGTCGGGTTTTACCTTAGCTATCTGCCAGTAAGGTCCTCCCCTGGTGTACAACACATAATGGTAGATATCGTTCCACGTGATATCGTAGTAGCCCTCACTGACAGGTTGAGCAGGTTCTTGTATAATAAGTCGGGTTTTACCTTAGCTATCTGCCAGTAAGGTCCTCCCCTGGTGTACAACACATAATGGTAGATATCGTTCCACGTGATATCGTAGTAGCCCTCACTGACAGGTTGAGCAGGTTCTTGTATAATAAGTCGGGTTTTACCTTAGCTATCTGCCAGTAAGGTCCTCCCCTGGTGTACAACACATAATGGTAGATATCGTTCCACGTGATATCGTAGTAGCCCTCACTGACAGGTTGAGCAGGTTCTTGTATAATAAGTCGGGTTTTACCTTAGCTATCTGCCAGTAAGGTCCTCCCCTGGTGTACAACACATAATGGTAGATATCGTTCCACGTGATATCGTAGTAGCCCTCACTGACAGGTTGAGCAGGTTCTTGTATAATAAGTCGGGTTTTACCTTAGCTATCTGCCAGTAAGGTCCTCCCCTGGTGTACAACACATAATGGTAGATATCGTTCCACGTGATATCGTAGTAGCCCTCACTGACAGGTTGAGCAGGTTCTTGTATAATAAGTCGGGTTTTACCTTAGCTATCTGCCAGTAAGGTCCTCCCCTGGTGTACAACACATAATGGTAGATATCGTTCCACGTGATATCGTAGTAGCCCTCACTGACAGGTTGAGCAGGTTCTTGTATAATAAGTCGGGTTTTACCTTAGCTATCTGCCAGTAAGGTCCTCCCCTGGTGTACAACACATAATGGTAGATATCGTTCCAAGTGATATCGTAGTAGCCCTCACTGACAGGTTGAGCAGGTTCTTGTATAATAAGTCAGGTTTTACCTTAGCTATCTGCCAGTAAGGTCCTCCCCTGGTGTACAACACATAATGGTAGATATCGTTCCACGTGATATCGTAGTAGCCCTCACTGACAGGTTGAGCAGGTTCTTGTATAATAAGTCAGGTTTTACCTTAGCTATCTGCCAGTAAGGTCCTCCCCTGGTGTACAACACATAATGGTAGATATCGTTCCACGTGATATCGTAGTAGCCCTCACTGACAGGTTGAGCAGGTTCTTGTATAATAAGTCGGGTTTTACCTTAGCTATCTGCCAGTAAGGTCCTCCCCTGGTGTACAACACATAATGGTAGATATCGTTCCACGTGATATCGTAGTAGCCCTCACTGACAGGTTGAGCAGGTTCTTGTATAATAAGTCGGGTTTTACCTTAGCTATCTGCCAGTAAGGTCCTCCCCTGGTGTACAACACATAATGGTAGATATCGTTCCACATGATATCGTAGTAGCCCTCACAAGACAGGTTGAGTAGGTAGGAGCGCCCGTCGCCGCGTATCTTCAGTACCAGCGTGTTGTAAAGGTGCCAGTCGAAGGTCGCTTCCCGTTTGAAGGATTTCTGCACATGTAACAATGGAAATCTCAACTAATAACAACTCTATTTTGGAAAAGGTATAATACCTATTGGTGGAAGGCACTTAGGTACATTGAGTAGATTCAAATGGTATTGTACAGTCAGCATCAAATATATTGTAACAGCCAAAGTGATCAAATAGTTCTTCACACCATATATTTTGTATGGTGTGACGAACTATTTGGCTACTCTAGCTGTTACAATATATTTGATGTTGACTGTACTCAGCAATGCTAGTTACCATCGTTTGATCTAAACTTCACATATTCCGACAAAATCACCGATCACAAAGGAAAACTGAAAGTACCTAATCCAAAATGCGAGTTGTAAATTTTACCGCCTATGGACGCATTGTGAAAAATTGGCGCTTGACTTTCCGGCTGATTTTTCTCGTAAAATCATAAGGGTGTATTAAGGACATCTTACCCTCGCCCGCTGTGATCGCACAGCACAATACCCCGCCTTCTTAATCCGTCCATCCTTGGGTACCCTAGTGTCCAGATGTCCGTGGAACAGCGCCCGGCCCGCGGGGCTCATGTCCAGGCGGCAGGAGCTGAAGCCCTCGTTGTGGTCGCTGTCACTCGTCGTCACGAACTTGTCCAAGACCGAGCGCTCGTTGAAGCACCAGATTAGGTCGGTTTCGCCTGAAAATGTGACATGCCATATGTGATAGTATTAGGTATTGGATGCAATGGGCCATAGGCATGGCTACACCTGGCGCACCGATACCCGCGAGGAAATTGCCGCGTGCGACAGCTCGGCTAGTGTGAGCGTGCTTCGGCCGAGGCAAACGCACGCGCGTCCGCAATGCTTCGGGCGAGGCACGTCCACACTAGCTGAGCTACCGCGCGCGGCAATTTCCTGGCGAGGCGGTGTGCCAGGTTTAGTCACGGCCGATGATTTTTTTTCCGGGTACCTATTCTCAATAATACCATTATCATTATCGTCAGGTAATAACAAAAACTCACTACTTATTTACTAAAAAAACATAATGAAATCATGGATAGCCTCGTGAGGAAATTGCCGCGCAAGGGAGCTCGGCTAGTGCAGACGTGGCTCGTCCGAGGCCTTGCGGCCGGGCGTGCGTTTGCCTTGGCCGAGGCACATCGCGGCAATTTCTTCGCGAGGCGGCTCGTCTGGTGTGGGGTCCCGCCTATAAAAAAAAACATCCCATACTTAGAGCTTTTTATTTCAGAAAAATGCAATCTAAATACAAGCATGAAGCACAAATATTAGATACATTGATCTTAGACAGATGTCTACCTAGACAAAGGCACTTATATTTAGAATAAGGTGAAATGTAGACACACTGCACCTCAGTCTTATGTTTTAGATACAGTACAGAAGTCTGGATACTATAAAAACTTGAGCGACAAGAATTTTTTTTTAAATATATGCCACATTTTCTATATCTCAATTTACAAACATCTTTATTAATCCCTAACATAATATCTGTTTATAAAAAAACACAGGTGGGAATCTGGACGCAATTAAGTAAGCTAAATTAAGAAAGAGTAGAAAAACAAAGAAATAAATAGTTAAAGCCAACCAAATGTAAACAAGGCAATTAACAAGATAAGGACAATACTTGATTAGTTTACACATAATTTGTTAATGGAGTTTGTAATTATTAATGTTAGAGCTAGTTTATGTACAAGTCTAATCTACGAGTAAATAGCTAGTAGCTGTCTTAATAAACAACATGCTCATTAGGAACCCAAAAGATTTTACATAATTCCGAGGCAAAAACTACTTTTCCTCCTGCAATAAAAATTTTGACAGTATTTTTTTTAAGTTTTCATTGTTTTTGTACTTTAAATAGTACATTTTAAATAGTACAATATATTATTGGTAAAACTACTCTATCACATAAAATGAACTGGTAATTTTTGTTTCGTAAAAACTAGTTTATGCAGGTCTTCTTGTTACTTTAATATGAGTTAATAAAGATGTGTGGACTAGGTTTTTTAGTGGCTACATGACATTGCTATCAAAAACGCGTGTTGCACTGAGTAACAATAAAAAAATGCTTTTCCAGAAAGTTTTGGGACCTTTTAGTCTCTAAATATGATTAGGAATACACTATTAAAACCCTAATGGTTCCACATGAGCACATTGTATTTATTGGAATTTATAAAAAAGAATTCACAATATAATTCCTAACAAATTCTACAAAATCGTCAACAAGCACCACAACCTGTGAACAGAGTATCAAATAAGCCAGAATTTATAGCATAATTTGATTAATAAGCTCCTAAAAGTTACAATATATCCAAGTACAACAATAGTCATAATAATGTCATAATTGAAAAGATTCATCACAGAGATTTTCACAAAGAATACAATTAAATATCTCTAAAATGGTGCACTATCAATCTCTTTAGTGCACCTCATTAATGAGCTGGTCACAAATTCTCGTTAACTCCTCGTTATCCCTAGTTTTTTGAGTTAATGACTCCTCTAAAGATGAAATTTTGATCTCATGTTTTTTGATGGTAGCATTCAACTTAGTTAGCTCAACACTGTGGTTCTTCTTGACAGTTTCCAGTGTATCGTTGGCCTTGGACAAGCTCTCTTCTGTCACTTGTTTCAAATTTGTATAAAGTTCTTCATATTTTTTCAAACCAGCTTCATACTCTGTGATTTTCTGCTCAAATAATTTCTCTCTGTCTTTGTCCTCCATAATAATACTTTTGCATTTTTCGTACTTTGACAGCAGGTCGTTGAATGAGCTTTCCATGCTTGCCAAGTGGCTTAATGCTTGGTCTCGTTCAGCACTTAGTTTTTGCTGCATTTCCTGTGAAAGAAGTTGCTCTCGCTGGTGCTCGCCAATTAAAGAAGATATAGTCTTCTCATACTCTTCCATCACTATGCCCATTTGTTTGTTACTCAGATTCTTGTCTTGAAGCTGCTGGAGCAGCTGGTTTTCTCTCTCTAACAAATGATGTTTCTCATCTGTAAGCTTCTTAACTTTTAACTCTAATTCCTCAACATTACTTGCATATCTACTCTCAGCGCTGTGTAACGCAGCCTTGAGATCTCCATTCTCCTGTCTGAGTATTAAAGCTTCATGTTCTTGCTTCTGGAGTATCATCCGGAGAGAATGCATTCTGTCTACTTGATGGCTGTTTGAGCGATGATGTGGACTGCGAGGAGCGGGCAGTGGAGGAGTGCTCCCTATGAAATTTATGAGCCTGTCAGTAGCTATGTGACTAGAAGATAGGATAGCAGAGGCGCTCCGAACCAACTGAGGTGTTGTTCTTGTTTCAGTCTTGGGTGCCTCATTCTTGACAGGTGGAACCACTTGAGTAGGTTTCTCCCATGCACATGATATTGATCCCATTGAAATTGAGTGCTTAGGGGTAGCAACACTGTTGTCAGCGAATATAGATGCAGCACTTCCTGTTTCATAGCCTATGTCCGCCTCGTTTGAGTCGGGAAGAGATTCAGCAGGAGTAGAGTTGGCTTGAAATTTCTGGCTAGCATAAAGTGGATCGAATTTTATGAACAAGCTTTCCTTGCCGCGGTCTACATGGTTGTTGCTGCGGGTGGACTCAGCGCATTTCACGAGATAATCCATACTTGTCGGATCGATGAATAAAGGATCTTCGTAATGTTGAACTTCCTGCATGGTTATGTCGCAGACACTGTCGAAATCGGCGCCAGTGAGCAGGTCGCTCGTCATATCAGCCGACTCCTGGGTGCCTCGCGGTGACATCGCCATCAGATCCCCGGATGAAGACACCGGCGTAATGAAACTGTCCTCTGATGCGACCGTACTGCCTCTCGCAGATAACATGTCCTCCTTAACGCAGCTGCTAATGTTTATATCCCCACCACGGCTGAGAAGACTTTGGAACTTCTGGTATATGTTGGTTAAACTCCTGTTTTTATTCAATGTCGGCAACGGGTCCACAGTTACTATGTTTGAAAACATCCGGCTTTTAGCCCAACGCGAGCTTCCGTGTCACAAAAGAAAAACTTCGTCAATCGACTAAGGTCTTGCTATTTTCGTCACTCGTACTCAAAACTAGTAAAAACAAAACAGAATTACAACCGATTTTATTTTGTGTAGGTAACGGATATTTTTAAAAACCATATGACATTCGTATTGTTTTTTTTTCATCTTGCTAGACTAAAAAAGTTTGGGGTTGCCAACATATTTGTAAATTGTTTGAGCTACAAATAAAAACATTTCAATTTGATTTTCATTTTTATGGGTAATGCGTTACGTCAATATTAATCGTTATCTCAAATATGTTCAACATTAACAAGTTCATATCTACTTGGTAATCTGTGAACAAGTTGAAAGAAACATAATCGGGCCAAACTACTGATCTATACAATCAAGTAGTTTTCCTTAGTTCTGGATAGTTCTTTATAAATACCTGGCCTGGCGATGAGCAATGGGTCGGTTATGGCTAAATCTTTCATTTCTTGAAACCATAATTTGACTTCAGATTTTAATTCCTTGAAACCATTCTTGATGTGGGTTAGCGTCGATACATCTTCTCTTGTATTATATCCCCCTTTACGTTCACTCTCCCAAAACAACCATCGTTGTGTATTAGTAAGAATTGGCGTAGAATTGTATAGTTTTAACCGTTTATCTAAAACTCTGTTCAATACAGAGTACGCTCTACAGCAATAACGTATATACACTACATTACTCTTAAACAGCGCCATTTCACACTTTGACCAGTGTCTTGATGGTACGATATTTAATAATAAATTAAAACATTTCAAATCTTTCGCCTTTTTACATAACCTCAACAAAATGTTTAATGTCAGAAATGTCAATCAGCTGTTTGACTGTTTAGTCAGTTCGAGACAGCTATTTAACGTGTGAGACCAATTTTTTAACCCACGAATCAAGTTTTTACAATAGGCTTAGGCGGTTTTATATGTCATATTGACGTAAAATCACCAACCGAACACTGACCGATACTTTGGTTGGAGGTTACAATCGAGTATTAAATAAACACATAACTTTCACTTTTTGCTAGGTTGTGAAGCCGAAGCAAGTATACGCCGAGGATCTCGCGTCTACTCTACGTTCTATAATATCGTCACGTCACATTAAACGCTGACGTGGTCGCCTTTGCATAAAAAATATACTTACTCTGCTAAGAAATAATGGTGTATAATTTAAAGTGCTAGTTTTTAATACACGATAACTCTACAATGGGACTGGAAAGAAATGCCTCAGTGAGTATCATGTATAATATACTTAATTTCTGACCAGGACTATGCTATTTGCACTACTGAAATAATTAAATACTATTTCTATACAGTTAAAATTGCTTTCTAATGTAATAAAAAATTACAAGACTGAACAAAAAAATATTATATGAATAATTTGTTAGAATATGCTTTTCATTTACCTACATTTTTTTATCTTCATAGAATACTTTACTCATATAACATTATCTATTGTCCTCCTTTTATGATAATAAGTTTTGATTTCCGGTTTGATCAAGATTAGATAACATTAATAATGAATTTGTTTGATTCATACTTGTATCAGATTGATTGTTTACTATAAGCGTAAATTTCTATAGGCTGAAAGTAATATGGTAAATAATTTATATTCATTTATTACATATTAAAATATTATTTTGATGCTTCTAATCACATACTCTTCATTTTAACCATGAACTATGGTTACCAGCGAAACAGGCCTAGCCTTGTGAGCCAGAAATGCACGTACTGTTTCCTCGCGAGGCGGTGTGTCAGATGTAGCCACGGCTAATCACAAAGAAAAAAGTACCTAATTAACTTTTTTTTTCA
Source organism: Pammene fasciana (assembly GCA_911728535.1). Classification (NCBI taxonomy): domain Eukaryota; kingdom Metazoa; phylum Arthropoda; class Insecta; order Lepidoptera; family Tortricidae; genus Pammene; species Pammene fasciana. The sequence goes on from OU452289.1 coordinate 4,434,756, forward strand.
GGGGGCAAAATCAGAGTATCTCTATCCTCCCGAGCTTTTACAGAGGTTGGACTTTAGCAAAAGCCCGGCTACATTTAAGCCAAAAATCAGTGCTGCACAGCCGGGCGAGGACTGGATGGTGGTGAGACCCCTGCAGCGGTCGGATTACGATAAAGGGTTCCTGCAGTTGCTTAGTCAGCTTACGAGTGTTGGGAATGTTACACAAAAACAGTTTGATGGTGAGTTTTACATCTTATGTATCATTTTTGAGTCAGTGTAATGATAATTCATAATTCATAAGTTCATAAATGATTGGTGTTTTGGATGCCACTCTGGGTGAATGACCTCAATTGCTATGCTAGTATGGATACGCCGCGGGATTCCGGGATTCACATGGTTAGATAAAGGACAGTTTTTTTAGTCATATTATTAGATTACATATTCATTATCTACTAATTGCTATTTTTTTTTACTGTTATAAAATAAAATATATTACTGTTGATTACATTTTTTTTAATTAGTTTAGAATATGTCCCATTTTTAATAAAACATATGAGTTAAATAGGTAACTCACCACTATAATTATAGTATTTCATAGTTTAAATAGCATAATTATAGTTACCTATATGTATATGATAAAAAATTAAATAACCAATTTTTAGGGGCAAACACCTAGCCCTTATATTACCTCCCTCCCCCATACATGTTATGTCAAAAAAATATTCTTAAATATCATATGTTGTACATCAATCAACAGACCTTAATAAAAATGATTTAAATTCTCTTGCCCCTTCCTCACCCGTTTTATTTGTTTTAACCAATAATAAAAAAATATGGCACAAAGCAGTGAGTAATACCTGGTAATACTAACCCTTTATCTCTTCCGCGTTCACTTAAAAACTTATCTTATCAACCAATTAATAGCACCATAAAGTTTAGCTGCACTGATTATTAAGTGCAACATCCCAACATGACTGTTAAAATGAAAATACGTAGGTACAATTATTTTATGTTCCACCTAAATAATTAAATAAGTATATTTTTGTATAACATTGTACATTTTTAGTATATAATATTTTTTATTTATAACATTACCAGCAATGTTTTAAAAACAACAATGTTGTTTATTATAAAAACATATAACCTACATGGAAATAGCATTTATTTTCCAAACAGTTTAATTGGTATCACGGGCCAAGCTGTGTTGAAAGCACCTTGTTTATTAAATGTCACTGGCCCAAAAGGAAAATCCACCCTGTATGTATGTTAAAATTAAAATTGTTTATTCTCAAGAAGGTATAGAAGGGGTACACTTTTAACGAACCTCAACACTTGGTGTATGTATATGTTATGTTCTTATTTGTGTAGGTATGTGTATTTTAAATAAATAGTTATGTTGATTAGTGTTTCTAAATATCTCTCGATTTTTATGATCCTGCACTAATTACAAGTTTTCGGTTTGATCCAAAGGTTGGCTGGTAAAGAATGCCTTGAAGCATTAAGTCCGCCTCTTGTACACTTTTTTATGTGTGCAATAAAGTTTAAATAAATAAATAAATGTGGTACTGTATGCTTGTAATGAAAGGTTGAATGTGACCTTTACTGGTTTGTTTACCAGCTACTTAGTATGTTTATGCTATCTCGCTCGCACACCGGCGCCGCATGCGGAAACAGCAGCAGTGTGAAAGCCGCTTAACAAATATACCTCTAGATGTTCTAGATGAGATGACATAGTTGTGGTTCTACTTGCTATCATACTATCAACGTGTTCAATAGGCATTTACAAAGGAATTCCGCCTATACTACTTACTATTAATAAATGTCGGAACTGGGTGACCTTCAGAACCGGCTTGCGCTGATATGAGTTTAACCTTTCTTAAACCTTGATTTTCTTCCTGTTCGCGATTTTCGCAATATCTCTGTAAATATCAATCTCATTAGGAATGGTAATTAGCAACTGGTTCGTCTGGTTTCCTTGTCAGGTTGCGTAAAAAAATTGGTTTAGGTATAGTAATTAATGATTATGATAACAAAGTAGGTATTCTTATATCTGACCGAAATTAAAGGTATCTCGTCCTAACGATAAGATCGCCATTACAACCATTGTATAGTTAAACTTTATTAAATTGTGTTGTTCTTTTTTTTAAACTCATTTTCTTCATAATAATTTTAAACAAAAAAAGAACCGACTTCATTATTCCAAGAGGAAGGGGCCGAGTTGCTGTAAAAAATAGTGAAATCACTATAGGTGTGCCTATAATAGTTGAAGAGTTCCCTCGATTTTTCCAGGATCCCATCATCAGACCCCAACTTGGTGACAATGGTACCAGCTAGCGGTCTAGGGGCTATACCCGTTCGATTAAAAAATAAATTTTGAAAATCGGTTCACGATTCACGGAGATATCGAGTAACATACATACAAAAAAAAAACAGTCGAATTGAGAACCTCCTCCTTTTTTTTGAAATCGTTTAAAAAACCAGTATAGGAATGAATTAATTATCAAAAATTCAAGAAATACTCATGTAGATGCCAAGGTACCTTCTTATAACTTGACTGCTTTTAATGTGATTTTATTTTTGAAACGTTATATACTTATCAGATCAGGTTTTTAACAAGAATACCTGTTCAAAACTTTGAAGTAGTAGATAGATAAACGTATTACTTTTGTAATGCGGAAGTCGCAAAAAAATACATTTGTCGAATAGGCACAAAGAATAGGCTGATAATGTGCCTATCTCGACCATATTAATCGTAAGAAATGTTGATAGACGATCAAATAGGGAATATTACGCAAAACTCTGCGTAGGGGGCGGCACTAGCACATCCAGAGGGCACGTCACTCTTTCATATTCGAGCGATAGAGAGGCACATGTCAAAATTTCGATTCGCTCGTTTCACGATAGGCCCTTTGTAAATAAACCGCCTTGGTGCGTTTCGTTTCGTTATAAATTATCTATGAAAACTTGTTAAAAACTCTATTGTATTAAGAACTCTATGGTTTACCGATGTGCTAGTGCTGCACTCTGGCGGCAGAACATTGTAGTAATATCCCCTGTTAATACAATTTTCATTTATGATCCAACCTTCGTACAATATTAGACCTTAATCCAGTAACATAAGTTACTTATTTCAGACCGCTTCACGCAAATGAAGCAGTCGGGCGGTTACTACGTGACGGTCATAGAAGACACGCGGATCAAGAAGCTGATCGGCGCCGCCACCCTCACCGTAGAACAGAAGTTCATCCATAACTGCTCCTTGGTATGTTACCTATACACACACACACACACACACACACACACACACACACACACACCTATCTGTCTGACTTGTACATGTGATGAAGAACAAGTCTAGCGACGGTTTGGCGACCTGATGGTTTTGAAGCTTTACAACCCTGAAACTAACCAATGTGATTAAAAGATCTTGACCACCATTCAAGTACCATTTTTAGGGTTCCGTACCTCAAAAGGAAAAAACGGAACCCTTATAGGATCACTTTGTTGTCCGTCTGTCTGTCTGTCTGTCTGTCTGTCAAGACCATTTTTCTCAGGAACGCGTGGAGGTATCAAGCTGAAATTTATATCAAATACTCAAGTCTATTGTCCCTTGAAGCTGTGAAAAAATCAAACCAACGCAATCAAAAGATACAGTCGTTTATGCTGCAAATTTTAGAGTTTTCGGCACTTGCAAAACCTACGGGGTACTTCCCGCGAACTCAGAAACTTGAAATTTGACATGAAGCAACGTCATATAGCATAGACAAAAGAAAAATTATAAAAAGTAGACATTTTTAGTAAAATCATACAAAAATATATATTAAAATTTTTAAACTTACTACCATTTTCCTCGTAAACGCGTGAAGTTATTCAATTAAAATTCATGTCAAATACTCAGGGCTATATGACCTTTCAGATGTAGCAAAACCAAATCTTTATGTCAACGCAATCAAAAGAAATAGCAATTTAAGTTGCATATTTTGAAACTGAGTACTCGCGAGAAACTCAAGGTTAGCTGGTAGAGATCCCTTAAAGGGATAAGTTCGCCTTTGTACACACTTACTATACTTTTGTTGGTCATGTACTTGTTTTGTGCAATAAAGTGTTTTACTACTACTACTGCTACTAATCCCAGAGAAAATAATGATAACTTATTTGAAAAGTGTTTGTTTATTTATACAATAAGACAAATAAGGATGGATAGAGTATATTTATGTAACTCTCACAAAAGCGGGAAATGTTAATGGAAACCTTGCAATGTTACTCTTTCAGCGTGGGCGACTAGAGGACGTGGTCGTCAATGATACGTACAGAGGAAAGCAGCTGGGAAAATTGTAAGTACCATCGCCCACACTGTTATCTGCCTATCGGTGGACCTTATGCTGTATATAATAAGGTCCACCGATGTACAGTTAAGAGTGTTGCTGTTTGTACCTATTTAGTATTTACTATTTTCATGATTATGCGCCTTAGCGTATTCGGACTGTTAGGATACGCGGGTTGAAAATCTTCTTGGTCATCTGAAAGTTTAATAATGTTTACTTACGCAATAAAAAGTAAATTGGTATTCGAATCGAAAACTTAACTTTACGTTTTTTCAGAATCGTGGTGACAGTATCCCTGCTAGCACAAGAAGTGGGCTGCTACAAGATGTCCCTCGACTGCAAGGACAAGCTCATCAAGTTCTACGAGACCCTCGGCTATAAGATGGAGCCGGGCAACTCTAACGCTATGAACATGAGGTCAGTTGACCGTACTAACTTTTTCTGTACGAGTTTTGTTCTTTTTATATCAGATTTGGGCTTTTTAATGTAAACTAGTAAATGGCGATGATAAAATAATTGGCCACATTTACATAAAAAGGTTTATAAATAAGAACGAAGATTTATGAAATGCTGTCAATTAGAAAATTCAATGTTACAAGCACAATTACAAATCACGTTGTATTTTCGATCGAAGTTAGTTACTAAGTTTTACCAAAGTCGAATCTCAAAATTTAAGACTTAGTGAAGACTTTTGTAAGTACTTATCTTAGCAATACAAGTAATTAACTAACACAGGGCAAAGGTACAATTGATTGATCATTAAAAAAATCACTAAAAATTTAACTACGTAATTACACAAAAAAGTCACCTAGATCGCTGCCAATGGGTTGTGTGCCCAGAAGGCTGGCCGCATTGCCACGGTGTATGGCAATGCTTATTCACCTGTCGTTTCAATCAGGCGTGGTCTTTATAGACCCTGCGCACCGGGTCACCATGGCCCCAGCGTATGGATGCCAAACGCCTCATAAATGATTGTAAAGTGACAAAGATCAAGACAACTATGATCCAATTTCAAGGCTGCAAAGTGTAGTTTTATTTTAACTCGTATAATACGCAACATTACAGATTCGACGATCCCTCCTGACAATTAGCCGCCGGGACGTCCGACCTGCGCTCTAAACTGTAAGTCACCGCGCGCCGAGCAGTCTTCGCAACGTTACAACATTACCCCACGGCCCCACAATATTACCCCACAGCACGCCACGTTATTTTCATACGCATAATACGCACGCGGGTTAATAAGTTACCAGTGTTTTCCCTAATAAAGAGCAAACTAGTCTGTTGATCGTAAAATATTCTTTTCTTACAAATTATAGTCCTTAAAAGCCAAATACAATGTCTGTTGGACATTTCGTTGTGAAAGAAAATGGATGTCTTACGATGCTAATAGGCTAAGTTTTCTAAAGGTTGTTTGAGTGTCTTTGTTTGGGCAAAATCGTTCCCCCTAAAAGTCATTGTTTATAATGTCGTCCACAATAACATCTTTCGGTATTTCTAATTTGGGTAAATAACTGTTTTCGTCATTAACAGGTTTTTGTTTTCCGACCTGTCTCGAATCTCAGTAACTTGTATAACATGCACTCTTTTCACTCGATCATAAAATTCATTAAGCGGCCTATGTAAAAAAATCCAGACTTGCAAACTGTAGTGTATCCAATATGCAACGTAACTTGAAATTTTGCCAAGGAGGTGAAAACTTTCGTTTCTGTGGAATGAAGTGGCCGAATGCCCGTGTCACGTGGTTTTTAGCGGCATATGGAATACACTATGGATAGGCCAAAACGGCTTGTTTTAATCAGCGATATTTTAGCGAAGTGAAACGCAGTTACTTCTTGGTTTCGCTTGTAATAAAATCCCTAAGGGAACAAATGAACAAATACACCAGTCTGGAAAGGTTAACTGATAGGTTGCATGCATTCCACCCGTTTTCTGCTTGAGCTGTTGTGATTTCTGCTTGGTTGCCGTGTTTACAGTGCAGGGTCAATTGTTCTATCCATCAAAAGCGTATTTTCACAATTCGTAGTTGTACAAATTGAACTCTATTTTTCCGAGATAAGGTGCAACTAGGCTGCTGCTAATGAGACTAGTATTTTGAGGAGTTTCTCGTGAAATCTCGCATTTGATGGGGTGTCCGATTGATTTTGGATGTCCTAGCATATAATTTTGTTTTATTAGTGTAGGCTTCATAGTTCCGCTAGCGAGTCGCTTGCCATTTCATCGTAGTATCATTGTAGATTTTTTATTTGTGCCTTTTGCTGGTTACTTTTAGAAACCAAAGTTTATTTTGCAAAGTGAGCTTGGTTGTCCGTGAAAAGTTAAGTTTTTCATTTTTATTTTACTTACCTACTCAAAAAGATGGGTGGCGCAAAAAAAATGCATTACCCTATATTATTCGTAGGTACAAATGTATTTGAATATTTTTCATTATTTTTTAGAAAGTAGTCAGCAAGTAACACTCGCGCGGTTATATTGTGTTCATTTTATAGATTCGTTTATATTTACTTAAAATGTCATGTTGTGTAGAAATATCTACGTGCAAATCGTACTTAATAATTTTAACATAGTTTAATATTGTTGCTAACACTTCATTATTATTTTTGCTAATAAATATCATGCTTTATATATATTTTGTTTCATTTATTTGCCTCTTGAACTTGAACAACGAGTAGACGTGAATTCCGTACACGATGGTAAGTTGATAACTCGAGATATAAAATTGAAGAAATTTGAACTTAATGCAATTCTATTTTAAGATCAAATTCTCAAAAAATCAGAAAAAATATTTTAGTTTACATATATCTGGACTTGTTAACGTCTTCCCGCCATGAACGGAACTATTGTGATTATAAATAAACATATATATAAGGTCGGTTCCGTGTCATATAAATCATATCAAAGAAACTTCGCTCACTTATGACAGAGTTCGAAGAATTAAATTTTCCATTGTCTCCTAACCTAACATAACTGTGCGTGTTTTAAAAGCCACAAAGGCTTCCTTTTGCGGTATTGGTCTATTAGACTCTAAATAATATTGTGATCATACCACCCTTATTTCAAAAGCAAAAAAAAAAACAAATTGTAAATTTTTAAAATTTTATTTACAGAAGTGTAAATTTCAGTTGCAGACAGAATAATATTTAACACACGACTTCGACATCAGTTCATTAATATCGGAAAACTTATCAACATACGCACAATAACAATTTCCACGGTATATTTAGTTCAAATCCATTTTAGTCTGAATAATACAATCTGTATATTTATTTTCATACATTCATATTGTTAATATATTCTGAAATCGTTACAAACCTGTCATGGTTTTACATTTATTCCACACTGAATTTACTTTACACAATGGATATTAACGAATAAATATTTAGTTAGCTGCATAATGTATTGCCGATGACGATGCTACATAGTTATACAGTTTTAAACCTTACGCTATTTCGATAAGGTAGAAAATTGTTTATCTATTTGTATATCGGAGCGGCCAAGGCACTTAAAAATATCTGAACATGCACTTAATCGCCTTGAAAATAGAGGCGTTCTTAGATATTTGTAACCAACCACCTTGGCTGCTCCGATACGTCTGATGGCGACTAGGCATATGTCAAAAAGAGAGGTCTTGCCAAAAACCGCTTATTATCGGAAAATAAACTAAACGTATAAATTCTGCCTCACTAAGGCTTTCCTTATTATAATCTATGCAATCCATTTCTCGGAGTCTAAAGCGTATCGGATAGGATAAAATTACTAGAGCTTTCAATGAGCAAATACCAAAACTTATGATTTGTGTACGATTTTAGTGCAAGGGACCACTTTGTCGATTTAGGGACAAAACACACCTGAGCCGAATTCAGCATATTCATAGACAATATGCTTAAATTTGTCTATGGTTGCTTAAATTTGGGTATGGCCTCCATACAAATTTAAGCACCCATAGCCAAATTTAAGCATTTTGTCTATGAATTTTCTTAATTCAGCTCAGGTGTGTGGTGTGCCTTACCTTAGAAAGGACTAGTAACTCCATATCGACAAAGTGGTCCCTTTGTCCGTACACCACATTTATGTATTACACAAAGTATGTTTCACTAAATGTCCTAGTAAACATGACATTTGTAAAATTGCTTGTACGAGAAATAAAGTAAAATTCATAGACCAACTCAGTCTGTTCCGTCCAACATCACTTTATGATTTGATAACACGAATAATCAGATTCAAAATGGCACCTAAAAACCTATTTTGCAATTTTTTATGTAAGTACAAATCTAGTAGATTGAAATCTATGTTAACTTTTTGGCGCGATTAAATAAATCTACTGTTTGTGTGTAATATTGCCAATATCTTAAATCCGATTATTTATGTTATCATTACAAAAGACATTCCCTAAGTCTCTGAATGCTACCGGTACTAAGTTTTCTTTTAGATAATAACAACAATTGTCCCTTATAAGTACAAATATAAGTATCAGATGAATTGTTTATCACTTAATTACTTCAGTATGCTGCAGGCTCTTCCTTTTTAAATAACCTTTTGAATGCCAAGCATCGGAGGGAAAAATCGTTCCCTCACCGTGAGCGCGCAAGGCAAACCGGTTATATTTTAGACGTGATATCACGTCCTGGCACTGAGGGCACGACTTTCCCTGCACGCGATTCAAAGGGTTAAACCAAATGTAACTGTGTCATCATTATATCAAAGAAAAAGTAAGAATATTTGGTCAACTCAAGTAAGAATGTGATAGCAATATTTAGTACCGGTCCTGGAATGTCGCAACAACACACACACAAGCACTTACATCGAATTGACACCCTTATTTCCGTGGACACTCCCCTTTTGTTCCATAACACTTATGGTATAGGAGATAAAGTCCAAACTCCCATAAATTTGAGTTCTATAGAACAAATGAGCGTACCCATTCTGTACCCGAGACACAGAGTAGGTAAGAATATGGCCGAATCACAATAAATACAGCGCCGAAAATCTTTGAAAACTAAGATCACTAAAAATCTCAGGCTAGGTCTTATAAAAGATATAAATTGAACCGTCAGGCCAAAAACCAAGCTGTTAGCAAGGCACTACTAATATACAAAACTATTAAGAAAGATGTGGTTGCTATTTACAACCGATTACGTAGTACCTTTGTGGTTAAAAACGTTGCATTCTTTTTTATGTCAATTACTAGAAGGACCCTTCGTATAAATGCCCTACTAAGGAATGCAACCCGTTTTTTTAACCCGCGTTGCATTTCTTAGTTCCTCATAACGTCATCCAAATTGACGATTAGCGTCAAGTTGCTATCTCATTCAATTTGGTTACGACCATATAAACGTAATGAGAACATTATGAGACCGGCTGTCACCTTGTCATAAGGCGTAATCACACGTAAATAAGCTACTCTGGATCTAAGGTACAGAATACCATTGCAAGCGCCCGTCTCGAGCTAACCGACTGTACAAAGCGAAGTTACAAGCTAGAGTAAAATATGGCGACGGCTTCCGTACCGCTCAGGGCCCGTGAAGATCTAACAATCCCAAATCGTATACACTAATAACTGCAATCCCAATATATGCACTTCTCGGAAATATGGAGCACGCTACAGGGAAATAGATATTACTTCGCTAGACTTATCAAAACATTAGTCACTAGTGGTTCTGTGAACCGTAAACTTCGGAGAACATAAATAACGCGACAGCAAACTTCCCCCCTTTTCCCCCTCATTTTCCCCCCAATCAAAAAAATGGCTCGACAATTTTTGGCAAATAAATCAAGGAACGTACATGCCAAGTTTCATCGAAATCGAATGAAAAATGCGACCTCTGGACCGACACTGACCAACCAACCAACCAATGCACATACATCAATCTGCCAAATCGTCGTACCAGTGAAAACGGAGACGTTCGTCGCCTCGCTACGCTCGGCTCCTCAGTCAATTAACCCTTTGACCGCCTTACGTCAAAACTTTAACTTTCAATTTTGAACTCTGTCATAATTTATGAAGGTGTCATTCACGTTGTCACTTTGTCTCATATATCAGACGACGGCGGTCAAAAGGTTAACAATCTATTTGGAAAGTAGTCGTCAACCGCTAATCGACGGGCATATTCATAGCATATCCTAGGTAATTATGTCAAAAGGGAATCCAATTTAAAACCCCATTTCAACGCTTGAAGGCCTATTAATGCTGACGCGACTAAGTTTGCAAAAAATTATTCGAAGCATTTTGCTAGCTAGAACTAAAAAAAAGTTACCTCATTTTAGTGTATTTTGGGAATGGCCTACACTTTTCCAAAACCAACCTTTTTTTTGGAAAAGTATATTAATATTATTTTTCCTCGGAAAAGTGCATATTGCGAGAAAGATATTTTTGGGATAACTCTCTCTTTAGAAAACGTATTCTTGACTAAACTTCACGGCCCTAAGAATCCCAAACTGTCAATAGAGACGTGACCGACTGAACGCGGCTTAAATTCTCCCACCTATCTAATAACAGTTCCAATCCTTTACAAATATCAATTACAATTTAATAAATTACCACATGGGGTCCAAAACCTGTAAGTCGTAGGTTTCAAAGATCACCTTATCATACGAATTGAAAACGGTACCATTCAGGCAAAAAAGGTACCATTTCGTCGGTTGTCAATAAGGCACTGCTTGAACAAAGATTACTTATTGACCGACAAAGTGGTACCTTTAAAACTGAAAGTACACTTTATATTTAATTAAAATGCCTTATTGGTTTCTAATCTCACTGGAACGCTCTATTGGTGCATCAGTTATAACTCTTGTTCCCGAACTTTCAGAGCTACCCATCATTTCGACATTTTCTCATCGCTCGCTGCAGTGATAGTATTGTTTATAAATACATACATTTTAGTACTTATACAATAATTAAAACTCGTTAACTAAAAATATCAATATTTTGAATAACAATAAATAATTACAATACAATATTATATACAATAATGATAATAGTAACATTTTAGAACAGTCTTTCTCAACCTTTTGTCATAAAACCAGTATAATATTTGTTTTTTTGTGTGTCATGTCATCATAAATGTGAAAACTATATGAACAATTGAGTGCGAAAAATTCATCATTATTGTTTTTGCAAGGTTGAGAACCCCTGCTTTAGAATGTTTGGTAAGATCAGCAGGCCATCCATGGTTGCCATTTTATCACTTATCGCGCTATGCGTCACTTTCACACTTACATACTTGTTAGAGCGTGACAGCTATGGTGACAGGCGATAAAAACCCGACCATAGTAGGCTAGCAGGATAGAAGCCAACAATCGCCTTTATCTCGATACGATAAAACACATTTTTGATGGCGAAAGTGCCACAAACATGCCACGTAACAAAAGGCCGCAAATCCATCAAAAGTTAATTAGTCATGTATTCTGTACATTTTGAAAGGTATTGCTCTGAACACCTAAGAATCGCCGAAATTTGAACCATATCACACGGTCGTTGCCTTATTATACCGAGGGGTGGGTAGTCAAACCAGATATATTGAAAACGGGTTTAACCGTCCACTTTATTTGTCGACTGGCTACCTGGCTTTTAAGACCGATCTGACGGACAGATCTGTGCAACCCTTACGAACCAATTTTCAAAAAGAGGTGCGCCAAAATTAGTAATAATTATCTTCATGATGTTGTTACATAATTTTAAACAAAAAAAGAACCGACTTCACTTAGGATCCGCAATTCCAAGAGGAAGTGGCCGAGTTGCTGTAAAAAATAGTGAAATCAGTATAGGTGTGCCTATAATAGTTGAAGAGTTCCCTCGATTTCTCCAGGATCCCATCATCAGATCCCGACTTGGTGACAATGGGACCATCTAGGGGTTATACCTGTTCGATTCAAAAAAAAATTTTGAAAATCGGTTCACGATTCACGGAGATATGGAGTAACATACATACAAAAAAAAAAAATTATGATAAAAAAAAAAAAAAAAAAAAAATTCAGTCGAATTGAGAACCTCCTCCTTTTTTGAAGTCGGTTAATAATAAATAGTAAGAGGTATTCGGCGACAGACAGTTTCGTAGTTTACAGGCCATAATTAACTGTATTTTATTGTGGATGTTGTTCGGAATTGCGTGTCCTTTCTGTCTTGAGCGGGTTTATTACACTTACATGAGAATACACAATAACACAGTCCGCATGTGTAAACTCATTTCAGTAACAATTTTAACACATAACTAGACTTCAATTTAAAATCGCAACTGATCTGATACTTGGTAAGTATTTATGTGTGAGCCTAGGAAAGCGACTTCGGGCCGTAACTTTGGTTGCGAGTTTCATGGGCCCCTGTCCGTGTCCGCGCTGTAGCGTACAATTGAGCGGGTAATCCATTCAATTTTAAACATTAGACTTCACTGTGAATCATGATTTTTCCGTTCAGTATTGACCGTTATATAATAGCTGAGCAGCCTAGAAGGGCGGCGGCGGCGCGGCGAGCTTGGCGGCGAGCTTCATGGGTCCCTGCCCGCGCGCGCTGCGCCGCGCCTCCATCTCTCTCTGCCGCTGCAGTTTGCGCTCTTCGCGCTTACGTCGAATCTCCTCCATTTTTGAGGCGTTGTTTTCTGTGATAGACAAGAAAAAAAAATGCATTACTCATGCAAACTTATTAGAATGGTACATTTAAACTCGCGATTTACTTGCAAACAAGCTGACCAATATAACAAGACCCATGTGAGGATTTTTTCGCGCCTTCTATCTCCATAATCCATGTTTTGATCCTGCTCATATACGGACTATCAAATTATATGTGGCTTTGCTACAACCTCAACAAATTTCATAAAAACAAGAAAACGTTACTCAAGTTATCGTCGAATAAACTCTCGAAGTCAAAAAGCCATCGAAATGCCGAGACGTCCCAGTAGCCACAAATTGTTTGTATGAAATACCTCAATATCAAATAAAGATGTCTTATATTATCTAATTCTCGATTTTCTGTAGTGTCCGACCGAAACATGTTTTTTTGCCGAAACCGAAACCGAAACCGAAGGTTCGGCTCTAGGTGCAGTTTCGGCCGAAACCGAAACCGAAACCGAAACTTTTATAGACGCGTTAAAATCGTTGAGTTAAATGTCAATAAGCCGTTGTAACTTGTGCAGGATATGTGGTATAAGAAGAACAAGGTTAGTAAGTTTTGATTGATCATCCTCCTAGCGTTTGTGCTGGCGTTTTCCCACGGACTCAACGGAGCCTGAGGTCCACTTGGCAACCTAATCCCATGATTTTTTCTAGTTTGTCCACAACTCCAAGTTATTTCGGTGTAAGGCGTATTTTGATCCCTAAATTCGTTTCTTCTTTCACTTTTTTTTCGCGAAATAAATGCAGAGCACGAAATATATGAATGAATAAACATAATTATGTAACTTTTTAACAACTGTAACGTAAAATTTTACCCACCTTATTGAAAGTACCATTGTCACAAGTCGACCATGTTTTCGTACATAGATATGTACGCAAACGTGGGAAACAGACAGATGTCTGACATCAGTTTTTTTTTACTTTGGTATTTTTTAGGATTTAGGATCTGCTACGTTGAAATTAGCAATAAAATAACCCACACGATTTTAAACTTGACAGATGTATTTTTAGAGTAGAATTACGATCAGTAAACAAAATAAAAATATGAAAGTTTTGTTCGATACTTGAAGTTTTTATAGCATCTATCTCTATGGTTAAAGTAATATGTTTTGTTAAAAAAAAGTACGAAGTATATATGAGTTGGAAAAACAAACATTTGTGCTTTATTAAAATTGTTATGTTTTCTTTTAAATTATGAATACGATTTTTTAAATTTGTGTGTTATTCATTAGTTATACTTCAGTTAGTTATACAGCAAAGTTTCATCGACTGAGACATCAATGCTGTTAGCAAGTCTTTATAAAATAATTCGCCAAGATTGCATGGACTATTTTAATTTCACAATCAGTATTTCAAATAAAAGTGTTTTTACTTGATTTCTTCGTGTATAATTTTCAGCGTAGGCCGACGCAGTTCTTTGGGCAGTCTCTTGCATGAACTCGAGAGTTTAATGTACGATAAAATTAATACTTAAATGTTATTTTCATATTATAATTGATAAAGTAATCTTCCAAACACATATGTACACTTTTTTGATATTTATTAATTATAATATTATCACTTAAAAACGTTACTGAGACAGAACTTGTGGACCGATTAAGCTCAATGTTGTAAGTTTCGGCGCGGCCGAAAGGTTCGGCCGTTTTTTGGCCGAAACCGAAACTTGGGCCGAAATACGGTTTTTTGGCCGAAACTGGCCGAAACCGAAACCGAAACTTCGGTCGGACACTAATTTTCTGTCGCCTTGTTGCCTACATCACAAACTACAGCATATAAAATGTGCCGTTTTCTAACATAAATGTGTTTATTGTCGGTAGTAAATATTCAAACTTTATAGTAAAATAAAAAAAGAGTGCAAAGGCGATCTTAATATCAAAAGGCATTTTCTACCAGTTAGCCGCAAGTCCACCGGTCAGTATGGTGCTATTGCAGGAAATATTCAATTAGATATCGACCTTATCAATGCTTACCATCAGCGTTTTCTTCAATGGGTTCAAATTCTCCATCCTCCCAGCCGCCGAGCGAGTCGTTACTGTTCTGCTGAGCTGCAAGCCGGTGCTCCTGCAAATTATTAATAAATATACTTAAATAATAATTGTAAATTAATGATATGCTTGTAAACGAAGGCGTCTTCACTAGTTTAGAACTTAACTTAATGGTGGGTAATTATAATGAAGTAATTATTATCATGTTACCTTGTGCTGTAGCGCCGGCCGCACGTACGTGGCGTTAGCGTTGTTGACCGGCGGCTCGGTCCAAGCGGAGTTGTTCCACGTTTCCGACGGGCTCACCAGCTCCGCCTCGGCCGACTAAAATGAAAAAAAAAAACACTATTAGTACATCGTGCGATTGTCACTTGTTTTTTGCTTGGAGGACACACATTTTTTTTCGTTATACATTAGACTATTCGTTGTAACACGCGAGTTTCTAAAACGTGTGAGGCCGCCATCTGTTGCGCTACTTGCGCTCTTTGTCGCACTTAAGCGACGTTAAGGGAGAAAAGAAACGTACAACTATACAGGGTGTTACCTGACCCACTGAAAAGCCTGAACGGGGTGAATAAGTAGGCCATGCTGAACAACTTTTACTATGGGGCCAACCCCGAAATCTCAAAAAAATTTTTGGACTTTTCATACATTTTGTGATGCACGTTCATATTTTATTTTTCTGTTTTTATTGTTATATTGTCTCTCAATGTATTTGTAGTGTAGTGAGCGTCACAAATAAATAATTTTAATTACTTACTTACTTACATTTCGAGTTTTCGATGACGACATTTCGTACGTAAACTCCAAAAAATTTTTTTTTCAGGGTTGGCCCGATAGTAAAAGTTGTTCAATATGTTCAGTATAATCACCCCGTTCAAGCTTTTCAGTAGGTCAGGTAACACCCAGTATATGTAAAGTGTACTCACGGGTTGTTCTTGCAACGTGCCCCACTCGCCATTGTCCCAATCGTCTTCACATAATGTGTTGAGCGGCGCCGCCGCCGCCGCGCTGCCGCTGCTCGCTGGTGACTTGGCACTAGCTCCTGTTCCTATAAACAAAATATGTGTTTTTAATATTGAATGAATGAATGAATGCATTTATTTCAAGTAACTTTGACTCACATATTGTTAGTATAATCCTTATCATAATGTTAGTAAGTACGTTTTTTACTTTATAACTAAAGCTAAAAACTACATCAGACATACTATACGGGTATTGTCTATGGTTGCTGCGATAGTTATTCATGAATTAAAACAACTTTAAACGGATACGGAAACGTCCGAATGTAATTTAAATTCAGTATACGCGATATAATCCGTTTAAAGTTGTTTTATTTAATGTGTTTTTAAGTTAATAATCTTAAAGAAGATGAACCTTCTCAAGAGCAAACGCCCAAGCTACTGCAAAAAATACTCAAGTCACTATAGGTTTGCCTATAATATTTGAAGAGTTCCATCGATTTCTCCAGGATCTCATCATTAGATCCTGACCCGATGAAAATGGAACCAACTGTCAAGTACTCCAATAAAAAATGTCCAAATCCGTCCAGCCATCTTCGAATAATCATGTTATGAACATAAATAAAACATAGCTAAAACCAAGTTAAAAATTGAGAACCTCCTCCTCCAAAATCTTGAGTGACATAAATGCCGAAAACAACAAATTCCAAACGAGTGCCGCTATCGCGGAACAAAGACACTACTTGGGAATTTATTCACCACACATATAACACAAAATACAACGCTTTATAATTTAATCAATTGATCATGCCTCAAACGTGACCCGCTCGCGTCGCGCAAACTACCTACTATAATATTAAGAACTAGTAGTCCGCCTCGAACTGAGAACTCGCGATTTACTTGCAAACAAGTTGACCAATATAACAAGACCCAAATGAAATTTTTTTTTCGCCTTCTAAGCCCACAACCCCTTGATCGATCCAGCTCATAAACGAACTCACTAATTTTATTTATCTCTGCTATAACCCCAACAAATTTCATAAAGATCAGAAAAACGTTACTAAAGTTATCGTCCAACAAACCCTCAAAATCAAAAAGCCATCGAAATGCCGAAACGTCCGCGTCCCAGTAGCCACAGTCAGAAGTTGTTTGTAAGAACTCGCTTCGCTCCGCTCGTTATAAAATATAAAAATTATTGTTTTATTTTTTCAGGACGTTGGTGGATGGCTGTGATATGCAGAATACAGATACCAGTGATACTTTTTAGTCGTAGTTAGAACAATTGAATATACGTAATAACAAATAATATGTTTTTATATACTAGTAGTCCGCCTCGAACTGAGAACTCGCTCGCGATTTCCTTACAAACGAAATGCACAATATAACAAGACCCATATGATGATTATTTCGCGTCGCATGACCCCTTGATCGATCCTGTTCAAATACGAAATAAATGGAGGCCTATATACAGAGTCCAGTCGCGTTATTTGAGGTCCGAGTCGTTATAAAAAGGACTCCCAGAACTCGAGCTGTTTACAACACTAGTATGTACCTGTGCCTGCACTAGAATCGATCTCGCCCCACGCCGACATGTCCCAGTGGTCGGGATCGTAGTCGGAGGCCGACTCGCTGTGCTCCAGTGACGTCATCGAAGTCAGTGATGAAGTCATGTATGTATGTATGTACCTGTGCCTGCACTAGAATCGATCTCGCCCCACGCCGACATGTCCCAGTGGTCGGGATCGTAGTCGGAGGCCGACTCGCTGTGCTCCAGTGACGTCATCGAAGTCAGTGATGAAGTCATGTATGTATGTATGTACCTGTGCCTGCACTAGAATCGATCTCGCCCCACGCCGACATGTCCCAGTGGTCGGGATCGTAGTCGGAGGCCGACTCGCTGTGCTCCAGTGACGTCATCGAAGTCACTGATGATGTGGTAGTCGACATGCTTGAAGATGAAGGTTGCTCTAGAAAAAAAACATAGGGATTGATTAAGCGAAGCTAGTATGCTTATTTACATAAGATAAACGACTTTTAATTCATCCATACATTATATAGCATCATCAGCCTAAGGGGGGCCACCGACTATCAGTCCGCCTGACGATAAAGGCCCGTCAGTTAGAACTAAAATTTGACAGCTCCGAAGAACTTACAGGCCAATATCGTCAGGCCGACTTATAGTAACACAGTGTGGACTTTAAAAATGAGTTAGTATTCAGTTCCCGATTCGCTACAGGAAAATGGTTTTAGAAGACCATTCGTAATGTTTATTTACTGATTGGAATTTGTAGTTATTGAATAATATGTACGGCGCCTCAGATACGTGAGCGTGACTGAAGTAAACTTTTAGATCTGTTGTGGATCCAAGTTTGGTCGGAGGAATGAGGCAGGGGGGAGGAAGGTTCCTTATGAGAGAATAGCGACATTCGAAGAGCTCAAAGAGGGCCCAGTGTGTTGGCGACGAGGGTCCTTTCTTGTTCCTTTAGCCGTCAACACAGTGAATCCTCCTGTATTTAAAGGGTCGGCAACGAGCATGTGACACCTCTGGAGTTGCAGGCGTCCATAGGCTACGGTAGCTGCTTACCATCAGGTGGGCCGCATGCTTGTTTGCCACCGTCGTTGTATAAAAAAAACAAGTGTACCTAGCGAGCCCGGCTTGGACAGCACGGACTTGGCGGGGTGCTGCGCGCGCGCGGTGTCCGAGTGCGAGCGGTAGAACTTGGCGGTGACGGCCGTCACTGCCCAGCCCGCCCACGTGGCCGCCGCGTTGCTGAGGGACGGAGTTGCTGTGTGGACGTCCGCCTCTGAAAACGTCAAACAATTAATAAAGTGTTACAAAATGTATTAAAAATAATCATTTTATTACAGATCGTTATTCGCTGACTGGTCACACTGCCAGCAAGTACTTCTTTTAAGGGAAAACTTTCTGTATGGCGCCGGTTGAATGCTTGACGTAAATAACTGCACGGTTAAGGGGCCCACCCACTATCAGTCCGTCGGACGACATCGGTCTGTCAGTTACCCGTCCGACGGACTGATAGTGGGTGGGCCCCCTTAGCACAAGGGTGACGCGCGCAAGATACTGCCGCGTCTCTCTTGTGCTAACCGTGCTGGTCAGTTTACATAATTAATGTATAGAGACTATAGAGAGAGACAGTGAGTAATCATGTTTACCTCACTCTGGGCGGTAAGTGACATTTGCCGCCCACGGGCGCCCCGGCAAATCTCACTTCACACCCAGGAGAAAACATAGAATTGTGTACGCACCTTGGGCGGTAATAAAGAAGGCCTCAGGTCGCTTGTTTATATACACCCGCACAAATACCCGCGATCTGAGCCGTTCTTTATTTTACCGCCCTATGTGCGTAATGTACTATTAACACATACCCATTCCTTCCTTCAGACTCGGATCTTCTGAAACCTTCTCTAACTTGCCGAGGAAGCCCTTGATAGTCCTGAACGCCGCATCACGAACCTACGATTATTGGTCAAATCAATTAATTGACTACTTCCTGGACTAAATAATAAACTTAATAAATAAGTAAATAAATTACAAATGATTAGTGATATTATTGCAGACGTAAACATTACAGATTATTTTAAATAAATATCTCACGAAAAAAGGATTATGAACTCGGTATATTAATATGCACATTAATATACCGACTTCAAAATACTTCTTTTCACGCCACCTGCTCGGAAATGTGGCAAAAGAAGATCAAAATCCAAGCTGGAAAGTAAGCAATTGCTGTAGCATCTGAACAAACACTACAACAATTGCTATTTTGCAGCAATGAAATGTCATAGTAGAAAAGTAAAATCCAGATGTCATTGCATTGGACCCGCCAATGAGAATCATTTAAAACATTAAAAAGGTCTTTTTTTGGCACCACTTTTTCATTCTAAAATAAAATAAGGTTGTTTATCGAACCAATTTACTTGTTTAAAAAAAAGAAACGTCAAAATCATTCAGATCACCCTTAAGGCGTTTTTACCTTTTTAACCGTTTGTGGTTTTCTATCAAAAAGTGGGTAATAGCGGTATTACACATTGCAACCTGCAGGGCCCAATCTGTTGTGTACCCTGCCTCTTCCTACCCCTCCTTCAGCTCCCTAGGGGCCCTACCTTCGATTACACCTTCCAACCTGACAGATTGGGCCCTGCAGGTTGCAATGTGTAATACCGCTTTAAGGAGTGAACCGGCTATTAGACATGGCAACTTGCAGGGCCCAATCTGTTGTGTACCCTGCCTCTCCCTCTCCCTCCTTCAGCTCCCTACGGGCCCTACCTTTAATTATACCTACCAACCTGACAGATTGGGCCCTGCAGGTTGCAATGTCTAATAGCCGTTTGAGTCGGATTGAAGCAAACATCGTAAAACGCTTCTTAAAAGTGAAAAAAAAAGTAATAAAGGTGGAGCGGGAAAAATACATATTGAATTGGATAATGTTTGACTGAAAAACAAGAAAGTTGTATTTATGCAGTAAAAATGAGTTCAATAAGTGTAGAAAATGTTATTGGCGCCCACCGAAATTCAAGAAACTGCACAGGCGTAGAAATTTGTTACCAGTGAAATCGCGTCCTATAAGAAGGCCCATGAACAGTGATATTTTGTATACAATATAATATCCGACGAACAATTCATATTATTGAAGGATGGCGAAAAGAAGCATTTATTTGCAGAAAATTACATGCTCGTTTACTTTATCGTGCTTGTGAAAAGCATATGAACCGTCAATATACCTATAAATAGTATCTATTAAAGTATTTGTATATGCCAATTAATTTTTTATTTTATTTCCTCACAGTAGTCGTGAAAAGCACTATGTAATGTCTCGGCCGAAAGCGCTATAGGTGGACTCGTATCTTCGAGGGCCTCCCCTGGCGGGTCGGCCCTCGAACTAACTCGATCCACCTATAGCTTACTTTCTAGCCTCTACAACAATGTACTATTATATAGCGCCTAGCGATCAGAAATAATTTCAATGTACCATTGTTAGATTTTCTGTTTGCATGTTTTTAACTGTCAAAATTGGGTTAGACATACGTAGCATTCTTCCTATCATCTGAAGGAACTACACTACTATACCTACTTACTGTCAGACTCGGTACAATTAAGTAAAGTAGGTGCAATCGTACCTAGTCACGTCTGAAAATATGGATACATTTAATGTGACAAAAACATGTAGCCAAGACTTTACGCCTTGGTAATAGTCGTGGCTACATATTTTTGTCACATTAAATGTATCCATATTTTCAGTATTATTTGCAAACGAACACTTACTTACAAATAAAAGTAAGAGATTCAATAAAGCTTTGTTAAGAAATCAGGTTAATGAACTTTTTATCGCTCCATTCCATACTCCAGTTACGGCGCGATTCAATTGTTTCAAAGGTCAAATAAATTGAACATGTTGTAATGAACCAGACGACAACACCCGCTTCGAAATTAGAGCAATGACATTCATTCGCCAAAATTGTTATCTATGTTTGTAGGGGAAGTCCGATAGTGCATTATCAATGAACTAAGTATATTTATTTTTATAACTTGGTTTACATGTAAACTAGGTCAAAGTAGATAGATAGCCTATGGATGTTTAAAATTTCGAACCTGATATCTCGAAGATTCATACAAATTTGGTTTTCTAGTAAACAATTCTGTTTTACATGTATGGTGGTAAATAAGCATACTGCCTACCTTTTACTTCCTTTTTAATATCCTGTTTGGTGATCCTACCCTTTAGTATTTTTTCAAAATTGGGATCAACTTGAGTGTTTTATTAGCAGAAGTGGGATTACTAGGATATCTGTTTTCTAAGTTAATTATCAGTGCGTATATGTTCCTCAAGCACTCTTGCTTTGGATGAACAAAAAAAGAACCAACTTCACTTAGACTCCGCTTTTCTGAGAGGAAATGCCCGAGTTGCTTTATAATTTTATAAACTGATAAAACTGATATCACTATAGGTATGCCTATAAGGGTGACAACACACCTAGCGGAATTCCTCGCGGAATTAGCGGAAGTAGCCAAATTTGTCTATGGTAGCAGATTTTTTTGTATGGAAGCCATAGACAAATTTCCGCTACCATAGACAAATTTCCGCTACTTCCGCTAATTCCGCGAGGAATTCCGCTAGGTCTGTTGTGACCCTAATAGTTGAAGAGTTCCTTCGATTTCTCCAGGATCCCATCATCAGATCCGGACCTGGTGACGGACAACCTGTGAAGTATAATAATACTCTTTCAACCAAAAAAATAATTTCACATCAGTTCAGCCGTCTTCGATTAATCGGTGAATATACATAAAAAAATAAAGATCACGACGAATTGATAACATCCTACTTCGAAATCTTGAAGTCTGTTGAAAATACTACTCTTTGGAGTCATACCTGTTTCTCCGGATCGTTGGTCAAAGGACACAACGCTGGTAGAACTCTATTGGCCACCTCCGCCAACAAGAAGTACTGTTGCGTGGCGGCCAGCGCGAGCACTCCGGCTTGCCGCGCCGGTGGAAAGGCATCCCGGGTGGCTCGCACGAACGCTGACACTAGGACTTTCTGTCGGATCTGGGGGTGCAAGTGCGCTGCCACCTTGCCTAGGCACACTGTGGTGTTTGTCCTAAAATCAAACAAGATATTTTAATAGTTCATAAATTATTCATTCATCATTAGCCCATTATCGCCCACTGCTGAGCATAGGCCTCTCTTCGTGTACGCCACTTGTCCCGGTCCTGTGCCAATTTCATCCAGAAGTGACCCGCAACCTTCAAAATGTCGTCTAACCAACGAACTAACGGACGCCAGGGACTTCTTTCTTAATAAATTATAGAACCGGGTTAGCCCTAGACATATGTTGAGAGCGAATCACCTGCAGAAAAACGTAGTTGCTTCTAACATTAAGATAACAGCGACACTTTTTAACTTTTAGATAGCGCCAAGAGTTGAACAAAGTGCATTGTTTAGCGAAATTGAACTTTGCGGAATCCCGTGTAGGTCCTTGGCGTCCATGGCACGACTTTCCGATGTCGGCCACAACCGACTGCGGTGGTCAAAAGTATAACAGTTTTCATATTACGCGCGGCAAGACGCTCGCAATTTGAAAGTATTTGCCGCGCGAGGCAGCTTAAACATACATGTCCGCTGGTTTTCGTTGTATGTTATGGCGTAAAAATGTAAACCTCTGGTTTTATCGAACGAGCGGAGCGTAAGCGAAGATCGTTCTTACAAACAACAACTGTCACCTGGCTACTGGGACGTCTCGGCATTTGGATGGCTTTTTGATTTAGATAGTTTGTCCGACGATAACTTTAGTAACGATTTTCCGATCTTTATGAAATTTGTTGGGGTTGTAGCAGAGACCAACAAAATTTGCGAGTTCGTATATGAGCTGGATTGAGACGGGGGTTCTGAAATTAGAACGCCTAAAAAGGTTTTGTAAAGGGGTCCTGTTACATTGGTCATCTTATTTGCTACTTTTACGAGCAAGTATGGTTGAGCTTGGTATCAAACGAAAGGTATTGATTAACACTCTCGTCAAATCCTGCTTAACTGCTTACTGTTTCATAACAATTAGCAACATAAAATTGATTTCAAAAATATTTTCAATTATATTTTGTTTTTGGTGTAAATATTTTGACAACTGACTTTTTTTTTAATTTATTAGAGCTTTGGCTGCTAGGGCCATCAGCATACTGACATTAACACATTAGCACAGAATAAATAATAGTATAACTCAAATTTTTTGACAGATTTACACTGAGTTGTACCTGTGGTTGTACCCCCCTGACATTAGAGAGAGTTACCATAGACGCATAATGATGGTGACCGATACCTATATAGGTGGTCCACAGATGAGAACGACATGTCAAAGCAACAGAGTGAGAGGCATGTGAGAGGTGGATTTAAATTTAGATGAGACAAAAACTGTCAAATGTAAAGCGATTTCGTCGCGGTAAAATTTTGCGCATCAACCGCACAATTTAATATGGACGTGTAGTTTCACCGTGATGGTTAGTTGAGAAAAAAATACCCGATACCTATTTTTGGTATTTGTAGTAATAATTCTACTATTATTTATGGCGAAACACAAGATTCGCGAGTTCACAGTTCGGGGCGAACTACTAGTTAAGTTAATTACAATATTGTTGACTTAGAGCCTATGAACGAATGAAATACGTTTATTTCAGGCAACTAGTGGCCCGTAGATAAATATCTTAAAGACTAGCATACATAACATATGCACGCTGCAATTTTTAAACGCGCTGTCGTCGCGCGATTTTTGCGTTACAAACGCGAATTGCACGCAAGTCAGTCGCAGCTTGTAGACCTTTGCACACCTACATTTTAACACCGCGCCGTAAACTCGTGCCGGTGCCGTAAACAAACGCTCCGTGCGAAGGCCCTTAGATTTGCTACACGTAAGTCATATAGTATACCGTACCTTATGCCGCCCTGGTCGTCTTTAGACTGCAGCCTCGCGAAGTGCCTCAGCACCTCCACGTTGAGATTATTATAGTTGAGCTTGGACGCCAGGTGCACTATGGACTTGACCGTCTGCTCTCGTATGACGGGGTTGGTGTCTAGGAAACCGTGGACGACTTGTGGGAATATTTGGTCGTTTACCTGTGTAAAAAAATAACAAGTACATTTTATTACAATTGCAATGTTATTAAAAATGAAAGGAGTGTGTAATGGTTAAAGACCTTGAGCTATAAAAAGAACCTTCGGGTTTTAGAAAGAGACGTCGGGCATCAATCAACAGTGCAACATGTAAAAGCAGAACAGCAATATTACCTTCGCGTGTCATTGCCGATTCCCGAAGGTTCTTCTTAAAGCTCACGCACTGTAAGTATCTATACGAAGATTGTACCTATCAAATGTCCTTAGTCTCTTCAGAGCTCTAAAGATTTATAAACACATCGATACGTTGGATCTAAAAATATTATTTCTTGTTAGGGTCAGTCACTTTCTAAGTCAAGTCAAAGAGTTACATTGGCGGCGCGTGTATAGAACACGATTCCCGTCGGCTTGCCTAATTTTTAGGGATCTGAACAGTTTTCCTACAGCTCGTGACTTAATTTGGGTCAAGACTTATGAGCCAAATTAAGCTCCGGCTTTCCTAAGAATTGTTTTGACCCGCCGCCACTGCACACTTATAAAAATTGCAATAACAACTTACAAAAGATGTGAAAGAATTTGCGTAGCAAAACAACTCTAAGATACTCATCGGAGTCTCTAATCTGAGATTTGACATGATTTATTCCACTCAAGAAGGAACAACAACCTTTAATTCAATTCAGCCACTTACCGTAGAGTTCTGCAGATGCACGATAAACTGGTCTAATTGCTGGAGCAGCCGCGAGCGCGTGGTGCGGTCGTTGGAAGCGAACAGCTTCACCACGCATGGCACGATCTGCTTCTGGTATGTGTCCTCGTCTAGCAGTTTTCCTAACTGAAAAATAATTTTGAATTAATATAATAAATAACAGACACCGTATTAAGAAGATTTTATAAGGAGCCCGAGTTTACGATACATAGTTCGCAATCTTCTAAGTAAAATTCCACAATTCAAACAGCACAGCACACATCAATTGATTCAATAGTATCCTACACCTCTTTGTACAGTCGCCATCAGATATATCGGAGCAGCTAAAGTGGGCACAAGTATCTGAATAACGCCTCTATTGTCAAGGCGATGATGACATGAAAGTGCATCTTCATATATTTTTCAGTACCTTGGCCACACCACTTGTACTAATAACAATCCTATAACTCGATTTTTGTATATATTTTTAATTTTAATGAGTAATGTAATGATCGAAAACGTTAACTTAATTTAAATAAGCGGTCGCGCTCCCATACGCCAGACAATAGTCTTCTTTCTTGTTCCCTCACTGCTGAGGATCGCGACCACATGCAGCTCGTTTCCATAAAGTGCGGTCATAGGCCATGTGGACTACACGGTTCCGGCTGCCACCAGACCTTTTTGCAGAGTTGGACCATCTCATCCTGCTCAGCATGTTTGCCATTCATTCAGCCCAGAATGATGTTTCTCAACCTTATGTGTTCTAGACCGCATAATATGTCCGAAGAACCTAAGGGCGCGCTCATGTAAGCACACAATAGTAAGTCTTATACAAAAGAATTAAGGCGCATATTGAGCTATACTCGTTATCGTATAGAGGCAAAAAACATCTCTTTGGGTATGTCAAAGCAATGGTAAAAAGTCTCTAATGTAAGTAGGGTTCCAAACTAATTACTAAATAATAAGTGCTTTAATTTAACCTCATGTAACTCATGTTAAACCGTCAAAGATGTTTACATGTTTGTACCTTAATCCTTTGTTATAAGGTTCAAAAGTGTAAATATATCTTTGACGTCGACTGTACAACATGAGAATAAAGAAAACGCATGCGTGTCAGTGGCAACAGCCTTTAATTAGTAATTCGAATTGCCTTGGGTATGTTTGAACAGCATAGGAGCTGAACAAAGTGTATGAACGTAGTAAATATCAACGTTAATGTTGATCAAATATTCCAGGTTACATATCAACATTACACGCGCGCACTATTAAAAATGTAAACAAGCGTTACAGGCGGTTCATATGGTGTTATAAGTACCGCTAATTTAGTGCAGACATCTGTTTAGTGTATCTATATGTTATTAAAAAAACAGAGTTTATGACTTTAATATGGGTTAGCTAAGGATTAGTTGCACCAAACTATCTGTTAACATCATTGTCATAGTTTTTTTTAATGAAATGGCTTTCTCCCTTTGTCCAAAGCAATGGGAATTTTGCCATATCTAGTTGTCGACGTTAATCACATTTTATTTACTTACATAAATATAGGCAACGTTGTTCAGTAGAGGCCTTCCTGATTGTAAGGTGATAGCCTCCCTACAAACACGTGGGTGGCCGAGACCCCGGATAACCGTTTGTTCGACTAAAGGGTGGTTACGATCGTCATTCATTGTTAAAATTAGCTTGTATGAAAAGTTTTATATGGGATGACAGGTGCGCCGCCATATTTAACGTCGACGAGTATTTTATGGTGTGTGGTGCAACCGGCTGTATGTGTGTCACTGTTACCTTGAACATGGGCGCCAGCACCGCCGACCCCGCGACCCCGTAATGGAACGCTGTCAACAACTGCAGTAGTATCTTGTGCACACACACGGCCTCCGGAAAGTTGTCTAAGTATGCGCTCAGGGTGAATAATCTGCCCTTCTCTATCCTATCCTTACTACCATTGGTTAACTAAGTCACTATTACCTTGAACATGGGCGCCAGCACCGCCGACCCGCCGAACCCGTAATGGAACGCGGTCAACAACTGGGGTAGTATCTTGTGCACACACACGGCTTCCGGAAAGTTGTCTAAGTATGCGCTCAGGGTGAATAATCTGCCCTTCCCTATCCTATCCTTACTACCATTGGTTAACTTAGTCACTATTACCTTGAACATGGGCGCCAGCACCGCCGACCCCGCGTCCCCGTAATGGAACGCTGTCAACAACTGGGGTAGTATTTTGTGCACACACACGGCCTCCGGAAAGTTGTCCAAGTAGGAGCCCAGGGTGGAGAAGAACCTGCCCTTCTCGATTTTATCCTTGATTTGGATTTCTTCTAGGAATAACATAGTGTCTATGAGGTCGTTTTTGAAGTAGCCACCCATTTTTCTACACCTGAGGATATAAATAGAAAAAAGGTTAATTTTGAAGCTAACAATTTTATTATTGTCTGTTACACTTTACTTGATAGACAGAATCAGAATCAATTGTTTTATTCGTGATAAACCTAAATTACATACAAAAGTATAAAGAAAAACAGTATAAATAAAAGAAAGAAGAAGAAAGGAGAAGACAGTAATTTTAAATATGTATTAATATGTGACAGTCTATATAAAAAAAAGTACAATTTGGCGGCCGATGCTTATATTGAATCTGTATAACATGCAATATAAACATTGTTTGCCTAATGATACTTTTTTCAAAAAGGTGTCACATTTGTTTCTATAGTTTTTTTCGTCATATATGTGGTCTGGTCAGACCAAAAAAAGATGTGTAAAGTAAATTTTGTACACCGTTTATATTTTCCATTTTGTTGGTACAGTCAGCAGCAAAAGTAACTAAGCGGTTAGAGTGTTCAAAATAAGCTGAACACGACTTTATTGTTAAGAGAATAAGAGTGTGTGTAGGTCATTTTGAACACCCTACCTGCTTAGCTAGTTCTGCTGCCAGCTGTATTACAGATTTTCGATACTATAGAGGACTATACTATGCTTATCCATGAGCAGAGACATGGCACAACAATAAGTTTGTTACTATAGAACCCTAAAAACATTACCTCGTAATAATATCAGCAGGGTTGGGCCGAGACGTAGGGTTGGCACTGACTAGCTCGCAATACAGAGTGCACAGTTGCTTCGGAATGCTGTCTAAAGTCTTGAGTGCTGGTTGGCTTTTAAGGGGCCCATTAAAGGCCTCCCAAATGAGGCAGCCGAGGCCCCACATGTCTGAAGAACTGCAAACACAGTATATTTGTGTTAGAATATTTTAACCTAAGTATTTGTTTGTACTTTTTGTAGCACAGGCAATACTTTAAATACTGGTGAAGTGAACATGTTATATTACTTTTAAGACATCATCATTGTTTAACTAATTAAGAATGTCCACGGACAAAAGAGAAATTGATGATGAAATATAAAATGTACAATTTTCCTCATATAGCAATATAATATCTTATATGTAGACTGTAAAATTGCTATATTTCATAATTTATTACTTTGTTTATTTGTACAAGTGAGAGTTTGTTATCTATTGTATTGAATTTACATGTTAACCTCTCGTTTCTAGTCTCTATTTGACAAGTATATATAACTCACGTTTTAAGTCAGTTTTGTAACTAGAACTTATAATAATCTCACCATTTTGTAACTGCCTTCAATTTGGCAGGATCCTTTTTCTCCGGAGGATCATATATTTCAAGTGCAGGTAGTATTTTAATAGGAATAGGGTTTGAAGGGTCCTGTCCATGTGAAGTAAGGAACTCAAAGCCTCCTAGCTTCCACTCCCCGGCTTGTGTGACAAAGACAGAGTATAAGCAGACATTGTTGTGTCTCATGTTGCCATCATTATTGAAAAATGATAGTGCTCTCTGCGGAAGAAAACCATTTTTAGTTAAGTTTAAAAACAGAGTATGGTGTAGAATTTTAATTAAATTGTGACTATTGTGCGAGTGGATGAAAATTAAATACCCATATTTTATTATTTATCACAATGCGAGTAGTATGCCAGCATACAAAAGTTTCATATTTTTAATACTTTTCCAGGCCATATAAATACAGGAAACCTTGCAAAAAATCCCAAATATCTTCAAAATAGTCACATTTAGGTAATTTATTTACAAGCTAGCTAAATTCAGCGATAGTCAAACCTAATTTGAACCTTAACTCAAAGAATAAGGTTAAAATTCAATTACCACAGACTTAATTAGGAACGTTCCGAATTAAAGTATGGAGTTATAAAACATGTTGATTGGACCCATCTGTATTTTCTAAAGTACAAGTTTTACATCAACTTTGTTTGTACTAAAGTAAACCTTGTTTAAACACCCGTGCATTATTAAATTGGTCAACCACATCAAGTATTTTTCATAAAATTTCCAGTCATATTTGTATGCAGTTGTGTGAAGAAAAAAACTGTCCCCCTTATTCATAAACGGCCACTAAAGTTAAGAGGCCTCTGATAATCGTTTGTCCCTTTCCGTCCAACCTATATGAGGGAAAGGGACAAACGATTATCAGCGATCTCTTAACTTTAGAGGTCGTTTATGAATAAGGCAGTGTGTTCTTAATTATCTAGCCATGACTGTACATGCTACGCCTGGAAAAAGCTTAACAAAGTCAATGCTACACCCAAAGTTTAGTATACGAAATGGGTTTTAGATATAAAATATATGTTTAGTACTTACAGTAATTTGGAAAATTCCCCAAGCTAAGAACAAGTCTTTCTGTTGGCCTTCAAGTTTCATATCATCTATGTGGGTAGCTAAAGGCTCTACATATTCTGTAGCTACATATAAAAATTTCTCAGTTTCACAGCTATCTAAATAATGTAAAAGGCTAGGATGTCTCATAGTCTTAAGTTTCTTGAGTGAGGCCTTTGCTACGTCGAACGTAGTCTCCGAATTCTTTTGAACGTCGAACAAGAATATCGACACTTCATCTTGTGTTCCTCTCTTCTTTCCCTTGTGCAAAGACCACACAGTCTTATCCTCTAAACCACGCACTGGATCACCCACTTCATAAGGAAAATCCTTTGTAGGATCGCGCGAGAAAAACGACCACATATTGCGTTTCTATCAACACTTCTTTTCAACTAGAATGCATGATTGCTAATGGGTGCAGTTACTTAAATCACAAGAAGTACGAAG
This sequence comes from Pammene fasciana, assembly GCA_911728535.1. Lineage (NCBI taxonomy): Eukaryota > Metazoa > Arthropoda > Insecta > Lepidoptera > Tortricidae > Pammene > Pammene fasciana. The sequence continues at coordinate 4,465,040 of OU452289.1, forward strand.
GACTATTTAATTATAAATATAATAATTTTTAATTACAACGCCATTTAAACATTTAAATCCCTTATAAACATTTACGAGAAAAAAAAAGGAATGAATGGTGAACGAAGTGATGACAAAACTGAAGTGACATTTTAAACTTTTTTCAATTTGGTAACGAGTGGACCAAAGTTAGAACGTAACAGCCAGATAATTGATAACGTTTAGCGTTTATTGCAGTATCTTGAACAGCTTGCTTAACATATTTTGACATTTCCTTTCTCGCTATTTTAGGTTATGTTATGAAATAAATGGACTTTATTTATTTATCGTTACATTATCACGATAATTGGTACTCCAGATTGTAGTTTGTATTAACTACATTTTCCTTGAATTATCTAATCATGTCTAAGTCAGTGGCAAGACTCAAGTCCATGAAGAAAGTGGCTGATAAGATTGATCATTCTTCAAAGTTAAGAACCAACATTCCTGCTGGGATGGCTGCTGCTGGTCCACCTTTAGGGCCTATGCTTGGACAGGTTTGCATAGTTAAACGTTTTCTACTTAGTTATGTTAAATATATTTTACCTAAAACTTATAAACTACATTTCAGCGAAACATCAACATTGCTGCGTTCTGCAAGGACTTCAACGAGAAGACCGCTAATATTAAGCAAGGAATACCGTTGCCTACTAGAGTAAAAGTGAATTCAGATCGTTCATACCAGCTGACTATTCATCAACCACCAGCTAGTTATTTCCTTAAGCAAGCAGCTGGCATTAATAGGGGTGCCATGGATTCTGGTTAGTTTTTAAATTTGTAACATTTGTATACTCAAACCAGTGGTTCTTAACCTTTCAGTCCTTTCAGTACCTAATGAGCGGTCACTACATTTTAATTGCCACTTTTGCCAGGGACCACCAACTGTTTACAAGTAAACATCTATGACACATAAAGTGAACAAACAAGTTGTTTTGTTCTTAAATTTGCAGACAACTTCAGGTGCTTCTAAAGACCATTGGTTAAGCAACCACTAATAATAAAGATGATATTTCCACAATTGAGTGTAGACTCACTACACTAAATTGGGCATAGTTTTAATGTGGTTTTAATCTAGTGCAGAGGTGCTCAACCTTGGAAGAAAAATATTTTAAAGTCCCCTTTTTAGTTATGTAATAATTAACCTTTTGAATGCAAGGGGTTCCAAATCACGTTGATGGAAAGCTTTGTCCCAGATACCATGATATCATGTGCTATACTGTGTCAAGTGTCATACCTATGGCCAGGGCTTGTAACCGGTTAATGCAAAAAACCCCGAAATTATCCAATATATTTAATTTTTTTATGGTTATTATGTAAAACCCGATGTTTTATTATAGTTTTCACTTCAAATTATAGGATTATTCGATTGAGTATAAAACAGTAACGAAAAGAACGAAAAAACAAACCGGTTTTTTACTATGGATTTCGGTTACGGTTACAAGCCCTGCCTATGGCTCATGTCATGACATCTGGGGCAGTTAATTTTTCTTCAAAATGTGAAACCCAAGAAATGGGTTTTATTTATTGGTAAAGCTTTGCAATGAATGTAATGTTTGCGTGTGTTTTATTTTTGTGGTGTATAATGATAATCCTCAAAAATTATTATTATAATTTCAGGTAAGGAGATAAGCGGCAAGATTACATACAAGCATTTGTACGAAATAGCTAAAATAAAGGCACAAGATCCTCCCCTGGAGTGGAGGCCACTGAAGGAAATCTGCACAATGCTTATTGCCACTGCCAGAACTTGCGGGATTGAAGTAGTAAAAGATTTAGATGCTAAGGTAAAAATATATATTTTAATAAATCTATCTAACTGTAGGCAAAATCTAAAACGGGATGGTCAGTCGTCACTAGACTAAATAAAAAAATCTATTGTACTGCCTCCATCTACAGTAACATCAATCTTAATCTTTTAAACACCAAGCGTACAACAAAAATGATGCGTCACTGGTGCCACGCAAGAGCTTTGTTTAAGCGAAATGGAACCTTGTAGAATTCTGCGTAGGTCCCTATTGAATTAGCAAGGCTGTCGGCTGTGGCCGTTGTTGGCATCCATGGCTTGACTTTCGGATGTCGGCCACAGCCAACTGTGGCGGTCAAAGGGTTAAAATGAACATTCCTATTGCTAATAGACTGAACAGATATAAAAAAATACTATAAAAAGTAACAAATAAGTAAAAACAAACAAATAGGTATTTGTTAAATGAATAAATCAAGTTGGTATTTTATTGTCTATGCTTGTAATGAATGTTTCTTAATTTTTCAGGAATATGGTGAATTCTTGGCGGAAAGGAAGTTAGCAGTAGAGGAACAGAAGAAGCAGCTCCAAGAAAAGAGAGAAGCCAAAATGTTGAGAACTGCATAGTCGTGCTAATTGTTATATTTAGTTTAAATATATGTAGTTATTTAATAGTTGAGTGGTTTGTGTGATTTATTGAATAATTCCATATCAATCCTTTGTTTTCTTTCATTAGTTATGAAATGCTTACTGATACATATGATCTACGACAGCTGCTATATAATAGTCAATAGGTAATTTTTTAAACATCGTAAGGAAACCGGACTTAATCCCAAAAAGGCCTAGTTTCCCCAATGGGTTGGATTGGAAGGTCGGATGGCAGTTACTTTCGTAAAAACTCGTGTCTATGCCAATTCATGGGATTCGGTTGTCAAGCGGACTCCAAGCCAGGACAAACGCTAGGAGGAAGAGAAGAAAGAGAACAGGTAATTTTCTATCATAGGTATATACTACTTTTTTTAATATATTTGTAAGTAAAACAACCATTATAGTAAAATATCATATTTATTATGTACACATTCACTTTTGCCGTCATAAGAGTACTTTGGCCAATCAATTTTTAACATATATGATATGGTTTCTTCCAACAGCTGCAAAAGTTCCAGAATAGCATTTTAAAGTGTCAAAATCACCTCAATTTCAGAATCACCACCAATCACCACTCACGTAAATGTCCATTAAGTATAACAAAATTACAAATGTAACCTTATAAATTCAATCTTCAGAAGACAAATGTACTTTTCGTACACGTAGAGTAACAATAAAATAGTCTTGAAGGTACATCATGATTCATGATACTTTGCAAATTATGTAGGAGCATGTCTCTTACATAAATATAGTATATACACATGTCCTACATGTATCTAACCAGTCTACAAGTTATATACGAACTACCGACAAAAATAAACAACTTTTAACAACCCTTGTACTTGAATACTTTTCGAAAGGATACTAGGTACTTTGTGACCTGAGTCACTCAAGTTGTCAAGAAATTCTGGAATATAATCTATTAAAAAACAAAAACTACTTACCTCTTACTAGGTATCACATTAATAGTGGCCTGCTCCTGTATACACCAGACTCAAATACTTTAAGAAATAATACAACAAATCATGCTAAGCCTATAAGAATGACTATACATTATAATAAAAATATATCCAATAGCTACTTTCTATACAAACTCTTTCAAAAAATAAACTATAATGTCTCTCTCTATACACAACTCAGATCTCATAAGACGTCCAGCAACATGTCGGTAACTTAAAAAGCTCTGGACGTTGAAAAATAAATAAATTTTCAGTATAGAAAATATACTTACACTCTAAAGCTACTTTTGTACTTAAATCAATCGTGGATGTGATCATTTGATCACAATTTTGACCGGAAGCGGCCGATTGAGATCTTTGCTTGACTATCCTACTAGTATTGGGCGAGTTCCGTGCATAATTTTCTTATTAGATAGGATATAAAATAATTAGTTATAGTCACATGTCAGTAGCCTCACCAAAGTTAATTTAGGAATGGGTCGAGAATTTAAATTGGCAGATTCCACTGTAGTTCAGTGGTTGTCAGTTTCGAGTGGTCGTTTGGACCGCTTAGCAAGTTTAGTCATATTTATTATTAAGGTCGTCAACAGACTGCATTGTCAGAGGCGGGGATAGCGCGCCTAAGTTTGGGAGAATTGGGTAGGACCTCAGGTAGCTCGGTCACCTTGTCAATGGTGAAGTCGGGTAGGTCGGAGGACTCTTCGTCTTTTTGGAGAGGGATCCAGACCGTGCCCCCAAGCTCTGCCTCTTTACCACCCTGAAAAGAACAACAAAGGTTCTTTAAAAAACTTCTGATAAATCTTAAAAAATGTAAGAAAGGGTTGACTATACCTGGGTCTATACGTACAGCCAAAGTAAAAGATATGTTTACAAGTTTGCACCTTATTCCTTGGTAAGCAAGGTGCAAGGTGTAAAATATATTTAGCACTGACTGCAGCAGGTTATGTATAAATTGTTAGAAAATATTTTCAAGCAAAATCATATTGGTAAATACTTAGTAGGCAATATACAAATTTAATGAATGCTAAATTGGTTAAAATTATTATTTATGTAGATTTATTTAGTATCTCCATATAGTAGGTAGTTAGTTTTAAATTTATTATTACTTGGCGTGTATCCATTCGAATGTAAACAACATGGGTAATAAAATTAGAGACTCATTTAATGCATAACAGATATTTTTAGAGAAGGTTAATCCGATGTTTTTATCATATTCAAACCACTTCAAATCTTGAATGTTACACTTGCAGACGAACTTAATTATGAAACGATATCAAGAATTTAACCCTTTACCGCATACGAAGCCGTTATCATTTTCAACTCTGTTGACATATATCAGAGTTAAATTTTGCGGTTCATACGGTAAACGGCTAACCTAAGGCGCCAACACACTTTATCTGAATTCATCAAGTCATAGACAATCGTCTATGGTAGCTGAAGTTTTGTATGGAGGCCATAGACAAATTTCCTCAACCATAGACAATTGTCTATGAATTCAGATCAAGTGTGTGGAGCGCCTCACGTTTTTTTTTGTGCATCTGAGAACACTCTAAATAAAAAAAAGATGTTCGTAATTCTTTGTGGCAGCCAAGAAGAAGTTGAAGCAAGTCGTGTAATGTTAGGCTGCCGTTCCACCGAGGCGGAGATGAGACATGCCATAGATAAATGAGTAGATAGATTGCTAACTCCATACATAGCAAAACTACTAATTAAATAATAAGTCGTATGGGAGGTACGGTTAAACTCCTTTTTACTAAGTTTTAAGCACACTTAAATCGTAATACGTATTAAGCTGTAATCACACTCTAGGTACTTAATTCTCTTTGGACATGCTAATAGGCTGCCTTTCCTCTGAGTGGAGAGGCAGCATTAACGTAACTAATAATTACCTTGATGTCGGTTTCAAGTTTGTCTCCAACCATGATGCAGTGTCTCGGCTCGACGCTGAGCAGTTTGCAGGCCTCCAGGAAGATGTGCTGGTCAGGCTTCTCCCACGGCAGGTCGCCGGAGACCAGCACGCAGTCGAAGTACTTTCGCAGCCCGAGTCGCTCGATCTTCTGCCACTGGGCGCGCGAAGGCCCGTTCGTGATCAGACCGAGTAGGTAATCCTCCCTGTTTATTCATTGTCGCCTACTGTTATTGCGATGCTGTAACTCAGCAAACTATACATGCAAATGTCCTTGCACTTGGTATATCAAAAGCTGAGTGCAAGAGCATTTTATGAGCTGAAATGACATGAATTAATGTTCCACGCACAATTTATAGATGCTATAAATTACACATGAAAATGGCTCGGAACTGCTCTTAATGTCATGTTTTGCATTTTACCGATAATTTATTGGACCAGGATAGTATTTATTGTTATTAAATGGTTATTAAACTAGTTAAAAATAATTGGTTTAGTGCATTAACATAACACTAATTATCAAAACAGGTAGCAACTGTTGAGATATTTGTAGGTTTAACTTCGAGCGAAGCGGAGTAGGTATATCTACTTTCACTTGGCATGTTGAAACTTTGAATCAGGGTTATTAATCAGAGCTTAAGGCTTACATCGCAACAAGTAGACCAGTATAAAGTATGATCAACGAATCACGCGCGTTTGTTGACGCTAAAGGTAAAGTTAGAATAGTTAGTAAATATCTCCACAGTTGTTATGAAATTGTTGCGGCAATAGTTTTACCTTCATGATGTCTCCCCATATATTTTACAAATACAATTCAATACCTAAGGGTTGCGCTGCGCCCGAGTTATAGTCACTCGATGAGCAACAACAGAACTGTTGAAAAACAAGTAATTAATTAGCGATGTGATCAAAGTCGGCCCAACACGCTTGGGAAGACACGCACACTATTTAAAATAGACTTTATTAAGAAGGTATAAAGACGATGTCTTCCCAAAACTTTGGTGCTGACTTTATCATGAAAGTTCCAGAATAAATACTCAGTGCTCTGACATCCATAGTATTATGTGGCATGCCGCACCGGAACCAATGCATGCTAGACGGTCTCTGAAAATGATGGTTAAATGAATGTTGATGTAGACACCTTATATAGGTGCTTACATTGTTACACCACATAACACCATGCAAGATTCGGTCAGAGGACCTACGTATTCCTGACAGTAGTCTCTGAAAATGTTCCACTTTGACATATTTTTTATTTCGTAAATATAGCGAGTGGTAATAGTAGAGGTTTAATTGTGTATAAATGGACGTAGAGACGGCGTGCGAGATCTTAATACCTATTCGGTTGCATGAATACTAAGCTAATTGCTCGAGTGTTGTGCGCAAATTCTATTTCAGTAGACCACCGTCAGGATATCGTAGGTTTGATACAGTATAAACGGCACATTCCTTGTTTAATGTACAACAACAATGCGTAGTTTTGAGTGGCCGAACGTGACCATTATCGCTAACGCATATTTGACCACAAAACAAAGAATTGCCTCATAATACCACAAGTTGTGTAATGAACCAGATGAAGAACTATTATATCATGGAGAAATAATTTATCAATGAATCCAATGAAAGTACAAAAAACCTCATGTGACATTGAGTATTTCTGCATAATATAAATAAATAAACATAGTATGGAAGAAAACGTACCTCAATGTCTCTAATAGATGGATAACTTCAGGCGTTAGAGACAAATATTGAAATCTTAATTTTAGCCATTCTTCAGATATATTTTCTGAAACAAAAGGATTGAAATTATGAAACAGTAATCGGAAAAGCAAAGCTGGTTGGGTGAAACGCGCAATACCGTCACCTTGGGTTAAAAATAGGTGCGTGGAAAATCACTACGTTGCTGGAGAGTGCGACGGCTGGAACTTATGTAACTTCGTTTGGGGAAACAAAGACATTTAAGCAAGGTTCTTTTACCTAATATACTCAACACATAATCCGATGCCCTGAAGCACATACTAGTACATATTTTAATGGAAGCAAAGAAATACTGCCAACAAAATAACACAGACGAAATGGTATTGACCGGTTTCGTAACTTTTAATTTTAGAATAACTGTCATTTAACGTTGCCTGCCTCTTTCTTTACATTCTGATAAAAAATGTTTTCTAAAGGTCAGAGTCAGAAGACGCAGCGCAATAACAACTTCACATAAACAGGATATGTTTGACAAATTAATCAAATGATACATCTATTTGCTTTATTAATCTTACCAAGCTACATCCCATGAGCGACTTCACGATAAACAAACTAGTTAGGTACGTATGATTAACCGAATATTGACTTAAATTGCTTCCTAACACAAGACGGTCAAGTGGAATGTTCAATGTCAAAGGTTCTAATGAATGGAGCATGACGTTGTATCTGTTTTCTAACAATTTGAACAGCTGAACGTAATTGTTGCGACGTGTTCTCATAGGTTCTAAATACATTTCGGTAACTACATGTGTATGGATTATTTTTATTTATTATACAGAAATTATGGTATAAGAAAAGAAATATTTAAGCGGGTGAGATGTTTAAGAACTCGTATGGTTAAAGCCAGGGCCACCGGAAGACGTCACGGTCGAATCCTCGGCATCCCGTGTCGTTTTCATAAACGGCAAGTAGGGTGAGTAGGTACCGGAGTGGGTTTTAGTGATACTTCTCCCTCCCCTCTCGAGTGAAGAGGGGTGGTGACTAGAGGGAGCTCCTCATACCGGATATGGCTTCCCTGGCAAGGGGCAATGCGTAACGCATTTCCCACTTCGTCATAAAAAAATGGTCGGCTATCCAAAAAGAGCAGTAACAGTGGAAGTAATACAGTATGACTCTCTGTCTATGCTTGACTTGAAGATGAGACACTCCCTGGTCAAATTATTTATTCCAACATCTAGGAGAATACGTGCATTAGGTATAATTCAACATAGCGACAGCGTCATAATTAAGAACGTCTGTGTTTCCGTTGGGCTCGCATTTAAAAATAAATCCCCTATTGTGAAATATTCCTACACTTAATGATTTAAAAGTTTTTTCCACTCAACCTATTTCCATCTACGCATCTGTCTCCTTCATTCGCAGTTGCGCATGAACATCACTTTGTTTACAATATCTATAAGTAATAACATGATCGCGTGGGGGCGCATGCGTCTGACGAAATTGACGTAAATGTTGACACGTAGATAAATAAAACTACGTTGTGAGCACGGTCTTACACTACATAAGTGGTCTTACATTCATAATAAATCAATGCTTCTATTACATATTTTGGTAGCAAGCCCAATCAATACTCGCTTTTATGGCGCCTCTACATGATGGGCCATCATAGGGACGCAGCTATGCGTAAGAGAGAGCTAACGATATTACCATCTCGTTCCGTCGTATAGCTGCGTCCCTATGATGGCCCATCATGTAGAGCCAGCCTTATAAATACTTCACTGTTAATATCGATGATGAAATTGATGAACGATGACGACGATATCGTAACGTTTTACCGTCAACATTGTCACGATGAAGCAGGGGACTAAAATGTATGGATTTGCAGACGATAGTTTATCGTCGACAGTGATGGACTATCGGGGGTGTTTACGTCCATCATTTAAAAACGATTGCACACTGCAAAAGTAATTTCGCTAAGTGTGGTAAGGAGGGCACAGCTCAGCGAATGTCATCTCGCTCAAATCTGGAGCAGAGGTTCAATGGAGGTGGAGAACCTCCACTTTACAGAAAACTACATCTAAATAGAGACTACATAGACCCTACTCATATTGTTGCGTTCCTGTCGATGAGTATATAAGGTCGATAGAACTGAAATAGGATGCAGTGTGCTGACGATTGGAGACAATGGAGACCCTCTTGTCCATCTACCCTCTACACAGTGAATGCTCCTTTATAATTAGTTAAAGGTCGGCAAAGCGCATGTGACAACTCGTATGCATGTTTGCCACCGACGTAGTAAAAAAAACAACTCTTGCTCTATCGTGAAGTATCGGTATTGTCATGGCATAATAGAAGTACTATGTTGTTGTTTCTTAGTCGCTTGGCTTACGCCTATTTATTTGAGGAACACTAAATTGTTTTGACGACACAAAGACCTGGCTAGGAGCCATGTTGTACAGTCACCTGTAATATCTTATACAAAATTACGTGCATAAATATGATACTACTCTATTCGCAGAGTCTAAGAAGCATTTTATAATATTGTTGTGCCTCTTATTGTGACAAATTAAAGTAAGTTATAGCGATCTTTTGGAATGGTTTCCATTTTTAAAGACACCTTGACATCACGCTCAGAGAAGGTCTTTTCATCAGTTACGCTATAGGTAGGTACCTACTTACTTGGGTCAATCAACTATTCTTTGTCAGCAAAATTTCGCATACCTCGACTAATAGTGATAAAAATAAATTATGCGGATTATATTTAACTAAGTTATGCACTTTATATAAAATACAGATAAACATGCTACGAATTGCAATCTCTTCTATCACATTTTAACACGTTATATCTTCGTTAATGCCAGTGACCCAGTGGACATAGGTGTCCCTCACTTTTGTATGAAAATAACGGCTCTTCCGCTGGGTCACCCATTTTTTTAATGAATAATGTGTCGTTATTATTTATTTTCCTGATCTGGTATGCGTGTAAAGGATCTTGATTCATGTTGACATTGTTATAACCCACAAAAGTTAAACTAATAATGAATAAGGGCAATTCTCGCAAAAAACAAGAAAAAGTTGATTGACCCACTTAACACTTTCATTGCCACGCCGAAACCCTAGACCATCGCCGAATGCCAGCGTAAAGACAAATAGCTATAAAGTGTTCTTATGATCAGTTATGTTATTACAATGTGTTTCTTGTTTATTAGTCCCGAATAAATGTATTCATATTTATTTTGTACTTAATGTTGGTAAATGTTTACTGTTAATGAGGACATTTAGATAATGAGTTTAATGATAAACAGTGGCTTATCCATGATTCAGTTGGTACGTTACAGTGCAAAGGTAGTTTGTACTGTAACGTACCTAAGGTCATATAATAAAGGTCATAAACTTAAGGTCATGTTCAAAGTCAAACAAAACTATAGAAAGATAACAAATTTGAATGTTTCGGGAGTTTTATAAATGTACTTACTGGTTGATAATGTTTGATAACGTTTACGACGTATCCATGGGATTGAAATTTATTTATATTTAGTTATTTATATATTTATCTGAACCCGAAAGCAGAGCTATATTAACCAAAATTTTGTAGGAACGCGATTTTGTATATAGACTTTGTATTGTAGTATTATAAACGGTCCTTGGCTGCAGTGACTCGATGCCCACCACCTTGACTTTTCAGCCAGTTGAGTAGGTAGGTACTCTTACCCCGGCTCTGAAAAGGAAACGCACTGCCACTCTAGTAGTCCACGTCTTACATTGTTTTTGGTTGATACTTATCAACTCTAGACGTAATCGATATGTCGTGTATTTCTGTTTGCAGCCCACTGGCCGTACATTCCCTTTTCGCTGGACACACCCTTCGATACTCGTATGTAGGCAATAAACACGAGGATACGGATATATGTGTCACGATAAGAAGTCAGCGGCATTTGCACTTGGTTTCACAAGGTTGCTCGGTCAATTCAAGACATAACACAATGGACGGATAAGCTGTTTCTTATTTCAATTGGAAAGCGAGGCAGGTATGGATATGTTACTCAGGTTGTGCGTATTGAATGGCGCCAAGGTTCTTTTTCAATGAGGAACTATGATCTTGTTGTTCGTGCTTTCACCTGAACCACTTTTGATATGACTCCTCAACTGCAGTCATTTACGTCTTGTTTCATCTAAGTTTCTCCATCTAGCGGGATCAGTTGCGGCTAGTTCGTGGACTGAGTTAGTATAGGGGACATTGTATTAAATAAAATGAGTTTTGTCGCTAGCCCTAGCCTAGCCCAGAAGAATTACTATACCATCAAAACATAAGTTCTCACTATAGCGATGTGTCTGAAGTTCTTCGGAAGTAGTTACTCCGTAGGTCCGCTGAACACTCGTCTATAGTTTTCTTTCATCGAAAATGTTCGCTCAGAAGAGCAAATCGCACTGGAGTTTGATAATGTAACTACCGTAGATTACTACATCGTCCAAGTATACTCACTAGCGATGTGTCTGCAGTTCTTCGGCCAGCAGTTCCTCCATAGATGCACCGGTCACTCGTCTATAGATTTCTTTCATCGAACGTGTTCGGTCAGAGAAGCAGACAGTAATGGAGATTATCTAGATTATTAAATCGTCCAAGTATACTCACTAGCGATGTGTCTGTAGATTAGAGATGCAACGGATAGTGGTTTGGCCGGATACCGGATACCGGATATTCGGCCTGACCCTCCGCCGAATATTCGGTATCCGGCCGCCGAATATTCGGCCGGCGGTACTATACCTACAATTTGAGTATCGCAGGTGCGCGTCGTGCAGGTTTTGACCTGTTTCGAAGTGAACGTTCGCGCGGACACATTCCTAGGAATTCTAGGCATCAAAATGAGTTTTATTTTTCAAAAGTACACACGCGCTCGCGTATTTTTGTGTAAAAAAATTTGTTTGTATGACTAGTGGGCGACTCTGACTACATCCGGTATCCGGCCGGATAGTACGAAGATATCCGGTATCCGGCCGGATACTAAAATAAGGGCCGGATAGGCCGGATACCGGATAGTAACCGGATATTCGGTGCATCTCTACTGTAGATCTTCGGCAAGCAGTTCCTCCACAGATGCGCCGTCCACTCGTCTATAGATTTCTTCATCGAACACGGTTGGTCAGAGAAGCAGACAGTACTGGACATTATCTACATTACTAAATCGTCCAAGTATACTCACTAGCGATGTGTCTGTAGTTCTTCGGCAAGCAGTTCCTCCACAGATGCGCGGGCCACTCGTCTATCGCGAAAGAGTCGTCGTCGGGGCGCGCGCGGAAGGCTCGCAGGAACTTGGCGGCGCTCTCGGAGGCGGCCTCGCGGGGCAGACCATACTGTTGGATCAGGATCTCGACAAGCTGGGGACATTAAAGTCATGATGAGCTTATAAACTGGTATTACTAGTTTAAAAAATAATCTAGCCGAGTTCGATATATTCTCGGGTTTGATGTTTTGCTTTGAATGTGTGAGCTCCCATATAAACCACGACACTATTCTCTCCGGACAGACTCGTAAGAAGTAGTTTAAAAAAACATCTGTCATATCATGATAGATGTTATTGTGTGGTATGTGATCTGAACATGAATTGATCTGAGCATCATCTGAGGATTAGTGTTTTGGAAATAGTTATTTGTTATACAAGGGGTGAAAGTTGTATTTTACGTGCGAGTGTTATTTGAAACACGAGCTAGCGAAAGGATTCTATTATTGACCACGAGCGAAGCGAGTGGTTCAAAAATAGAATCCTGAGCGTAGCGAGTGCTTTAATACACGAGACGTAAAATAACTTTCACCCGTGTATAACACAAAACTTTTCACCTCACTACAGCGAGGAAAATAAGAAAAAGGGTGCATTTTGCTCGGTTTCCCCCGTAATTCCTCAGGTGTTTAATACTTCTTCATCACTCGAATCACTAATTTTTAACAAAACAACCTAGAAAAACATGCGAATATTTAACGTTGATATGATGGATGAATTGAAATGAAAAGTTTTGACGTAAAAGGTTTTATTAAATGTCAGATGCGTTTTGTTCGTACGTAGACTTATTCGGCTGTCAGAACAATTTATCCGTTATTACTAAAAGTATGAAGATTAATCTTGAATGCTGATATTTATGAATTAAAATAAAATTGTAAGACTGTATTAAGTGTTTTTACTCGATGCAATTCATTAATTGCGATGTTAAAAATTCTGCACTTTTAACGTTTTACGTTTTGTTAGCTGTCAAATGTCACTTAAGCCACTTGTCACTTATGTCAAAACTCTTTCACCACATGTGGATAAAAAGCGATTTTCACAATAGATATTAAACAAACAAAAAGGGCTTTCCGAGCTAGTGAGGTGAAAAATATTTTACAGGTTGTAGGTTGTGCAAACTGTGCAAAGATTTCAATATAGGTATAATTCTATGAGGTTGTGATCTTTATTGAAGAATATTTTTTAGTGGTTATGGTTTTACGTGTGTATACTTGTCTAGTGAGAAGTTGTGGATATTTATTGAACTTTATCTCCTTTCTTTCTCTATTTGAGCTACGTATGGGTAAGTATGTAGAAGTAATTTTTTGAAGATGGTCTACTCAATTCTAAATGAGACAGGTCGTCTGTGTTATAGACCGAGCCAGGTTGATACGAGTCAGATTATTACAAGCCTATAAACATGAACAATGGTCTAATAGTAAGTTGAGTAGAAAAACTGAAAGGTAATTTAATTGCAGAGGCGTTACTACTATACCATATTCATTTACCTTGTCTTATCGTGTAAACAAATATTTCTTATGGATTTTCTTACACTTTTTTCTGGTATTATCACTTAATAAGATGTTGTTATATACTCAAAGAAAGCTCACCTAGTATTGAATTCAATCAAGTAATACCTAAAACATCATTTCTAATTTAAAAAATCCTCAACAATTTAAGTAACGAACAAATAAACTATAAAATAAGTGTCATTTCAGCTTCTAGATTGATAGTTTGTTTACATGATAACACTTAATAGCTCACCGAAGGAAGCCCACTAACTGCTCGATAGGAGAAATAATTCGTGTATAGCTGAATTTTGGTGAAGTTGTAGATAAAGGTGTCTTACACAACATACTAAAAGTACTCATGGATAGGGGTGCCGCTAACGGGGAGAGGGGGGTGTAAAGGTCCCCTTTTTTGGCTTTTCGTAAATAACTCAGTAGCGGTGGCTCATACGAAAAAATGTTCTTCTACTTAATTAATCCACAAATGATTTTGTACAAAAAAGGTTCTTTACACTTTTTTGCTGAGATCAATATATAATGAGATTTCGAAGAAATACGATAATCACTTTCAGAAACTTTCGGAGCTTTTATTTACGAAACTATTAGTTTTGTCTAAAAATTGTTTTAGAAAACCCATATTTATATTAAAAGACCTATCCAACGACACCCCACACATTAGGGGGGATTTAAAAAACATAATTTACCCCCCACTTCATGTGTTCGGGAGCTACCCTAAAAAAATATATTTTTTTAGATTTTGTTTTAAAACTTTGTCTGCGTGTTCAAAACACATACTCATACGAAGTTTAACTATTCTAGTACTAACCATCACTGCGCAAAGCCGTGAACGGATAGACTGGGACAAACGGACAGCGAAACTATAAGGTTAGGAAATTGATTGCAGGCGTCCATAGGCTATGGGAACTGCTTACCATCAGACGGGTCGTATGCTTGTTTGCCACCGTCGTGGCATAAAAAATAAAAAGTAAAAAAATACCCTCTTCAACCTGCTCAGTGATGGTTAGTACTTGAATAGTTAAACTTCGTATGAGTATGTGTTTTGAACACGCAGACAAAGTTTTAAAACAAAATCTGAAAAAATATTATTTTTTAGGGTACCTCCCGAACACATGAAGTGGGGGGTAAATTCTGTTTTTTAATCCACCCCTAATGTGTGGGGTATCGTTGGATAGGTATTTTAATATAAATATGGGTTTTCTAAAACAATTTTTAGACAAAACTAATAGTTTCGTAAATAATAGCTCCGAAAGTGATTATCGTATTTCCTCGAAATCTCATTATACATTGATCCCAGCAAAAAAGTGTAAAGAACCTTTTTTGTAGAAAATTATTTGTGGATTAATTAAGTAGAAGAACATTTTTTCATATGAGCCACCGCTACTGAGTTATTTACGAAAAGCCAAAAAAGGGGACCTTTACACCCCCCTCTCCCCGTTAGCGGCACCCCTATCCATGAGTACTTTTAGTATGTTGTGTAAGACACCTTTATCTACAACTTCACCAAAATTCAGCTATACACGAATTATTTCCCCTAAGTTTTCCTTCGTTTGGAGGGCTATAAGGATGAATACGGTATACAGGGGATACGGTTAGGGCACTACCCAATCGAGAGAATTGTGTGACGTAGCTATAAACGTACAGCCAAGCTTATCCGTTGCGTGCACTTTGTAATAACACGAACGGATAATTTTATCAGTAAATTTATCTTTACCACCGCTGAGTCAGCTCAGCCTTCCCTAATCGTTATTTCATAGCCTAACTGACTGGTATTTACCATTTCTTTAGCTACCTGTTTTGAACAAATGATAAGACCATTAGAACATGCGGTAGCGACTGACTACGTAGACAGTTTGTATGCCAAATATATTAGGTGTAGTCATTCTTATTCTGATAATATTAATCATCAGCATGTCTCATTCATCAACACACAAAGTTGTTTGTAGGGTTTGACTTGACTCTATTTTTATACCTACTGCGTAACTCTACAATTCAAAAACTTCGCTAGGCAAACATTGTTTAAATAAATAGTAATAGGAATCTGGTAAACTCAGACAACTACCCTCAGTTAAATTTATCAAAAGAGGGTACCCTTGTGGAGTTTCATATATGGATCCTAGTTATCCATCGGACTCTTAACTAGGCTGATACACTGTTATCTTAAATAAATTGAAACATGCATAGAAAATGAATCCTGGTTAATGAACAAAACAAATAAATTTATAGTAGAGTGCCATGTTTGCTTTACCGATAACGGTATCTACCTGTTTGTAGATATAGTCTAGTCAAACTAGATCAAATTTCACTAAAGTCAGGAACTAATTCTAAAGACTAATAAAATCACTTCGGATTGTTTTGTATGGGCTAAAAATCGAACTTTATACAACCCCTACTAAATTCACCCCCCCGGAAAGGGGTGAAATCGGTTGAAAACAATGTAATGGTTATAACTACGAAGAGAAAAGTGGTGTACTCGGCGTAATTTGGCGTACGTTTTAAAACACGTATATCTAAATTTGCACGTGTTACTTATATTAATTTAAGCTACGGAACAGGTAAAAAAAAAACAACATAACAAAAAATATTATTTTGGCCATTGCGGGTCTGGAGAAAGTATTGTACTCGGTGCAAATTGAGTAAATAATTAGAAAAAAATACTAAATCCAATATCAAATTCGCACCAGGGTGCGACACCCGGAAAGTAGTTTTTCATGTTTTTACTGTCGTTGTACTAAAAGGGAAATTTTAATACTTTTGGAATTTGACGCAATCATATTCATTTGATTTCGTTTACATTCGCACGCAATAAAAAATTGACATTTTTAAACGGAACATGCAGTTCTGTAATCAAGTACCAAAAACGTAGAGCAATAACAATAAATACACAGAAGCGACAACGGCGTGATTAATGGCAAGAGAAGGAAAGCGCGTAGACGTACTGACGAAGCCCGGCTCTTGAGGCAAGAGTAGTGACATGTACTGCAAAAAATAGTAGGGTTTCTGAGTATGCAGAAAGACATTCAACAAATTAAATACAGGTACGCCCAAAGTTTGTTAAATTCGTAAAAACGTTTTTCACCAGACTTACGAAGCAGTTCAATGAGGTGTGTGAAGTCCTAATCTGCACGCTCTATCATTCAGAGAGAAGGCCTCTGACTAGCAGTGGGGCGTATATATTATATGCTGCTGATGTTGATGAGGTTTTTATTATGAGAGACTTTAAATATTAAAACGACACCTATTTTTTATCAATAAGTTATATAAATGAAAAAAAAAAAAACAATAATTTATCTTAATATTAAAACAACACCTATTTTTAACCGACTTCAAATAAGGAGGAGGTTCTCAATTGGACTGAATTCTTTTTTATGTTTTTTTGTATGTATGTTACTCGATATCTCCGTGAATCGTGAACCGATTTTCAAAATCATTTTTTTAATCGAACGGGTATAACCCCTATTAGATGGTCCCATTGTCACCAAGTCGGGATCTTATGATGGGATCCTGGAGAAATCGAGGGAACTCTTCAACTATTATAGGCACGCCTATAGTGATTTCACTATTTTTTACAGCAACTCGGCCACTTCCTCTTGAAATAGCGGATCCTAAGTGAAGTCGGTTCTTTTTTGTTTAAAATTATATTTTTTCTCAATAAGAATTATAATTGAAACAAAACAATAATATCTCTCCAGTATTTCAAATAGGTATTTAGCAAAATTTGACGTAATTTTAAATTTTAAAATAAATAATTATTAAACCAACTTAAGCGCTAAACCTTAACCCACATATTCATAAACTTACTTCAAATCTCATCTAACTAAATCATCTTTTGACCTTATCTGTCAATTTGACAGTAAAAGATAAAAGATATTTATTCTTCAATTTAGGCACATTACAATGCACTTATGAACGTCAGATAGAAAAAGAAACTACCACCGGTTCTAACTCTACACCTCTGACCCGAGAAGTATTACTTATTACCGGCAAGAAACTCGGCGTGACTTATTTTACAAAACAGTAATACAAATACATTAAAGATACTATATACAATAATGCGTAGTTCTTCAAAAAGGCATATCAAAATAGCTTGAAAGACAGACATGTGCCTTCCTATTGTGTAATTAAAATGAAAAATAAAATAAAATCCAAATCTGACTGCTTCGCAAAACGTTTGATATGCCTTCTTACCTGAACTGTGTCCTATAAATGCTAGATGATTTTATAGTTTCTGGTTTGGGCCATGCATATATGTCTGTCATATAGTCCTCGACCCTGTAATAACCCTTTGACATTAAAGTTTTTTTTGAAGTATTTCTTAAGAGCGGGAAATGATAGATTCAAAACATCGACGGGTAACTTGTTATAAATATAAATACCCTGACCAAAAAATGACTTATATGCTTTGCGGATACGACATCTTCTGACAGCAAGCTTGTTTTTATTTATAGTGTTATAGCTGTGTTTGTGTTTGTTAGAAACTAACAAAACATAATTTAACTAAATAAGGATTGCAACACGTTTATGAATAAGCGGGTAAGAGTCCGGTAACGATTTGAAATCAAAAATTGCTAATAATGACAATGCACATGGATCGCATTTGGTAAGATAGTTTGAAGTCTTGTTATTGCAATAAAAGTACTTTAGGTCTATATACATTTATTAATATTTCATAAACGAAAACTCAATTCTTACAGAGCTTATTTAGTGAGGACGTTAATTCGTGCAATTTTCGAGAACATCGAGATAATATATTAAAGAGGCCTAGACTCGAACAAGATTTTCCTAAAAGTAAAACATTGTGACCGGCCAGTGCGAAAGAAAGAATTGATAAAATTTTACCTTACGTTCAACTGACATTACAAAATCACATGGCAAATAAGAGCAATGGAGTCGCTCTTGGATCAATTACTTTATTATTTGTAATTTTTTGATTGATTTTGTAATAAATATTGATAACTTCATAATTATATCTATTTCGTTTATTAGTTGGTTTTAATCGATTTTTATAGTGTGTATTTTATTAAATTGCCTTCATATGGTAGGTAGTTAAAAAATATTATGAAATTATTAACTATACAGGATGGATTTTCTTTTTGGGTCAGTGAGGGCAGCTACCAGATCCCGTGCTGCTACGCGAAAATGGTCTTTAAAGACCTTCCCTCGATTTCAAATTGACGAAGATTCGCGTTTACAGATTTTAGAAAAAACATACAGGGTGCGAGAAAAAGGTAATTTTTTACACACTCTTTTTTTGATGCCATTTGATCCCATTCCTATCCAGGATCAAAAGCTTGTATAAGACCAAAAATAAATTCCAGCTAGAAAAGTCACAAATCGAGAAAAGCTTTCCCCATACATTTTGCATGAAAAAGAAAACTTTTTATTTTTCACATTTTATTTTTTTATGCCAATCGATCCCATTCCTGTTCAGTATTAATAGTTTCTATGGGGCCAACTTACTACTTAAGCCACAAATTAAAGAACAATTTTACATATATTTACTGCTTTGAAACCCTATTTTTTGATATTTTGAATGCTTTTACTGTAATGGCTGATTGGCGTGATAGAAAAATGAAAATAAATTCTCCATAGTAAATGTATGAAAAAAAAAACATCTTCAATTTGTGGCTTTTTTGTACATTACCGCTAGTTGGCCCCTACGAAACTATTAATACTGGATAGGAATGAAATCGATTGGCATAAAAAAACAGCACGTTAAACATAAAAGTTTTCATTTTCATACAAAGCTGGTTAAGCCCCCTAGCCGCGATAGTCCTAGCGGTACGCCTTAAACATGCTGCAAATGGTGTTAAAAGCATGAAAATTGGAACGATTGATCTTTAGGCCAAATTAATCGATTTGGCCCGAAGCAGTAAAAAAAAAAAAACAGAGTGCAGTTATGACGTCATCTTTTTTTTGTATGGAAAAAAAATAAATTTTGTTCTGAAACCTATCGTGTGTGGTATCAAATGAAAGGGCTTTTTGAGCCTATTCTAAAAATATATAATATCATTATATTTATGTCACTTGTTTCAAATGAAAATAAAAATAATTTTCAAAACATACCAAGTTTGGGCTCCTACAAATACGATACGGTTGAATTTTTTTTTGTAAAATATACCTTAAATGATACCTGATATCCTCATTTCAAACCCCAAGAAAGCAATTTTGAAAATAATTTCACTAAGTATTTTTTTTTAATTTTTCATTATTACGAATGTGGGATCTAATAATTCTCGGAGTAATGAAACTCTGTTTACACGTTCTTTTGATATAACGTGATAGGTGAGCTCGAGGAACCCGGGTTGCACATATCAGGATTTTTCTTACTTAAAGCGAATTAAGTTTATCCCATTTTTTGCGAACTTGAGGGTGGGTAAAGTAATATCGAGTTTTACCCAACATTGCTCAAGTCGATTTGCGCTTAAATAATGCGATTATAGTATTGAAACAAGAATTACAGCAAGTCTCTAGGGTAATCCTATCATTCCCTTTAAATAGTTCAGCGATAAGTACGTGAACTTTTGTACAAATTAGGTGGGCAATGATAGGTACGCGTTTTTGATCTTTACGGTACAAGGTGCATACAAGCATTCCAAAGTACAAGGGTTGTCTCATTTGACTTAATTTTTTTAATTTAGTCATGTTTTTATTTTTCAGGCATTAGTATGTATATTAAACAAAACATAATTAAATGAGTTATATTTCATTATTTATAATAGAAACAAATCATAACGAACCTATCTTAGTAATGTTTACAAATAAATCGGCAGACCAAAGAAAATTATGTATATATTGAATACTATGGTTTCACATTAACAATTACATTAAAAAAATAAAGAAACAGTTCCAAAACGTCATATATATATTTCAAAAACAATAATCACCTTTTTTCGTGCCGAGTGGTTAATACAAAAAGCTGATAGCCCTAAGATTTTTTTTTGTCTTGGGCAAAGTTGGCCATCACTAGTTGTTACATTACAACGTAACGTTGCCCACATCAAGACTTCTTCATTCATTATCCTTTTGAAATCGAATTACGATATAAACAATCTAGAGTAATGGCAACTGTCACAATACTCTAAAATGAAAATGCTGAAGCAAAAAGCTATAGGGAAACAATTGCATAAGAAAAGCCTTTTAACTGTACATAGTTCCCGTACATTGTTAAGGACCATTCATCTTTTGTTTCTTTTCCTCATTGTATGGAATCTAAAAGAGCACCCTCTACAATAAGGTTTCACTGGCTTTCCCCATTGCCTTATTATATACAGGTATAAGTATAAGTATGGGTTTTACTCACCATGCTTTCCCATTTTGTGAGATTCACATCAACACTTGCCCGCACCAGAATACTATACTATGGGTTGGCTGGAAGAGATCCCTTTTAGGGATAAGCTCGCTTTGTGCATATCTTTTTTATTTTTTATTTTACTGTTGTAATATTGTTAAACTTGTTTATGTGCAATAAAGTACATACATACATACATACTATAAAATTACGTAAATTAATGAATTTGTTCAAAATGTTGGGCAAAGTTTCGCCTGGGGGCAAAGTTGGAGGATATTACGGTACTCGTACTCGTATTGAGTAATACGACGCACTTTGTAAACATTAAAAATCAGAAAAAAATAGTAAAAGCAATTATTTTCATAATTGCATTCTTGGGGTTAGATATGAGGATATTAGGTATCATTTGAGATATATTTTACAAAAAAATATTGCTTGGTATCGTATCTCGAGGAGCCCAAACTTGGTATGTTTTGAAAATGTTTTTTATGTTTATTTCAAACATGTGACTGAAATGTAATGATGTGACATATTTTTGGAATTAGCTCAGAAAGCCCTTTCATTTGATACCACACACGATAGGTTTCAGAACAAAATTTTTTTTTATTCCATACAAAAAAAAGATGACGTCATAACTGCACTCTGTTTTTTTTTTTTTTTTACTGCTACGGGCCGAATCGATTCATTTGGCCTAAAGATCAATCGGTCCGATTTTTATGCTTTTAACACCATTTGCAGCATTATACTGAATTTCGGCGTGTACCGCTAGCACTACGAGTACGAGTGGTGACTACCCATTGAGGCATTGGCAGTCGGGTAATTTGCAGAAAAAATGTACCTTTACTTTTTTATTTTATTTCATATATATTTTGAGTCTGTCGCATGCAGAATCATGAGCTCTATCGAGTCTGGTAGAATAAAAAAAATGGCCCAACTGTCCCAAAATTAACATCCAAAAAATTCGTTACGTTCATAAAAAAATGTAACGAAACTGATAATTTGTCAGTTTCGTTACACTTTTTTTATGAACGTAACGAATTATTTTGTATGTAAATTTTGGGACAGTTGGGACTAAGTAAAGGTACATTTTTTCTGCAAATTACCCAGTCAGCCTTGATATAGCTAAGGCTTTAGATCGGGTCTGGCATCAGGGTTTTCTGTCGAAGTTCCCAGCTTACGGACTGCTTGAGGGATTGTGCAGATGGGTTGCCAGCTTTTTGTCCGGCAGAAGCATACGAGCCGTACTAGCTAAAATCTAATAATAAAATTATCATGAATAAGAAAGTGGTGGACCCTTGGAGGGGTTATGTAAATTTGATTTTGAAACGAAGAATACAGTTATCTTTCTCTTTAATTTTATTACCATATTTTTTAGTAATTTGTGTATATTTTTTAGTAAGTTTTAATTATTTTCTGACTTTCGTAATTAAATAAAACAACAATTACTCCACTAGGCTTATGCCTCAATGCTGTCAGTTCGGTTTATATTTATGAAACTTTTACTTCCTAACGCCAATTGTGCCTTAGTCTCACTTACACTGTTAATATTTTAACGAAACGTTTGTTAGTCCTGTGTGAATAGCGTCCCTGGAACGATCGGGCTTTGCTCGGCTCTCTTCGGCTCGTTTTACTGTGCCACATTTGGCGTGCTGATTGGGTATCTCTAACTTATATGAGATCTATGCTGGTTGCCCGTTAAAAGTGTCAAACGAACGGTCTCAACGTACGGCGGGAGTAAAACAATTGCTGCGCGCTGCGCTATCTCCCCGCCCCGCGTGCCCCGCGCCGCGTGCTACCACCCACCGTTGCTTGCAGTTCGTTGCAATAAATTATATTTACTTTTTGACAAACTTCCGGTAAAAAAATCCTATTTTTTATTTAGTGCAAATGTAGAGTCTTTAGATAAGTACTGTTCTTAAAATTTTCACGTGTCTCTTAATTTCCCTTTCCAATTTAAAATAACAAAATAATCAAAAATACATGTTCCATAATTTGCCCAGGCGTGCAAATTTAACTGAATGTTTATAATGCTTTAAAAAGCTTAACTTGAAGTCGCACCAACCGACTGACTTATCCTCGAGCCGCAATCGAAAAAAAAAATTTTTTAAGGGTGTCATACATCGCACATCTTTTTAATTAAGATACACTATGCACCAAGCTGTTCTCTATACACTCCTAAGCTTGAACCCAATAGCTTTTAACTTACTCCAAAATTACAGCACTTTATAGTTTACACCTAAAATTTAACAGTCTTCCGTATATAACAGAAACGGTGCAACTCGGGGGAAACAATCTAGTTGCGCCCTCTAACGAATCCAAAAAGAACCACGACTACACGACTTACTTCCATACTTTTTTTTAATTAGACCATACTAATACTCTACCGGTTGTAGTGTAGGTACGACAATTTATCATACAAGGCATAATCAAGCTCATTCTCAAGACATAGCAGTATATAAAGAGCATACGGAAGCAACGCTGAGAATAGCGCTTTTGTTATTATACCAAATACTTAGCGTTGGTCTCATGGAAACCAGTATGTCTGATCTATGACCACGAATACTTGTTACGGATCTTAAGATACCTGAACTGGTTGGTCAGGGCTTTAAGGGACAGGAATAGCTCAGGTCAACGCTCGTGCGAGACGTTCACTCACCTGTTCTTTGGCACAGCATCCAAGCCGAAATTGATACTGCTATCCTCTATTTACTGTCATTGTCACATTTTGCTTTTACTATCGTAGGGTTATTCCAGGGTTTTACGTCATAATGACTAAAACCGTCCTACGTTTAAGTATGACTCGTTTTCTGTGGTAAATATGGTGAATGAGTTAGTCATGTAAAGCCTCACCCGAACCCGCCTCTCACCGTCACCTTCCTTCTTGTCCTGTGACTTATTTTATGTGGTATTTAACTGAATAACCTTTTAGGTAGGTATATGTATGCGTTTACTCCACATGTATGTAGATTTTATTTGTAAAATTATTCGTGTTTTATCTTATTTTAGAATAAGAAAGTCAACAACAATATTTGGACATCTACCTTCGCCAAGTGTGTTGGTGTCATAATAAATAAAAACAAATTGTTGGGTTGTTCCAAAGGCTCTCAAAAAACGGCGACAATTATTACTATGCTTTCAGTTTACTGAATAAGACCAATTATGTCGGATCAGTCTAAAAAGTTACCCCAGAACACCTATTTACTTGAGTTGAGACTAGGGCCCATAACCTACCAGTGTAAGCTCAAATAGGAGTCTTCTTACTACTTAACACAAGTACAATATTTAATTTGTTCCCTAAGTCTTTACTGTAATTACTATAATGCACTTTCTTTAATGGTAACAAACCTTTTTAGACTTTTGTTTTTAAATTATTTTATTTCATATTTCCACGAAGTATTTTAGCTCTAAGAAATAAGAGGGGTAGCTCCAAGAATACATAAAAAAACCAGTTCTGTTACACAAAAAAAAACCGGCCAAGAGCATGTCGGGCCATGCTCAGTGTAGGGTTCCGTAAACTGAGACCATTAATTCAAAAGGTCGTTTCTTACTTGAAATTTGGCAGCGCTTACGTCATTTTTACTTACGTCCTTTCACTATGGGTTTTTGAGTGATAACTCAAAAACGGCTCAACCGATTTAATTCAATATAGTTTTCATTGAAGGTACTCATTAGGCCTCAGTTTCATGATTTTTTTCAAAATTTTAGGACCCCCGATTCAAAAGTTAGATGGGGGGGGGGGGGGGGGGGGACGCCCTGTTTTAAACTTTCGGAGCTATTATTTCCGAAATTATTAGTTTTATCCAAAAACTGTTTTAGAAGACCCTAATTATTTTTAAAAAACCAATCCAGCGATACCCCACACAACTTGGATGGAACGAAAAAAAAATTCGCCCCCCACTTCATGTGTACGGGAGGTACCCTAACAAAATATATTTTTCGCGTTTTTATTCTACCGTTTTGTCGGCTTGGTTAATTCACATATTCAAACCAAATTTCAGCTTTCTAGTGCTAACGGTCACTGAGCTAGACCGCGGACGGACGGACGGACGGACGGACATGGCGAAACTATAAGGGTTCCGTTTTTGCCATTTTGGCTACGGAACCCTAATTAACTTTGTGGACTTGCGCTTGCAGAATAGAATAGGTCCACTATAGGCAAGATGCAGTGTTTTCATTTATGCTTCCATTTGAAAGAATCGCACGTAGAATACGAGTAGACCACGAGTGTGTTAAAAAATGAAAATACTATAATTTATAGTCAAAAAATGCTGTTACAAACTGACAATTTAAATTTTCGCGCCTAATCGGATCTACAGTTCCTGTGACGTCACTCATGTATGTGTCATTCGCATAGATATTGCTTTGAGGTCATTCGCCATATTTTTTCGTCCCTGTCAAACTTGCCAACAGTGTTAAATTCTGTTTTTTTTTTTGACCCGGATGCTAGCCCTTTTAGCCAAATCCCATATAACAAAACTAGTGACAGTTGCCAACCCCATTAGCCGTCATACAGGTGTGACGTCACCAGACGCTGATTGGTGGATTAACCTTTTCGACGCCATGTCAAACTGCAAAACCTACCACTCAGACGCCACGCCATCTTAATGTCAAAAATGAAGTTAAACTTTATGCGTGTGTATGTAGGTCTATTTTGCTCTGTGGTCGGTGACCGATATATCGGTCTTTGGCGTTGGACCTGTGGTGCCGATATATACGTCTTTGGCGTGGAAAAGGTTAAAACACGTTCCGTTTCACGTGACTTCAAATCGTAATAATTGTTTGAAATTTGTATAAAGTAAAAACGTTACAATACCTATTATTTTATGTTTTTTCAACGTTTTGATCACGAAATAATGGTAAATATTATAGCTGCATCTTCCCTATTGTTGTTTGAACAACAATAAAAAAATAGTAAGTAGATGGGTATGAAAGAAAACCAGGTCTATTGGAACTAAGAATATGCAATAGATCAATATATTTATACCTACTTAATTGTTTTTCTTAACTTTTGTTTATGGAGGCTATTAACTAATGTTTTTGATAATTTGACTAATTTGTTTTTGGTGATTTACCAATGTGGTGTAATAAGGAAACAAATGTTTGTACATCCAGAATTTATTGTTTTATTGAATTGTTTATCATGTTTTAACAATTGTTAAAGCGCTTACGCGCAGCATTATCTAGCGAAAATATAGAACACTTTTTATATACCTACCTACTTTTATGTATTAAGGAAAATAAGATAGAGAAGACTTTCAGAAGTTTCACATCTCAAAATTAAGTACCATTAGTATAAAAAATGTATGACAAATTATCTTAAACATTCTATCTATTTAGTCACCGAAAAGCTTCTTGCCTAAGTCCATTAATCTGTGATTTCTGCACATTTTCAGGGCACCTCCTTTCTTAAGGACAGGGATAGCACCTTCATTTGCATCTACTAGTCTGCAGAGGAAATCCTCAAATGCTGATTTGACATTGGGAGGAAGAGTTCCAACCTTTACCTTTGCAAGCATTTCTGAAATGCCCTCAGCCCAGCCACTCTCAATGGCAAACTCAGAGATCCATGGCACGATAGTTAGTACACCACTCATGGTTTGCATGCCAAGGAACCAGAGATCAGCAATTTCACTCCAGTTTTCTTTGTAGCTCATGGACACAACTAGTGCGGTGGGATCATTGGATTCATCAATGTTGTATGCGTCCCAGAGAAACCGAATCGTAGACTGAATGTATCTGCAAATAGAGAAGTCATTCTTTTTTACCTTACTAGCTTGCTGTTTGAGTAAAAGGAGGCCTAGGACAGCCAGATGACCATGTAAAACCAGGTTTTCAGGAATCTGCTTCAGCTCTGGTAGGTTGTTGAAGATAAACTTCAGCAGTGTGTTGAATAACACACTATTATCAACTATTTTAGGTGCTAGTACAGTTAGGTTCATAAATATGTTGCACAAGCTGACCATGGCAGCTCGGGAGTCCTTCATGTCTTCTAAAACTTTAGGGTCTATCTCGGCCTCAGGTTGAGTTCTGACTTTCAAGCGTTCAGACTTTGGTACAGGGGGCTTTTTATAATGGACTATTGACCAATGGAAGCTTACAGCCTCATAGAGGATATCTTCCTGTTTCAAGTTGAACATGATATCTCTGGCTTTGTCTTCTACAGCCAAATGACAGAGGGCTGGTAACATTAGACGGAGTAAATCAACTTGTCCCATTAGTGTTGTATCTATGTCCATTCCTTCTCCTTCAGACTGGTTCTTCTCGGCTAACTTCCTTGATCGGTATGCATGGAAAGAGTCATTAGCAAGTGAGAACATGAATGGGAGTAGTGCGTATACTTGCTCACGCATAGCTGTAGTTTCCTGTGCAATCCAGGCAAATAATACTCGGACCATTGCACAGACATATACTTTTTCAGCATCAGGTAACTTGTCCCGGTTCTTATCATTAGATACTTTGCCCAATTGAGATACAACAGCATTAAAGGCTCCCTTAAGGCTGGTGTAAACAGATTGCTTCTCTTTCTGTTCCAAGTCTAGTTGATCCGTAGCCATGTAGTTGATGGATAGTTCCAGAACAATGAAGCAAGCGGTGATTAAGTCAGCATTGGCAAAAGCTTGCTTAAAACTTCTATCATCTAGTTGCATTCTGACTTCAATTGCACACAATTGAAGCAGCAACAGGAAGAATTTCTTAGGATTCTCTTCGTCATTAAAAGTCCACTCAATTCCAAGTAAATCTACAATGTTAGCGGCTAGTTTTAAAGCAGGATCTCTCTGGTTTTTCCCAATCTTGCTAGTCAAGATGTCATGCAGTGCTTTGTAAATGCTCAACGGCCAAGTCTCTTCTGAAGATCCAGGTATGACAGTAGCTTTATTGCAACTATACAACAATGCACTCAATATAGTAGCCAGCTCAAACTTCCTTTCTGATTGATCTGTGGCAAAATCTAACGCTATTTTGTTGACCAATGCATGGAACGGTTTAGGGTCATTGCCCCAAGCAGCTGGGCCGTATCTGCTCACTAATTTCACAAGAATGTTAAGTGCCTCATCTGTTTGGAAGCTTTGATGCGAATAGATTTCGGACATCTTAGTTATGGCACCCACTTCAATCAAAGCCTTTTGGCCGGCTTCTTGCTCAGCAATGCATTGCAGACATGTGTATGCTTCACTGATGATTATGAGGTTATCATCGTAGTCTTCATTATCCGAGGTCTGCACTATGTCCAGGAAGACAGGTATGTTGGCTAACATTTCGGGGTGTGTAGCGAGCTCCGGCTCATTGCAGAAACATGTAAGCACCGACAGTGCCACTGACTTGTACACTGAGGGCGGGCAATCATCCTCCAAGCTGCAGGTCAGCAGTTTCTTCAGGAATTCAAACCCGATAGCTTCAAACAGCGCCTTCTTAGCGTTCGCCTTGCAGTCCTTCCCCTTCACTAGTTTAGTCACCATGAAAAGCGCAGCGAACTTTTCCGTGTCACTTTTTGCGGACTTCAGAATGAGAACGCATTTTTTAATCGAGTCCGATATATCACCCATTGTCACAAAACACTTTTGGCGAGCACGTCGAGATTTGCGCTCCACTGAAATCCACTGAGAGCCAACAAGCGGCACACGTTGAATCGACCAAACGATCTACATCACGGTTATATTTAGCCCGAGTTCTCTTCCAAACTATCTAAATCTGGCTGCAGAGCTCGCGTTCTCCAACCAAGAATATCCTATTTATAAACATACATACTGGAACGCGAGAACACGCGGTGCAATAGACAAGCAACTACGTAAAAAATATACGATGACAGCGCGCGCACTGGGTCACAGATGACCGTGACAATGTCAAATCGTGAAATCGAAATTTTACAAACCTTATTGCAGGCTCTGCTATCACACTTTCTCGTCTGAATTAAAGTGTTATCTAAGTCGAAAAATATCGCCGAAACATCACTGTTTTCATTGTATGTTTCACAAGCCATGATATATCTTAGGAAAATGAAAATAGTAAAATAGAGATCCTGTGTAGTTTAGTTCGGTCTCACTCGCGCACGGCACAGCAAGTAATGTAATGGAATAGAAGGAAAAATTACATTTTTGTTGAACATTCTGTGGAAAGGAACGCCATCTAGTGCCTATATGTGCGATAACAACCTGAGCATTCCGAACAAAAGAATGAACGCAGAACCGTGTCCGTATTCGTGCATGGAATACGGTTTTAGTACAAAGGATAACCAGTAGATGGCGATTTTTGTGAATTTTTGGGCAGTTGTTAGTTGTTTGGACCGTTTCGGCAGTGCAGTTAGGGTCACAACATACCTAGCGGTTTTCCTCGCGGAATTACCGGAAGTAGCGGAAATTCATAGACAAAATGCTTAATTTGTCTATGGTAGCGGAAATTTGTCTATGGCTTCCATACAAAAAATCTGCTACCATAGACAAATTTCCGCTACCATAGACAAATTTCCGTTACTTCCGGTAATTCCGCGAGGAAAACCGCTAGGTGTGTGGCGACCCTTACTCAGCAGTTTGTCGTTAAAGGTACCTTATCGACTAGGTATAAACGGCTATTCGACATTGCAACCTGCAGGGCCCAATAGTGCTGGAGCCCCGCATACAAGAAATTTATCAAAAAAATTACCGTTTTTCTTCCATACAGCGTTGTAGAGCCCGTCTCGGAGATCACGAAAACATAAGTCTTAAAGGTCTTAAATGGCCACAAGTAAGTATGGCGTCAAGTTGAAAATACAATTTTTTGGCCTAAATTTATCAACGAGCCGGACGCTCCAAATTTTGACACATGATTTAGCCCGCATCAAGTAGCCTACATACCAATTTTAAGACCATTCTGGTGGGCGCATAAGATTTTAAGACCAGTTGAAGTTACAATTTTTTGGCCTAAATTTATCAATGAGCCGGACGCTTCAAATTTTGACAGTAGTTAAAGGACCCAGTCAACAAACCAAATCCCAATTTTAAGACCATTCTGGTGGGCGCATAAGATTTTAAGACCATTTTAAGAAATAGTCGATTTCATAGAAAAGATATCAAATTATTGTAAATTCGCTTTAAAAATCAATTAACTGTCACAAACACAACTGCATATTCATATTTAAGTGTCTCGTAACAAAAAATGCCGTAAAAGTATACCGCAATAACTAAAAAACTGGAGAAATTCGTCTTAGCAGTACTTTAGTCACGGAGGTCTTAAATCACGAAAAATATTTTTCATTTTAAACTTAATGGCACAAAATATGATTTAAAAAGCCAGACGTAATGCCTATAGGCATTTTCTACCAGTCGCTCATAACTTTAAACTGATAAGCGTCAAGTTAGATGCATTGACAATATATTACTGACAGTATAAAATACATAAATTTATTCTAAATTCTACCATTCCAAATGTTGATTAACGGTTTAGCCCATTTCAAATAACCTACATACCCATTTTAAGGCAAATCCGGTAGGCGCATAAGATTTTAAGACCATTTGAAATTGCAATTTTTCGACCTAAATTTACCAACGAGCCGGACGCTCCTAATTTTTACAGTTGTTAAAGAACCCATTCAACAAACCGAATCCCAATTTTAAGACTATTCTGGTGGGCGCATAAGATTTTAAGACCATTTTAAGAAATAGACGATTTCATAGAAAAAGTAGCAAGTATTGTAAATTCGCTTTTAACATTATTAGGGTTATGAGTGACTGTAAGAAAACGCCTATAAGCATTACGTCCGATTTTCTGTAACGAGATTTGTACCATTAAGTTAAAAATGAAAAATGAACTTTGTGATTCAAAACACCCTGACTTAAGTACAAAATACCCTGACTTAAGAACTGTCTTGACTTACTGCTATGACGAATTATCCAATTTTTTGACTTATGTAGTATACTTTTACGGCATATCGAACTATGAGACCCTTGAATATGAATATGCCGTTATGTTAAACCATTTAAATGAATTTTTGAACCGAATTTAAAGCTATTTGCTATTTTTCGTATGGAATCTATCACTTCTTAAAATGGGCTTAAAATCTAGTGCGCCTAGTAATAATGTTATGAGCCATTAAGTTTAAAATGAATAATAATTTTAGTGATTTAAGACCCCCGTGACTAAAGTACTGCTATGACGAATTTCTCCAGTTTTCGACTTATTGCGGTATACTTTTACTGCATTTTAGTTACGAGACACTTAAATATTAATATGCAGTTGTGTTTCTGCCAGTTAAATAATGTTGAAAGCTAATTTACAATATTTGCTACTTTTTCTATGAAATCGTCTATTTCTTAAAATGGTCTCAAAATCTTATGCGCCCACCAGATTAGTCTTAAAATTGGGATTCGGTTTGTTGAATGGGTCCTTTAACAACTGTAAAAATTAGGAGCGTCCGGCTCGTTGATAAATTTTGGCCGAAAAATTGCAATTTCAAATGGTCTTAAAATCTTATGCGCCTACCGAATTTGTCTTAAAATGGGTATGTAGGTTATTTGAAATGGGCTAAACCGTTAATCAACATTTGGAATGGTAGAATTTAGAATAAATTTATGTATTTTATACTGTCAGTAATATATTGTCAATGCATCTAACTTGACGCTTATCAGTTTAAAGTTATGAGCGACTGGTAGAAAATGCCTATAGGCATTACGTCTGGCTTTTTAAATCATATTTTGTGCCATTAAGTTTAAAATGAACAATATTTTTCGTGATTTAAGACCTCCGTGACTAAAGTACTGCTAAGACGAATTTCTCCAGTTTTTGAGTTATTGCGGTATACTTTTACGGCATTTTTAGTTACGAGACACTTAAATATGAATATGCAGTTGTGTTTGTGTCAGTTAATTGATTTTTAAAGCGAATTTACAATAATTTGATATATTTTCTATGAAATCGACTATTTCTTAAAATGGTCTTAAAATCTTATTCGCCTACCAGAATGGTCTTAAAATTGGGATTTGGTTTGTTGACTGGGTCCTTTAACTACTGTCAAAATTTGAAGCGTCCGGCTCATTGATAAATTTAGGCCAAAAAATTGTAACTTCAACTGGTCTTAAAATCTTATGCGCCCACCAGAATGGTCTTAAAATTGGTATGTAGGCTACTTGATGCGGGCTAAATCATGTGTCAAAATTTGGAGCGTCCGGCTCGTTGATAAATTTAGGCCAAAAAATTGTATTTTCAACTTGACGCCATACCTACTTGTGGCCATTTAAAACCTTTAAGACTTATGTTTTTGTGATCTCCGAGACGGGCTCTACAACGCTATATGGAAGAAAAACGGTAATTTTTTTGATAAATTTCTTGTATGCGCGGCTCCAGCACTACAATCTGTTGTGTACCCTGCCTCTCCCTCCCCCTCCTTCAGCTCCCTACGGGCCCTACCTTTAATTACACCTTCCAACCTGACGGATTGGGCCCTGCAGGTTGTAATGTCTAATACCGCTTTAAGTATGAGAAGAGTGGGTTGAACGTGACAGGGTCAGCGGACGCGGACTGGGCGGCTAGTCTCTCTAGTCGATCGTCGGTCTTACACTGGTTACGTGTTTAAAATACCTAGGCAATTCCTTAATTTCTTGGGAGAGTCGTAAACAACGTACCGTTGCGCTCAGTAGTACGGAGAGCGAATATACATATGTCGATATCCGATGCGTGCAAAGAGGCATTGTTTATAAAGGCATTCATGTCGGAATGTATGAAGTTAGATGTCAAGGTAGTAGTTTACAATGACAATCTGCGATTAAATTGTCTGAAAACCACATGTTTCACGCAAGGACTAAGCATATTGATGTTAGACATCATTTTATCCGCGAGATTTTAAACATCGATCCGACTATCTAAATGCTATCACTGGTGTACCACAAGGCAGCGTCCTTGGCCCGTTGCTTTTTCTCGTTTATATTAACTAGTGCTCTCCCTTATGGGAATATAGTTCAGAGCTGGATACGGTTACCTTCTTTTAGTATGTTGTTGGGTACGACACCAAGACCCTAAAACTGCCGAGAGACTGGGACGTCGATGAATGTCTCTCGAGTAATGACGTCATAAAAATGGCTGCCGCTTCGTTACGAAAAGTGTAAATTTCATCCAAATTGTGCATTGCACCTATACGTGTGTAGTATCAAACGAAAAGAAGATTAAATGTGCTATATTGTTGTAATACATTATATACTACTGTATATTACAGTTTGACAGCTATAAACGAAAACCCAAAATCAGGCTAAAAAATAATTCGGATATTTGCATTTTACAACAAAATTATAAGTCCAACTTTAAAGCCAAGTACTACAATAACAAAACAGGCTATTTAAGCTATACATTGCTATAAAAATTATTAAAATCTGGTAATAATTGTGGCAGCTATGTTAAAATACATGTCGGCAGTGCCGAGCTATTTCCTTAGAGAGAAAAAATAACAATTTTCACAATTTACAGAATATCCGCAGAAGCTTCGAGTATATTGTTGGTCAAATAATTTGTAGCCCTTAAATGTCGGAAAAATATCTCTATAGTGATTGAGGTCCAAATAATGACGTTATGAACGTGACCACTACCGAAATTTGTAAAACATAAATTAAAGCTATACCATGACACATACACACATGTGTGTAGCATCGATCGAAAGCTTATTGAATTTACTATAATACATACATACATTATTTGTGAAAATAATGTATAGTTTAGGAGTTGTTGACAAAATAAAATATTCTTTTTAGGAAAATAAAATGTATATGTTAATTCTGTGGCCAAAGAAAATACAATACACGAATGTTTTGTACAGCATTAAAAACACCAACTATTCAGCTTTAAAACACAGTTTGAATTTATAAAATTTGATAAGAACTATAAAAGTTGTGCTTACAACTCTAAAGCACACTAACTATTTTACCTACAATGCACTCATACTATGAGAAGCTTGGGCCTAATTATTGACTAGTTTTTTCTAAATTTTGTAAGGATTTAGGGTTCCTTGTCATTAAAGTAAATAAAAAAATCGGCCAAGTGCGAGTTGACTCGCGCTCCGAGGTTTCCATATACATCACACAATTTTAACAATTTGTATTTTTAAGACCAACTTACGCTTGACCGCAGACTTTTTAGTGTTTTTTTCTTTAATGTACAGGCAAAAAGTATATTAGGTTTTTTTTTCTAAAATGTAGGTTCGTCGGTTTCCGGGGGACGGAGAGCAATGGAAAATTTTCGCCTTATTTCTTAAATAACTTCAAAACTATTAAAATTTAAATTATAAAAGTTATATATTTGTAGTTTTCACATCAAATCCTTTCATTTGATATATAACAAGGTATAGTTTGTAAGTAATTTAAGAAATAAGGCAAAATTTTTCCATTGCTCTCTGTCCCCCGGAAACTGACGAACCTACAGTTTAGAAAAAAATACGTGATATAGTTCTTTACCTGTACATTACAGAAAAAAACACTAATAAGTCTGCGGTCAAGCGTAAGTTGGTCTTAAAAATACAAATTGTTAAAATTGTGTGATGTATATGGAACCCTCGGAGCGCGAGTCAACTCGCACTTGGCCGATTTTTTTATTTACTTTAATGACAAGGAACCCTAAATCCTTACAAAATTTAGAAAAAACTAGTCAATAATTAGGTCCAAGCTTCTCATAGTATGAGTGCATTGTAGGTAAAATAGTTAGTGTGCTTTAGAGTTGTAAGCACAACTTTTATAGTTCTTATCAAATTTTATAAATTCAAACTGTGTTTTAAAGCTGAATAGTTGGTGTTTTTAATGCTATACAAAACATTAGTGTATTGTATTTTATTTGGCCACAGAATTAACATATACATTTTATTTTCCTAAAAGAATATTTTATTTTGTCAACAACTCCTAAACTATACATTATTTTCACAAATAATGTATGTATGTATTGTAGTAAATTCAATAAGCTTTCGATCGATGCTACACACATGTGTGTATGTGTCATGGTATAGCTTTAATTTATGTTTTACAAATTTCGGTAGCGGTCACGTTCATGACGTCATTATTTGGACCTCAGTCACTATAGAGATATTTTTCCGACATTTAGGGGCTCCAAATTATTTGACCAACAATATACTCGAAGCTTCTGCGGATATTCTGTAAATTGTGAAAATTGTTATTTTTTCACTCTAAGGAAATAACTCGGCAGTGCCGACATGTTTTTTAACATAGCTGCCACAATTATTACCAGATTTTAATAATTTTTATAGCAATGTATAGCTTAAATAGCCTGTTTTGTTTTTGTAGTACTCGGCTTTAAAGTTGGACTTACAATTTTGTTGTAAAATGCAAATATCCGAATTATTTTTTAGCCTGATTTTGGGTTTTCGTTTATAGCTGTCAAACTGTAATATATAGTAGTATATAATGTATTACAACAATATAGCACATTTAATCTTCTTTCGTTTGATACTACACACGTATAGGTGCAATGCACAGTTTGGATGAAATTTACACTTTTCGCAACAAAGCGGTAGCCATTTTGATGACGTCATTACACGGGAGACATTCATCGACGTCCCGGTCTCTCGGCAGTTTTGGGGTCCTAGTGTCGTGCCCAACAACATACTAAAAGTTGGTAACCGTATCCAGATCTGAACTATCGCTTAGGCCCTCTCCCATAACGGAGGGGACTAAACGACTTACCATCCGTCACAAACCACAAGGTTACGCTTTTTGCAGACGACTGCTCTATAGTAGTACAAGAGAAAGATACCCATAATTATGAACATGACATCAACCAAGCCTTTGAAAATATAAATCTGTGGCTAGTACATAACTATTTGAAGGTTAACCTCCTTAAGACTAAATCAATGGAATTTCACGCCTGGCAAGGGCAACCAAAAAATGTAGAAATTAATTATAATGGTTGCAAAATTGAATCTGTGTCATCAGGTAGTTTCTTGGGCATTATTTTAGACCACCATACAAATTGGAGAGACCACACAGAAATGTTAATTAATAAATTAAACAGGTTTGTATTTGCCTTACGACGGCTCTCACAAATAGCATCACAAAAAACTGCACTCATCGCATTCAATGGGCATGTCATGTCCAATTTGCGTTATGGCCTTATACTTTGGGGTAACTGTAACAATATGCCGCAGGTTTTCTTACTACAATTGCAAAGGAAATGCGTTAGGGCTGTATGTGGTGTAGGTACATGAGTTGGCACCCTGGCGGACTCTTTACCGAGAATTGAAAGTGATGACCCTGCCCTCATTATTCATTATACATTTACCTTTACCAAATGGGTCTCTAGGTTAAGCTCAATGAGGCCTCATTTAAAAGAAAGGCGTCAACCACCAGATATCCATGTCGAAACGGTGCTGATCTGTGCTATCCATTCCAATCGAACTCGGCATTCTTTAGATACCTATAACGTTTTATGTATGCCAATAAAAATATTTAATCATTTACCCGTAGATTTATGGAACTCTGAGTTGCCTCAATTTAAATACAAATGAAATAACTTTAGCTTAGATAAGTACTATTACAAAATCGACGAATATTTTAAAATTGAATGAATAAATATTCTTATTTTATATTTGTGTTGCTTTTAAGGCATCTCATAGTGCATGTTAATAATATTTATGTTCTAATGCGATGTTTAATAATTAGAAGCTTAATATGACATTTATGTTTAAATTATAATACCTTATGTAACATTGAATAACTTATTAGCCTTAGCTTAAGTTCCGTATTGGAACTACCTTAGATTAGATTAGTAGTTATAAGTAAAATTTGCATGCTTATTTAAGTAAAATGTACGCACTTAACATTTACCTCTTTGTATTTACCACTACATTTGCAAATAAATATTTTATTGATTGATTGATTGATTCCTAACAATGTTGTACCATACATAACTCGAGCGTCAGGGAATAAACACACTTTTACTTAATTCAAGTTTGTTTTCCTCTAACAGCATGTACGTTCCTTGATTTATTTGCCAAAAATTGTCGAGCCATTTTTTTTGATTGGGGGGGGGGGGGGGGGGGGGAAATGAGGGGGAAAAGAACCACTAGTATAGTATTGTGACGTCATAATATTAGTCTCCTGTATTATAAATAAACTTCATATAACAAATCGTTTTGACGTTTCCTAAAGAGTAGCTGATTTGACTTCATAGGAAAGTAGCCTATTATTTGAGCAGTAAATTGGTAAAGAAATCATTTGGCGGACGGAAGGCACTTGTGTTGTCCGTTGTACAGATTCAATATTGCATGCGAGCAATAAAAGCGTAGGCGTAGACCGCCATTTGGTACCTTTTCCGAGAAAGTGTCACAATTAATGCACTAGGTAGCATACGTATTTATATAAGTACACACGAGACGAGGGCAAAAAAAGCGAGTCTCTGTATAAAAATAATAAAATGTATATGTCGGCACCTGAAGCAACCTAACCTACCTATACATTGGTTTAATGTGACTATCGTTAAACCATTACGATCTGCCTGTTTTTTCGATCGGCCGCCGGCATATATAAATTAAAACAACATCTTTGTTCTAAATCACTTTATTGATGGTTTTCAAGAAATGTGTTGAAATTGTGTTATTGTTGGTACAAGAGATAGTTTTTATTTATTAAATTTATTGGACTAAACACGCAATAGATTAACAGTAAACAATAAATTTAAGTATAAATAAAAACTAATCTTAAAATAAATATATTATACTAAAATAACCAGTCACATTATTCTAGTACTATTATAACGAACAAATTATAATTAATACCAAAACTATGTACAAAATTATAACCAGAAATGCATTGAAACCAAAATATTTACCTAACTGTAGGTATCCAATGGGATAGTCTTATAATATAAAGTACAATATAACAGGTGTTTTGTATTGAATGCTTATTTAAGAAAGTGAAGCGAAATGATCTAAATAAAACCCGAAAGTACGTAACTAGTATGTTATATTGATAATAATAGTACATTATGATACAAGTGTGCTAAATTGATCATTACATATGAGGCGATATTGTGCGCACGAACGAAGTGAGTGTGCACAAGGAAGCCGAGCTATGTAATGATCAGGCACACGCGTTTCATGCGACGTTTTTCAACACACTTGCGAGGAAAAAACAGAAAACTGTAAGTAATAACTTTTGATAAATACATTGATTTTCAGAATGCTTACAGGATAGCGGTACCTACTGACTTTGCTAATTAAATTAACTAACCTGTTTTTTGATGTTATTGACTGGATCTATTTCTCTGGAACTTTTTTTCGAAGCATTTCATAATAATCCAACACTACACATTTATTGTCAAATAAGTTAGAATGTTTCCTTACATGTATTTCTCACTCGATTTTTGTGACAACATTTTACTAGTCTGTAGGTATGACAGTTTGAAAACATATCCGGACCCGGAGGTTAAATGAACACTAAAGTTGGTTTCTCACTCATTTAAAATATAAATTGTTTAAATTAATAAAACACAACGAGAATAATCTAACAAATATACTGTAACTTCAAGTAAACTTTTAATATGGCGCCCATTTTTTTGCATTCACGCGCACCTTGAGGCAAAGGTTTATGACAAACAGCCAATACTAAAACATAATTTGTGTTTATTAAAACATAATTTATTGTGTATTATGAGTAAAATAATTACTTGAAATGATTATTTTTCACAATTAGGATATTATCATTTGTATTTTCTCGTATATGTGTACTATTTTTACTTTTTTGCCATGCAAACTCCTAATCAGTTTAGAAAAAATAAAAATAATACCCGACTAAATTTAATCGCCTCTGTCTGCGCATATAAGACTTGGTACTAGAATACCAACGTCACTTGATAGGATTTATTACATTATAGCACTAGTTATATAATTATTGTGAAAAGCACGCGTGTTTAATATCTAGGATTATGAGCCTAAAAGCGATGGAATAAGTACCCCGTTACAAGCAAGTGTGTTGAAAAAGTTTTCTGCTCCATACCACAGCATTGAGTGTGTAGAATACCTGATTATTGTTAAAACTTGTATCTTTACAAAATCATAACTATAAACAAATATTGGTTATTTGACAACAATGACAACAATCGGAGCAGATACTCTTCTTCTTTCTGCTTTATTGTGACCTGTCTTTATAAATGTAATATAAACTATGGCCTAGATAATTTTGGGTACTAAAATTAGGATAATGTATTCAATGTAGACTACATAAAGTTTTACGTTAGTTTAATTTATACTACCAAGTACTTTGGTATGGGCTGAAACGTAATTATTACAATAAAATCATTATAGTTCTGAAAGTAATAAAGTAATGAAAATATAGTAATGAAGAAATTATTTTAAAGAAATAATAGGATTTCCTATTTACCATAAACCCTATAACCCTATTGCGCAAAGTTCTTTGGCATATCCATTTTTGAGAATTGTAATGTATTGTCAATAATCTGAAACAGTTCCGGCAGTTGGGGAATCCTTCCCGTTTCTAGCTTAGACCATAGTGGAGTGCTGTCTAGATATATTTCAAATGCTCCGGACGAGACCAGCTGGCCCTCCAGCATTTCGGCGAAGAAGACTATCATCAGGCAGGTGAACACCTTGTTCTCCAGGCACCAGCTCCACCACGCCGGCTGCGGCTTGTTGAACCAAGCAAATATGTTCAGTCCACTCAATATGCACATAATCACCAACCCTATCGCAAAACCCTGAAACAAAAACAATGTATGAAGCCTGTTATTTTAATAAAATGCGTATTATGGACTGATCAACTTTATTTTCAAAAGCAAGGTTAGCCGGGGTAGCCTATTTGTTAGATTGCTGAATCATTACTCACGAACCAATTTGTAGAATTGTAGTGCACATATCAAATACAATTGCAAGCAATTGTAAATGCAAGTCAACTTTGCACTGTTTGAGTTTACCATGAAAAATAACTGTTTAAGGCTGCTTTTGCATAGTGACGGCAATGAAAAGAGACATGTGGGAGTCAACCAATTGGCTGGGTTCCACTGAAGCAGAGTTAAACAATGAATGATGCTATTGTTTGATTCCTGCATGTCTCCTCACTTTTCCGACGGCGACTCGTTGGAAAGGTAGCCTAAATATTCAGAAATTACTTGATTATTGTAAAACAACATTTAGTTAATAAGTACATGGCTATCTGTACAGACAATAAATAAAAGAAGATAAGAAAATTGTTTGTTATCATATAAATTTACTCTTAGTACGTGTGCACACTGTACTTAACAATATATAAGATAACAAATTTGTAGTGATAATAATTCTTTAAACAAAGCTGCTATACTGATAACAACATTGATAACCCTTATTGGAATTTACATTAATCTCTTCAATTTCATTAGTCAAGTCATCTGAGGGATTATTCATTCTAGCTGGGTTCCACACAACTTCTAAACAGATTTGTATCCAATACTTGACGTCATAATTAAAAAGTCCAGTAAAATGCAAAAACTGTAATAATAATAATGAATTGGTTGCTTACTATCATCTTTGAGAGGTACATGTTCAAGCCAGGGGGGTCATAGTTAGCGCCAATAACTGAGATGTCTGGATATTTTTGTGAAATAATTCCAGCGTAGTCATCAAATACTTTCCTGTATTCAGATGAGAGACTGCAAAAAAAATGTCGCATTTATATTCAGTTAATGCACATTCTAAGATCGCAAGAAGTAAAGTAGGTAATCCAAGTGTCCTCACCAGTAGTTGCAGTAGTAGATGTTCATGATATGCCCAACTCCTCGGCCAATTTTCGAGGCACTCACTGCTTCATTTTCATTAGCTTCCACATAATTATCAGCCAACAATAGTATACATGTAAATATCGCAATCACGCTAATAGAAACACGAGAGTGGTTAAATAAGGACATGTTGAAGGTAATACTAACAATTAGTAAAATATAAATACACGAACACGAAAATTCTCAATTCAGTATTTTGGTAAAAATCACGAGCACCTATTCGCTATTATTGCAAAGTATGGATGGTAGAATCCAAGACCAATGCAAAATTCGACATTCGTAAAAGATAATAAAAGATAACTCAACTTTAATTTATTGTGGGAATCCCCGATCTCCGTCCTCATGGCTTCTACACTCGGCGCAACTTCGACGCAAAAATCGCTGGTGATTTCGATACATTGCCGTCTAGGTAGGTGCAAAAAAAAAAACTATCAATGGATCAAAAACCGCAATGTATCATACATCGCAGGTGACTTGTCCCTTAAATCTGTAGAGGCCTTAAATATCATATGTCAGTAGACCCCTTGTCAGTTGATGTTGCCAACTATTTGCACTAGATATATGGTAAGCGTTGCTGTGTTTTAGTTGTAAATATCCTCAAAATTGTCCAAATACTTAAATTATCGCTAGAAGTCACTAAAATATTTTGTAGCGACAAAAGATTTCAAAAAAATCGCTGTTCAGCTCTAAGGGTCACCACACACCTAGCGGTTTTCCTCGCGGAATTAGCGGAAGTAGTGGAAATTTGTCTATGGTAGCGGAAATTTGTCTATGGCTTCCATACAAAAAATCTGCTACCATAGACAAATTTCCGCTACCATAGACAAATTTCCGCTACTTCCGCTAAGTCCGCGAGGAAAACCGCTAGGTATGTGGTGAACCTAAAAGTCGCTAGATCTAGCGATAAAATCGCTAAGGTGGCAACACTGGCACTAGCAAAGTCAAGTCACAGAATATGGATGGTAGAAGGTAAAAGCGTTATAGACATTGTAATTAAGGGTAGGGCCCGTAGGGAGCTGAAGGAGGGGAAGGGAGAGGCAGAGTACACAACAGATTGGGCCCTGCAGGTTGCAATGTCTAATAGCCGTTTAAGGGTCACCACACACCTAGCGGTTTTCCTCGCGGAATTAGCGGAAGTAGCGGAAATTCATAGACAAAATGCTTAATTTGTCTATGGTAGCGGAAATTTGTCTATGGCTTCCATACAAAAAATCTGCTACCATAGACAAATTTCCGCTACCATAGACAAATTTCCGCTACTTCCGCTAATTCCGCGAGGAAAACCGCTAGGTGTGTGGTGACCCTAAGGATGACAATC
This sequence comes from Pammene fasciana, assembly GCA_911728535.1. Taxonomy (NCBI): domain Eukaryota; kingdom Metazoa; phylum Arthropoda; class Insecta; order Lepidoptera; family Tortricidae; genus Pammene; species Pammene fasciana. Next base: position 4,507,122 of record OU452289.1, read on the forward strand.
TCTCTGTTACAAAAGTGTCCACCAAAAGGTGTGGAATTGGTGGCGCCACTTTAGCTTTAGTAGTCCGGGTTCATACACGAAAGCAATACTAGCGCTACGATGGCGCTACGTAATACGTTGCGCAAAATTTTTTTCTTTTATACTGAGTGAAAACCATACTATTTAGAAGTAAAACTAAACATCCGCTTTTTAATGGTACGACAAGGGTCATTTTGGTGCGGACCCTCAATTTCCTTGTAAGAAATGTGGTCGATTATGCCGTTCAAGAACCCTGCCTCTCCCTACCCCTCCTTCAGCTCCCTACGGGCCCTACCTTCAATTACACCTACCAACCTGACAGGTTGGGCCCTGCAGGTTGCAATGTCTAATAGCCGTTTAAGCTATCGGTCATTATAGTAGTGAATTCCTGTGAAAGTTGGTGTTTAGTGTTTATTAACTTTATTATTATTATGGATCTTCAAGAGTCAGATACGTTATATTATTTTACGTGTATATTTTGTTCTGTACATGTAATATATAGTAATAATAATGGGTCTACGCCATGACTAACTTACATTTTTCTTGATTTATACACATAAAACTTTACTTGCCTCATTTTGCCACTTTAGTATTTAGATTCCTGCTACGCCTAAGAGGGCCTTCGCGTAGCGGTACTACGAAAATATTACGATACAAAATTAACCATTTATTATTCTTTTTTTCAGATGATATGTACGCCGCATCATTTACAAGGCGTCGTATGGCGACAATAAAGAAATTAAGATACACCATTGCTTGCAACTGACCATGGCTGACGGGAAAATTTGTGCTGCTCTCAGTGATACTTCAAATATGTGCAAAGCTGTGCCCACTGAAATGAAATACGTCGTTGCTTGCATTGAGAGGCCGATTGATTGGAGTAAGTTAGAATTAGGACTTTCGCCATTGCATTTCATTTAGCGTATAAATTAGAAACCAAAGTATGGCTTGCCAAATCACAGGAAAACAAAAATCAAATGGCGTTATCAATAATTTAAAACAAAAAAAGAACCGACTTCACTTAGGATCCGCTATTCCAAGAGGAAGTGGCCGAGTTGCTGTAAAAAATAGTGAAATCACTATAGGTGTGCCTATAATAGTTGAAGAGTTCCCTCGATTTCTCCAGGATGCCATCATCCGACCCTGACTTGGTGACAATGGGACCATCTAGGGGTTATACCTGTTCGATTAAAAAAAAAAATTTTGAAAATCGGTTCACGATTCACGGAGATATGGAGTAACATACATACAAAAAAAACATAATAATGATAAAAAAAAAATTCAGTCGAATTGAGAACCTCCTCCTTTTTTGAAGTCGGTTAAAAAGAAGAATTCAAAATGAGTTTCGGCAGAGGTTAGGTTTAATTGTGGATAAACCACGAAGCGCTGGAAGTGGTACATCTAATGATGGAAATACGGCAAAAATTTTTTTCAAGAATCCTTCTGTATCCGCTGAAATCACCGGTATACAACAGAACCTAATCGAAAAATGCGGAACTATTTTACAGTGCATATCGGATCTATATCCATGAATTCCTAAAGTTTTTTGTCCTATTTTTGTATCCCCTAATGCTATTTGTCCTAATGATCATTTGCCCTAATGCTCATTTGTCCTATTTGCAGTTGCCCTATCATCGTATCGATGATTTTTCCCCCTTATATGTTATTACCTAATACCATTTGACCTATTAATCAGTTGCCCTAACCTTTTTCCATAATGTAAATTTGTCATAATTATTATTTGACCTAAAAGTTATTTGTCCTAATTCCCAACTAATGATTAGATAAATTATTATTAGACAAATTATTACCTGGGATTTTTTAAAGATGTCAATTATGTTTTTGTCAAACGTATTGATTGGCATACCTTATTACATCACGACCAAATTATCTACAGGTAAGAATCTCCTTTAAATTTTTATTAATGTATCCAATAAAACATGCCAAAATAAGCATGCTTCATCCGTTTTTAAGGTCATAAAAAATAATGCTAATCTACCTATCTCTCTGAGCAGTTTCGTTTTTAGGGCCATAAAAAAATAACCCTAACCTACCTATTTCTAGGAGCAGTTTCGTTTTTACGGTCATTAAAAAATAACCCTAACCTACCTATCTCTGGGAGCAGCACCAATTGCTACACAATTATTTACCACATAAACTTTGACAATATTAGAATAATTGATCATTAAGACTAGTGTCATTAGGGATTTCAAATGTTATGGCAAATAAAATTAGGATATTCGAACATTATGGAAAGAATTTTTAGTGCAAATGAGCTTTAGGGAAAACGTTTCATTATGACAAGTAATACTTAGGATAATTGATCATTAGGGCAAATGACAATTAGGACAAAACGGTTAGGGTAAGTGATTTTAGGACAAATGTCATTAGGGGTTTTAAAAGTTATGGCAAATAAAATTAGGATTTTTGAACATTATGGCAAACAATTTTAGGACAAATGAGCATTAGGACATTCATACGTCATCATCTGGCTATAAAATAAATGTCAACGAGTATGCCATAAAAACGGCGAAAGAACTAATGAAGGTATACGGTTGGTATCCTTTACCTTCTTCTGTACATAAAGTGCTCGTACATGGTGCTATAGTTATTGAAAACGCTGTAGTTCCTATAGATGAACTGTCGGAAGGGGCTGCAGATTCAACGAATAAAAATATTAAGATCTTTAGACGCAACCACACACGAAAAATGTCCCGGGAACTTACTAACAAAGATCTTAAAGCGGTATTACACATTGCAACCTGCAGGGCCCAATCTGTTGTGTACCCTGCCTCTTCCTACCCCTCCTTCAGCTCCCTACGGGCCCTACCTTCAATTACACCTTCCAACCTGACAGATTGGGCCCTGCAGGTTGCAATGTGTAATACCGCTTTTATTCACAGGCTTTTCCTAAATTCAGATCCCTATGTAACCCCCAGTAGACAGTTGCCCCGAAAAAAAACGACATCTACGGGATTTTTTCTCTAAATAATCGAGCTACATGATTCGATAGTATTAGCAAGTATTAGTCTGACCACTATAAAAAGAGTACAAATTAAAAAGTGGCAACATCGTAGCCTCCCGTTTTTTTTTAGATTGATTTGAAAGGGACGATACTACGATGTTGCCACTTTTTAATTTCTACTCTTTTTGGTCGGAGTATAGTAGTGGTAGTCTGATCATTCGATACCTACTTCGGTAACAAGCAAAACTGTAAAAAAATGATAATAAGTAAAAAATTTGAAAAATTCGTCATAGCAGTACTTATTAAAAAATGTTATGGTTGAATTATATATATTTTAACTTTATATTATGCGCTTAGTGTGCTTCGGGATTATAATGAATCGATTAGATAATTTAATAAAAAAAATGTTTTTAATGACGAACTGGCTGAAAAATAAACTTATGTCCTTGAACAGAAAAGTGTCACTTTGTTCCCTCCATGCAGGGAAGAAAAAGCCCGTATACGAATAGGTGGTGTGAAATAGTTATTTATTATACAAGAAAGTAAAGTTGTATTTTAACCGCGAGTGTGGAATTGAAAAAACTTAAAAAAGTTTTTTTCCAAAAAAAAAAATTGTTTTCAACAAAAAAATTAGTGTGTTGCTGTTTTGCTATCTGTTTTTGAAGAATAAAAAAGGCCTTTCCGAGCTAGAGAGGTGAATAATTATTAATTATTTCAAACTTATTATTTAGCACATAATATGATTTAAAAATTTGGACATAATGCCTACAGACGTTTTCTATAATTCGCTCATAGCCCTAATCTCACATCGTAAGGAAACCGGACCTAATCCCAAAAAGGCCTAGTTTCCCCTCTGGGTTGGACTGGAAAATTTGGAAGGTCAGATGGCAATCGCTTTCGTAAAAACTAGTGTCTACGCCAATTCATGGGATTAGGTTGTCAAGCGGACCCCAAGCCGGGACAAACGCTAGTAAGAAGAGAGAAGAAGTTATTGTTAGGCATTATTTGACAATTGACATTTGTTAAATAATTATAATGAAAGTTAAGTTTCAGGAAGATAATCGTTTGAGCTCAAGATGGCTGCGGCGATCAGAACAGTTCTGTCTTTTGCTCATTTACGTAGTTCAGTGTGTAATATTGATAGCTTATTGTGCGGTGATCTAACGAAAAAGTGTGCAGCTAATGAAAAATTAGTCTCAAAACGCGCGTAACCACCCTTTAATCGAACCAGAGACTATAGAGATATAGACGGCCACAGCCTAAGAACTTTTTGAAGCTCAAGTCAATTGCGCCCTCTGTCCGAAAGCCTCCTAAAGATACTGAAAATGTAAGAGGAAATGTCACCTGCACTGCTACTCCACCCAGCGTAGCCGGAGAGCCGAAGGCTCGGCGGCGGAGTGTCGAGGTTAGCGAAGGCCGAAGGCCGAGCTCCGCGTAGGGCCGAAAGCCCGAAGCGTCACACGACCGGGGGAACGCTTAAACACGACCCAATAGTAAAAGTGTCCAACGAACCTGAGGGCCCCAGGCCCGAAGGTGAGCGGCTGGACACTTTTACTATTGGGTCGTGTTTAAGCGCCAACATCCCGACAAAGGACAAACGCACTCATCAAGATGCGAGGCCGAAGGCCGAGCTGCGGAGTGCGGGTAGAAGAAGAATGAACTCAACCCAAAGGCTAACTGTCTTAATAAGCGTAGCCGGTGGAGGCCGAAGGCCCGGAGCGTCACACGACCGGGGGAAGTTGGCGCTTAAACACGACCTGACGGCTGGACACTTTTACTATTGGGTCGTGTTTAAGCCCATGCAACTTCCCGACAAAGAACAGTAGCTCGCACGCGGAACACTAAAAACAATCGCAAAAGGCAAATTCCTCCTAGAGCTCTAAGGCAAACCCAAATCAACACCAAGAGAAACACCACTACTACTAGTACGCTATTTGTTCAGTGTGTAATAAATAGCGTACTAGTATACTACTAGTAACAAATAGCGTACTAGTAGTACACTAGTGCAGGTGACATTTCCTCTTACATTTTCGGTATCTTTAGGAGGCTTTCGGCCAGAGGGCGTAATTGACTTGAGCTTCAAAAAGTTCTTAGGCTGTGGCCGTCTATATCTCTATAGTCTCTGGTCGAACAAACGGTTATCCGGGGTCTCGGCCACCTACGTGTTTGTAGGGAGGCTATCACCTTACAATCAGGAAGGCCTCTACCGAACAACGTTTCCTATATTTATGTAAATAAATAAAATGTGATTAACGTCGACAACTACATAGACAAAGGGAGAAAGTCACTTTCAAAAAAAAAAGTTTCAGGTAAATTCATATTTTGGCCACGCAGCATTATTTAATCGTGGTACCTATATCCGCACTAGCATCTTCGCTCCGAAATGACGCATCATTTTTGGTTTTTGCGTCCAATATGAGCAAGTTGCGTATAAACCCAGAGACATATGAAAGTAATATGAGAGCGGATGAGTTACGACCATAAGGGACACGTCATTCCTTGTACAGTGAAATTCTTTTATCAACATTGTTTCGTGGTAATACGGCCTTGGACGGAGGGTTGATTTTTTATTTACGACTTTATTATAAGGGAGAGGGAAATGTTACCGATGTTTGCTAAGGGAATAGAATGGCGGTAATAGGAAAACTGTTAAGTCCCATCAGAGAATGTATCGTAGATATTGAGGCATTGTTTTTGCTGGAGTTCTAAAGATCTTTCAAATACTTCACGAGTCTAAGGGCGGCCACCGACCATTAGTCCACCTGCAGTCTGTCTGACGATATCGGCCTGTCAGTTGTTCGGAGCCGTCAAATTTTTGTTCTAACTGACAGGCCGAGATCGTCAGGCGGACTGCAGGCAGACTGATAGTCGGTGGCTGTCTTAAGGTACACCACCTGAGCTGAATTAAGCAAATGCATAGAAAAAATGCTTAAATTCATAGACAAAATGCTTAAGTTTGTCTATGGTTGCTGAAATTTGTATGGAGGCCATAGATAAATTTAAGCATTTTGTCTATGAATTTCCTGAATTCAGCTCATGTTTTGTCCCTCATAGCCTGCAATGCAAGCGAGTGGCAAAATTACACATTATTACAAACAAAACGACACTTAACCTGGTGTGTAAAGTAGAAACAGCGGAGGTAATTTGTAATATAAACCTTCCACACCATAACCTGTTACTCTGACAAAGTCAAATAGGCCCCCTACTGTTTGGGTGGCTAAGCTAAGTAACTATAAATGTTGGTAAACAAGCACGCCTGCGGCTGACGGGAGTCTAATAGCTCTTGAACGCGTTGACACACTCCACGCTGGCCTTTTTCTTGTCCTCTAATCAAAAACACAAAACTTTCGTGAGACTTACACATTAAACATCAACAACATCGAGGAATTTCGATTTTAAAAAACGTGAAACCGTTGCGATTTAATTGATATGTGGTATAATATGGATCTATATCTGAATCCCTAAAGTTTTTTGTCCTATTTTTGTATTTCCTAATGCTATTTGTCCTAATGATCATTTACCCTAATGCTCATTTGTCCTAATTGTTGTTGCCCTATCATCGTATCGATGAATTTCTTTTTCCCTAATATGTTATAACCTAATATCATTTGACCTATTCATTAGTTGCCCTAACTTTTTTTTCCATAATATTAATTTGTCATAATTATTATTTGACCTAAAAGTTATTTGTCCTAATGATCAAAACACCTAATTTCAAATGAACTAATATTATTTTTCCTATTATTTCATACCCTAATATTAAATGTCCTACTGGTCATTTTTCCTAATTGTCACTTGCCCTAATGCTCATATGTTTTTTAGGGTCATAAAAATAACCCTAACCTACTTATCTCTGAGAGCAGTTTTGTTTTTAGGGTCATAAAAAAAATAACCCTAACCTACCTATCTCTGGGAGTAGTTTAGTTATTAGGGTCATAAAAAAATAACCCTAACCTACCTATCTCTGGGAGCAGTTCTGTTTTTAGGGTCATCAAAAAAAAATAACCCTAACCTACCTTTCTCTGGGAGCAGTTTTGTTTTTAGGGTCATAAAAAATAACCCTAACCTACCTATCTCTGGGAGCAGTTTAGTTTTTAGGGTCATAAAAAAAACCCTAACCTACCTATCTCTGGGAGCTGTTTTGTTTTTAGGCTCATCAAAAAAAAATAACCCTAACCTACCTATCTCTGGGAGTAGTTTTGTTTTTAGGGTCATCAAAAAAAAACCCTAACCTACCTATCTCTGGGAGCAGTTTCGTTTTTAGGGTCATAAAAAATAACCCTAACCTACGCCCGTATGGCAAATAAAATAAGAATACTCGAACATTATGGTAAGAATTTTTGGGGCAAATTACCTTTAGGGCAAACATTACATTATTACAAGTAATTGTTAGGATAATTGATCATTAGGGCAAATGAGAATTAGGACAAAATGGTTAGGGTAAGTGATTTTAGGACAAATGTCATTAGGGGTTTCAAATGTTATGGCAAATAATATAAGGATTTTTGAACATTATGGTAAACAATTTTAGGACAAATGAACATTAGGACATTCATTACATTATGACAAGTGACTGTTAGGATAATTGATCATTAGGGCAAATGACAATTAGGACAAAACGGTTAGGGCAAGTGATTTTAGGAGAAACGTTATTAGGAATCCCGAGGTACACCCGGTATAATATGTCACTTTTGCATGCTTTTAAACCTCTGATGCAAAACTAAAACTGTTAAAAGTTTACGAGTGTATGTATTCTCTTCCTCCTAGCATTTGTCCCTGCTTTTTGTTAATCCCGGAAATCGGCGTACGCACTAGTTTTTACGAAAGCGACTGCCATCTGACCTTCCAACCCAGAGGGGAAACTAGGCCTCGTTGGGATCAGATCGGGTTTCCTTACGATGTTTTTCTTCACCGAAAAGCGACTGGCAAAATATCAAATGAAATTCCGTAAGTACTTACATAAGTTCCAAGCTTCCGAGACCCTCAGTGGTACGAGCCGGGGTTTGAACCCGAGACCTTCGGATTGAAGCGCTTTTACGAGTGTTATGTGTCTGTCTTAATTGTAAATACTTAAGTCACATTTTAAGAAGAACTGACCCATTTAATTATCTAAACCCCAAAAGGTAGCCTAATAGTATCGATCATTTTGTTTATCAATCGATATGACTCTTTGTCTGTCAAGACATTTTTTAACCGAAGGTATTAAATTAATATCAAAGTCTTTCTACTAGAGCTGCTGTTCTTGGAAACTGTACATACACTCATGATTCATGACATGAATAGTAGATATCTAAATTTCACCTTTCCTCCGACGGTCTTTAGTTTCTAGAAATAATACTGATCAACTCCAGGAATTTCCGTATAAAAACAATACATGCTAGAGGCGCAATGATTGATAGAAGCGACACACACAAACCACTACCCGATGGGTGTAGGTAAAACGGTTTGCGTAGACAAATGGCTGGCCGAGGGCAGAGACCGCACCACACGCCCGCCGCGACATCTGTTGCTATCTTGTTTGTCTTAATATTACGCTTTAAAACTTGTAGATTAAGATTCAAGTTCACTAACGCTACTTTTTCTTGGACACTTATACGGAAGTTGCATAGCTAAGCGTAATAGAACGTAAAAATACTATGTATAGTATGGCCATGGTCTGCTTTACTTCAAACACAGACAGAGATAATCATACTACCTCTTTCATCACCTTTCGCTTTAAAAAAAAGGGATGAGTACCTATAGCTTATTACTTCCCCTGTTACTGCACTTTTTGGTTTGCCAGACTATATAAATCTGTAGGAATATTTCTCGTATCCAAGTAGACTCAATGAGGGTTTCCGGAATCCTAGGTGGCGGCACTGTGACGAGAGGTCTTTTTGACAGCAGCTGTCAACCACCAATCAAAAATTGATTGGTGGATTATTGGTGATAGTGCTAGCGGTACACGCCGAAATTCAGTATAATGCTGCAAATGGTGTTAAAAGCATAAAAATCGGACCGATTGATCTTTAGGCCAAATGAATCGATTCGGCCCGTAGCAGTAAAAAAAAAAAAAAAACAGAGTGCAGTTATGACGTCATCTTTTTTTTGTATGGAAAAAAAAAAAATTTTGTTCTGAAACCTATCGTGTGTGGTATCAAATGAAAGGGCTTTCTGAGCTAATTCCAAAAATATGTCACATCATTACATTTCAGTCACATGTTTGAAATAAACATAAAAAACATTTTCAAAACATACCAAGTTTGGGCTCCTCCAGATACGACACCAAGGAATATTTTTTTGTAAAATATATCTCAAATGATACCTAATATCCTCATATCTAACCCCAAGAATGCAATTTTGAAAATAATTACATTTAGTATTTTTTTCTGATTTTTAATGTTTACAAAGTGTGTCGTTTTACTCAATACGAGTACGAGTACCGTAATATCCTCCAACTTTGCCCCCAGGCGAAACTTTGGCCAACATTTTGAACAAATTTATTAATTTACGTAATTTTATAGTATTCTGGTGCGGGAAAGTGTTGATGTGAATCTCACAAAATGGGAAAGCATGGTGAGTAAAACCCATACTTATACTTATACCTGTATATAATAAGGCAATGGGGAAAGCCAGTGAAACCTTATTGTAGAGGGTGCTCTTTTAGATTCCATACAATGAGGAAAAGAAACAAAAGATGAATGGTCCTTAACAATGTACGGGAACTATGTACAGTTAAAAGGCTTTTCTTATGCAATTGTTTCCCTATAGCTTTTTGCTTCAGCATTTTCATTTTAGAGTATTGTGACAGTTGCCATTACTCTAGATTGTTTATATCGTAATTCGATTTCAAAAGGATAATGAATGAAGAAGTCTTGATGTGGGCAATGTTACGTTGTAATGTAACAACTAGTGATGGCCAACTTTGCCCAAGACAAAAAAAATCTTAGGGCTATCAGCTTTTTGTATTAACCACTCGGCACGAAAAAAGGTTATTATTGTTTTTGAAATATATATATGACGTTTTGGAACTGTTTCTTTATTTTTTTAATGTAATTGTTAATGTGAAACCATAGTATTCAATATATACATAATTTTCTTTGATCTGCCGATTTATTTGTAAACATAATACTAAGATAGGTTCGTTATGATTTGTTTCTATTATAAATAATGAAATATAACTCATTTAATTATGTTTTGTTTAATATACATACTAATGCATGACTAAATTAAAAAAATTAAGTCAAATGAGACAACCCTTGTACTTTGGAATGCTTGTATGCACCTTGTGCCGTAAAGATCAAAAACGCGTACCTATCATTGCCCACCTAATTTGTACAAAAGTTTACGTACTTATCGCTGAACTATTTAAAGGGAATGATAGGATTACCCTAGAGACTTGCTGTAATTCTTGTTTAATACTAATAATACTATAATCGCATTATTTAAGCGCAAATCGACTTGAACAATGTTGGGTAAAACTCGATATAACTTTACCCACCCTCAAGTTCGCAAAAAATGGGATAAACTTAATTCGCTTTAAGTAAGAATAAAATCGTGATATGTGCAACCCGGGTTCCTCGAGGTCACGTATCACGTTATATCAAAAGAACGTGTAAACAGAGTTTCATTACTCCTATAATTATCCGAGCGGGCAAGAAAGGGACGCGGGGAGGGAGCGGGGGCGGAATCCATGCTCAAGATAAAAAATCGAATCAAAAAGAAAACTAATAATTGCACAAACACCAGTGTTTTATGATTATTTTTTTATATTTAATTGATAGATTGATAGATCCCACATTCGTAATAATGAAAAATTAAAAAAAAATACTTAGTGAAATTATTTTCAAAATTGCTTTCTTGGGGTTTGAAATGAGGATATCAGGTATCATTTAAGGTATATTTTACAAAAAAATATTCAACCGTATCGTATTTGTAGGAGCCCAAACTTGGTATGTTTTGAAAATTATTTTTATTTTCATTTGAAACAAGTGACATAAATATAATGATGTGATATATTTTTAGAATTGGCTCAAAAAGCCCTTTCATTTGATACCACACACGATAGGTTTCAGAACAAAATTTATTTTTTTTCCATACAAAAAAAAGATGACGTCATAACTGCACTCTGTTTTTTTTTTTTTTTACTGCTACGGGCCAAATCGATTAATTTGGCCTAAAGATCAATCGTTCCAATTTTCATGCTTTTAACACCATTTGCAGCATGTTTAAGGCGTACCGCTAGTACTATGAATGATTAAACATGATTGTTGGAATGACAGCTAGACCATGGTACTGCCACCAATTGAAAAAAATCGATTCGGGAAGCCCTCATGCTGCTGATCTGCTCACGTATCTGAGTAAGAATACTAAGAATAATCTAATTGGGGTCCGAACAACACGTGAACTTAGAACCTATTTTTGAAGATGCCTACATACTTACCTTGGGTTTAATTGACAGGGTATTATTCAATTTTAGAATTTACCTACGACGATGTGTGTGTATTTTTATACTCGGCGACTGTAATACTCGAATTGAGATTGTGGTGGCGGAACTACTAGCGCATACTTTTTGATAGAGCTTCTATGGTCGCATATTGTAGCATCCATAACAATCACAGAAAGGATTTCCATACAATATTGTGAAACTGTTGTCGGGCCCCGCATTGCGTGTCGCCGCCGGCACAATCCACCGGGAGATCGAACGGTACGAGATTACATAGAAGCAGTAGGTTGTGCACGGCTTTCGTCGAACTCAATTCTTACCGGCTTGCTTAAGCACTCGTATAAAAACTATTGTGTGCAACGGTACATAATAAGGGTTCTTAAAATTCTCGGATCAGTTTTTACAAAATTCGGCTTCGCCTCATTTTGTAACTTCGACCCTCGAATCTTAAGAACCCTCATTATGTAACTGTTGCACAAAATACTATTATGTGTCTGTTTGTCTGTCAGATTTAGATGCAATTAGGGACAGGGGTATAGTTTGATTCCCGGAATGGTATGTTAGATACCTAGTGTTTTTTCATAGATTTCATTATTGTCTTTACGGGGGTGTATAAAACATCCACAAAAATAATTGAATGTTTTAAGAAACTCAAATGGAGATGGATGGGACACTTAGGGTGCTGAGAAACTAGGTAGAAATATAAATGGTCAAAAATTATCAGGAAATGGTATCCTAGAGGTGTATCTAGATTAGGTAAGTACACCTTGTCGCCTTTAGGAAGATGACTTCATGACAATTGCTGGAAATATTAAGTGGAAGAAAGACCAATAGAGAGTAGGTAGTGGAGAATTTCAGCGGAGGCTTATGCCAAGAGGCAATCCTACCGTCGGGTGTCAAGGTTTTTTAAATATTTTTTTTATTAATTGTTTTACAGGTTATTTTATTTATTTATTTTATTGAATTCTTACTATTACATTTCATTTATGCCTGTACTGAATAAGTCGCGGGCCATAGGAGTGTAGGTATAGAACAATTAGAAATTTCCTAAGTACCTACTGTATCTCAGTAGCAAAACAGTAACTAATCCTTCTATCAATGCAAATATGAAGGTACATTTGTACAATTCCATTTCAGCTTTTACTTATTTTATAGACGCATTAAGCTTGCAGCGAGGTGGGATATTGTGATGAATATTCATTTTGCGACCAGAAATGCATTGCGAATACATTTGTATTGTAGATCCCTGCTTTTCTGGGGAGCAACCACATAATAATTATTCTGAGTTGCACACTTCAAACAACAACAAACAGGGAGGTACAGAAAATAAAATGAGTAAGGATAAGTTACAAAATTCAGAATAAATACTTGTGTTTTAGGCTCTCAGCGTAGGTACGACATGAGGTGCTTAAAGAAGTGAGCAGGCTCTCAAAGGTTAGCAACAGATGCATAAGCTCTTTGTTCCTGAATGCTTATGTTCATTCGCAAAGACCACCGCTTTCCTTACCGCTCATCTGCTCGTTTGCTACTTATTTTAACGACTAAAAAAATAGTAGAAAATAGCTGCACTTAAAACTGTTATCACAAAACTATCGCTCCAATCCCAAGCCGATCCTGTTACCAAATCGGTTTGAAAAGTTCAGTCCTTTCAATTTAAATCTGAATTTGTAAATAATCCTCTGGGCGCGGAAAGCGCGGTATTGTAAGCCGGTTATAAATAACTTATTGAAAGTTTCCAATCCCAAATTGGAGGAAGCTGATATTTTTCAGGTGCACCGTGGCAGGCAGTGCGCTAACTCGGAGTCTCCGTCGGTCATATTTATTGCATCCCGTCCCGATCCGGCTTGTGGAAACGTCACGGTAAGCGAATATACAGTATTTTATGCAGGCAACATATCGGGCATTAGTTTTCGTGTTCGCAAAGTATTTTGTCGCTATTATTGGTGGTTTTGCAAACATTTATTTTATTGCTTTTGGCTCGAAGGCCAGAAAATAAGGCTAACCTAAGCCAGATGTATATTAATCGGCTTCAGCTCCTTGTGATCTGTGTAGTCGTATAATACATTTCGTAATACTAAATTCCTATCAGAAGCGTTTCCTAGCTTTGTTTTCTTAGTGTTTTAGCATTTAGCTCACCTTACGAATATGCTTAATTTTAAAGATGGGTACCTATAGTTACTTTTGGTTCTCAACTTCTCAGTTTCCAATTCCTTGAAGCCCGTTCTCTCAGACTGAGTGTGAAAAAATTGAGTGGCAGCTTGAGTGGCGAAGACCGGCGGCGTATTCGGCGTCACGTCCCTGTTAAACAATTCAGGGCGATGGGAGCTAGGGGAATTTGGCGTTAGGAAGTTCGCCGGGTTAATTTTTAGTATTATTAAAAATACAAATACATACTGGGGGGTGATTTTTGAGATTCGAGCAATCGAAAGTGACATTTACAACTCAGAATAAAATGATGAAATTATGTTTTAAAAATAACAGCGATAGGAATTTAAAATCATGAGTATTTAAACTATTAATTTCATGCGAAAAAATTAGCGGTAAGCTTTTGTGTGCAATTATTTTCGAGCTTAAACTTTTTGAATTCGGGCACTCGAAAGTCAAAAATTGGCCCCCTGGTTCTCATAATTATATTGTGTAGTCAGTTGTCGGGAAATATTGCAAGGGAGGAATCGAGAAAATTCCGCTAGCTGCGACTTGTTGTAGCAAATAAAGTAGCTACGTGGCTGCTTACTTTCAACGGATCCGTTTTGCTTTTTTTTGCAAAATAAAAGGCAAAAGTTCGACGACCTTTTTTTTTGTAATGGGGTTGGCAACTGTCAACGGTTTGGCCAGATGGCGCCAGCATAGCTAGGTCCCTTTCACTAGTATTGTTGTATGGGATTTGGCTTAAAGGCTAGCCCATCCAGGTCAAAAAAAATTAAAAAAAAACGTGATTTTGACACTATTTGTAGGACTGACTGGGACCCAGCTATGCTGGCGCCATCTGTAAATACTTTCGACCGGCCAACCCCATTAGATTACTCTCTGTTATAAAGGTGACAGAAAGATAAAGGTTGCCTTATCTTTTTCCTGACAGTGTCACATTTGCAAGACTCATACTTCCAATTTTGGCACTATGTAAGTGCGATGGCGTGATGATTTAATTTTGATATCACTTGACTTGAAGTGTATTTCGCTAGGCGAGATCAATTCGTAAAGTTTGAATAAGCCTGTGAATATTAACCTTCATTAAATAGGTATTAGGTAAAGCCTGACAAGAAATATATAACCATGCACCATGTTGCCGAATTTAATTGGAACTAAATTTTTCATACTTAACTGAACTGTCACCATATTATACACTAGAAAATAGCGCCCTCTTGACAATTGTGATATATTTCTGGTCGGGCTTTACAAAAACAAGGACCGATTCTATAACTTTGAGTCAATATTTCAGGTGAAATAGTGAAACTGAAATTCATTGCATACCTACCTTCGGTAGAACCTAAGTCGATTGTTATACTACTCTACCAATTTTCATTTATACAGAAGTAAAAAAAACAGTAGGTATATTAACAATTTTATTGAAAAAGCATTGTCTCCATTACAATACTCTACGTCTAGTTTGTTCACTCTAGCCCAATTTAAACGGGTCACTTGATTTAGAGATGTTCTTATAAGCAAGTCCGTTTCGTTTGCCTTTGTGTGTATATCTGAGTCATCTAAAAAGTCCTCACCGCTTCCATTTGGCAGTTCCTAAGGTCCCATTGTTGTCTTATCAGCATTCAGCACCCTTACCTACTGAATAGTGCCCTTAGCAATTAACACGGATATACATAGTGAAGTAGACCTCGCAAGCGCCTCTTCTGCAACTGGGAAATTGGGGAAAGTTCGAAAAAAATACAGTTTTTTTTTAATGAAATATCCGTGACCATTAAATTCTTAGTTCAATAGAATCGAAGAACCTGCTTAATAAAATATGCGTCAGGGTAGACCACTTACTTAGTCACTCACATGTCACGTTTACATGTCTGTTGTGTACATTAGGTACCTATTAGTATTACTCAAGAGGTAGGCTCAGTTTTTCGACAAAAAACGCTGAAGGTCATAAGTCAGTGTCTTCGTCGAAAGTCACCGTTCTCTTAAATACACTTTGGGCTTGAGCACAATTTTTTTTTGGACCAGGGAAATGGGTGGGTGTACACTTGTACAGCGCACTGTGCCGTTTACCGATCGCGTGGGGTCAGGCGCAAGCTACGAGTAGCCGTCCCTTCAATTCCTCGGACCTCTCTTGCAAACTGTACTGTGTTGTTTTATTGTACGTATTCGGGGGGGTGTCTCGGGCGGTTACACAAGTCTCACCGCGGCACAGTCTAGCTTTTAAGACCCGTACATGAGACGTCTGTCCAAACATATCTGCGTCAATTAACTCGCGATGCTCATTAGCAGCTCGTTTTCATTCGCCGCCCGTAATCCTCCAGGGAGTTGGTAACTTTCTTCGGAACGGCTCGATTTACTGTATCACGTGCCCTAATGTGCTGACACTGTCTTTGCCTTTACTGCTGATCCCGAATAGCGTTGCCATATGGAAAAATGGAATGTCCTGATAAAAATCCGGACATCACCCCAAAAGTCCTGACATTTCTGATAACGACGATTTAGCGTACTCTTTCTAAACACTACGCCGGTGGCAAACAGCCTGCTTGATGGTAAGTAGCTACTGTAACATATGGACACTTGCAGCTCCAGGTGCCTCATGTGTGTTGCCGACCCGACTCCTTAGAAAAGAGCATTCACTGTGTTGACGGCTAAAGAGAAAATATAGTCCCTGTCGTCAACAAACTGCATCATTTCAGAGCTCTGTAAGGTCGCCAGAGAACACAACACTATGAGTAAGGTCTAGTGCTATTTTTCTATAATGTGGAGGTACTTCCCCAGTGGGGCTCTGCTCCATATTTGATCGAGTTCACATTAGCTGAGCTGTGCCCTCACATGACATTTATACGCAGTACCCATACCCTCTTAAAGCTTGAGCTCATAATTATAAATAACATGACTCAGAGTTTATTGGTCAAAAAGTATTCGCGTTCTTTCCCACATTTTTTTTACATTTAGAAACGTTATAGTTTTTGATATACCCGATATTTTTATATTTGTCATAAAAGCAGTTAATTAATGAGTTTGTTGAAGACATTCAACAGTTGTCAATAAGTTGTAGAGCGACTTATTTAACTTTCGGCTTTAAGCCTTCCAAAAAATGCTTAATACGTATTTTGCTAAACTAACTGTTTGAAGTTATAATACGTACATATTTAATAAAGATTTTATTAACAAAATATTGTCAAATTCATTATTGATTTGTTGAAAATTGAATAGGTACTTACACTTTGTATGTACTTAAATTTTGTAATAAGCGTAGGTATAATGAGGTAATTTCTAAAAATCCTGACACTTGCCAAGTCCGGCCGCAATCCTGACAAAGGGTCAAAAATCCTGACATGTCCGGACAAATCCTGACGTATGGCAACCCTAATCCCGAAGCACTTTTATGAGGCTTACTAATTAAACCGTTTGAGTTCTGTAGAATATTAGATTTAAAACCGATTTTGTCGTTGTATCACGTGCGTTGATGTACTGACATTATGTCTGTCTTTACTGACTATCCCAAAGCACTTTTATGAGGCTTACTAATTAAACTGTTTCAGTTCTGTCAAGTATTCCATTTAAAACCGCTTTTGTCGTTGTATCACGTGCGTTGAATGTGCTGACATTATGTCTGTCTTTACTGACTATCCCAAAGCACTTTTATGAGGCTTACTAATTAAACTGTTTGAGTTCTGTCAAGTATTCCATTTAAAACCGATTTTGTTATTGTATCACGTGCGTTGAATGTGCTGACATTGTGTCTGTCTTTACTGACTATCCCAAAGCAAATTTCATGTGGGTTTAATTGGCTATTTGCTGAGCTCTGAAAAGTATTTCGTATCGTATCGTATCACGCGTGGTAATGTGCTGACACTGTCTGTTTATGTCTGATTATGGAGGCTAATAGCCGGTTGTGATGGTGTTTTGAGACTTTTGGTATTTTATCGAGAATTGCCTAAAATACTTGAAGCTGTGTAGAAAGTATCTAATTTCAAAGAACATGAAAAGGCGTTAGAAACACCTGGTTTTTCTTTGTTATATTCGCTTTTACAAATTACTTTTTATAGGGGTCTAGAAACTAAGGCCCGCGGGCCGGATCTGGCAATCATGTATCAATTAACTAATCACTTAGACCGTGGCAGCGCGCCAGGCCATCCCGCATTTACAATTCACAGCCATCTGTGATATGAGTGGAATTAAAACTTAATAGACGAATGAATTTATGAAACTAATTTGATTTTACTATTGTTGAAAGCGTGAGGTAATGAAATCACGGTACGCTAAGCAAAATAAAGGTTTTAGAAGCATGACTAAGTAAGTAGGTATAGGTATACTATGTTCGTCGTGTGGCGGGCCTAAAGCGCAGTCAATCCATCGGCGTGCATGTTTGCGCGCTGCTATCGGCGCCTTGCACCTGCCTTATCCGCCAGGCGTCATTCTTATTGAAAACCGAATACTGGTGAATAGTACCTCAAGGTACCTTCAAATAGTCAAAGGGTTTTTACTCTTCTCAGAATACCGCTCATAGAAGCCGCATTTTGTCAAAAAAATTATGAAAAAGTTCTTGCCATTTTATTTGGCGGCACGTAGCCTGTCTATTTCCCGTGAACAAGATTCACGGAATCTGCGGAGCTATTCAGATATGGCGTTATATTTGTTTTAAAGGGCACAAAACCTGTGCAGTGACTAGAATACTGACAGGCCATTGCAAGTTGAACAAATACATGTTTCTACTGGGTAAGAAACAGGACGCAGCATGCAGGTTCTGCCAGGAAGGAGAGGAATCCTCTGCTCCTGCGAACCACTATACGAGTATGCAAAGAATAAGTACTCACCTAGAAAGGTGTACTACAACCAGATGAGGCACAATACGTTATAGCCCAAACAATTTTGGAAGTTTCTGGATTCAACGGGATTCAATAATGATAAAGGGCTGCAGCAGTAGATCAAAACTGGTCGACGAGGCACATCGATAGCCCAATTAAGAGTAACTAGTAGTCCGCCTCGAACTGAGAACTTGCGATTTCCTTGCAAACGAGTTGACCAATATAACAAGACCCATATCAAGATTTTTTTCACCTTCTAAGTCCATAAACCCTTGGTCGATCAAGGTCAAAAATGAACTCTCAAATTATATGTATCTCTGCTACAACCCCAATAAACTTCATAAAGATCAGAAAAACGTTACTAAAGTTATCAACGAACAAACTCTCAAAATCAAAAAGCCATCGAAATGCTCAGATGTTCTAGTAGCCAGAAGTTTTTTGTAAGAACTCACTTCGCTTACGCTCCGCTAGTTCGATTATACTGGTTTTCCAGGGTCTCACAGCTTACAGGAACCGCGCTTGGACGTCGCGGCTGTGCACTCGCGCCTAAGCCGCTTTGTGAATTTGATGCATGCGAAATGTCAGGATTGCGGCGATGGAAGACTTTGGATCCATCAAGCGTGTTACTGCTGCATCAAGCGACGTCTAAAGCATAATGATTTACAAATAGCGATAGATTATGCTTGCGTTATAAGTGTTATAACCTTCGTCGAAGTCAAATTGGCGTCATATATAAGTTTCTGATGATGATGATTAACAAATCCTCAAATTTCCATAACAAGTCGCGGTTTCGTGCACACACACTCACAATCACAACACACTCAGTTTTGGCGTTTGAACCAATCACCGCTCGTCCACGAGTTGTATGTAATATATGTCATATAAATATGTGTCATTCCACGAGAAAAGGTACCTTATTGCGGTTGGGGCTTACGCTATTTCTAACGACGCTGCAATACTAATGCGATGCTTCGCAACGTAAGCGCCAACCGCCATAAGGTACTTTCACCCGTGGGACGTCACATATGTGTGCATGTCGCGCGTAAACGTGAAGAAATCGGCTTATTATGGAATCACAATTTTATCTTTACGGCACCACGTCTTCTTATTTTATATGTCTATGATTGCAACATCATTCTACAGCTATCCTGGTTACAATAATAGGTACTATGTATTTACCACAAAACAAAACTTTTAGGTACCAATTACATAAAATTCGTTTGAAAATAAATACCTCCTAAACAAAAGCTTTTCAAAGTAATTAGAGGCTCTGTTTAATTACTACTGCATTATGTTGAATCAAATACCTAGGCAATAGCGAAAACAGCTAAACAAAGAGAACATGGAACATTTGTGACCCGTTTTTAGGAGCGCGCTCACCGCAGATTTTTATAAACACCGTTCACCTCATATAACTAAGCTACAGTGTATTTAAATTTAAATTTTATCTCAAGCGTATAAGAGTGTTTTTCAAACTACAAAGATGAGTAAGAATGGAGTTTACTATAGTTATTTGTTATACAAGTGGTGAAAGTTGTATTTTACGTGCGAGTGTTATTTGAAACACGAGCTAGCGAAAGGATTCTATTATTGACCACGAGCGAAGCGAGTGGTTCAAAAATAGAATCCTGAGCGTAGCGAGTGCTTTAATACACGAGACGTAAAATAACTTTCATCCGTGTATAACACAAAACTTTTCACCTCACTACAGCGAGGAAAATAAGAAAAAGGGTGCATTTTGCTCGGTTTCCCGTAATTCCTCAGGTGTTTAATACTTCTTCATCACTCAAATCACTAATTTTTAACAAAACAACCTAGAAAAACATGCGAATATTTAACGTTGTTGATATGATGGATGAATTGAAATGAAAAGTTTTGACGTAAAAGGTTTTATTAAATGTCAGATGCGTTTTGTTCGTACGTAGACTTATTCGGCTGTCAGAACAATTTATCCGTTTTTACAAAAAGAATGAAGATTAATGTTGAATGCTGATATTTATGAATTAAAATAAAGTTGTAAGACTGTATTAAGTGTTTTTACTCGATGCAATTCATTAATTGCGATGTTAAAAATTCTGCACTTTTAACGTTTTACGTTTTGTTAGCTGTCAAATGTCACTTAAGCCACTTGTCACTTATGTCAAAACTCTTTCACCACATGTGGATAAAAAGCGATTTTCACAATAGATATTAAACAAACAAAAAGGGCTTTCCGAGCTAGTGAGGTGAAAAAGTAATTTAAGGTTTTATTTGCTACATTCTTCAACGGACCGCCACGAGCCTTTAATGACGGTCCTCGGGCATTGCATTCGGTTCAACCGGTAGATTTATCGTTCAAAATGCTGCAACTACCCACACTTTCTCGTTAAAACTCACTATGTCGCTGTTCTTATGAACTGCGCTGCACCTTATTTTAAAAACATTAAATTTTGCTGCAATTTTCTCGTTTTCATGTAACATATATATGTTACAACGTCTCTAATTTGTTGTTTTTTTCATGCATGGTATCAATCGATTCGTTTAGTTGTGAGGATCAAATGTCTATATATGGGGCCAATTGCCTTAAATCAACATAAAAGACAGAAAAGAGACTAACCCGCTTATTCATAAACGTATTTCAAACCTCATTTAACTAAAACATCGTTTGTTCTTATCTGTCACTTCACTTTGTGTTTGTTAGAAACAGACAAATCATAATTTAACTAAATGAGGTGTAAAACACGTTTATGAATAAGCGGGTTAAAGTCTGAGATTTGCATTTGTTTCTCAAAACGCTCCTAACAAAATGATATGAAGCAGTGACGTCACGCCGTCACGGCTTCAGCAGTTCGGTTTGAACAGGGTGGTTCCATAACACGTAGGGAGCTTAAATACCGCGAGCCATCCGGTTGCTTCGTCGACACTGAAACTAAGCTTCATTGCTCTTAATAATCATCTTTAGATATTACAATGAAATATATGTGATGTGATAATCTATAAAATAAAAGAGCCTATTTCGGCCGGCATTTACGCCTTGATTGCACGAATTTATATAGAACGTCAACGACTTCAACGTAATAAAGTGCCCTTTTGATTCAGATCATAATAGGCTACTTTCCTGTGAAGTCAAATCAGCTACTCTGTAAGAAACGTTCAAACGATTTGTTATATAGGTATTATTGTGACGTCACCATACTATAGGATAAATACATCTCCTTTATAAAAGTTTTAACGATTATAAAATCATTTAAAGCGCAAACACATGTTACACCTCCATGGATATTCGCGTGTATTTTAGAAAATTTGATTTTATGAATGCAACGAAACAATTAAGTTTATCTAAAGGAAAGTAGCCTATACTCGTATAATGTTGGTTATTATTTATTTATTTATTCAGGTAATTACAACAACAATACATTTTGTTACAAGAGTATCGGTAAACCGGTGTGGTACCGGATTAAACGGATTACCACTATTTTTATTGCACTTTGGATAAATAAATAAAGTATTTTTCTGCTTATTACATGTGAAAAAATAATTGATTCTCCAGATGTAAGTAAGTACTAAAACTTTTGGTTATAAAATACAATCATTATAATATTCCGTAGGTAGAATAGACGATGGAAAATATACCTCTGATCGCTGCTATTTATGTTATAGCATTCAAAGCCTGTTTTGAATCGAAATATTCAAATCTGGAGCTTCATTGAGATGTTCTCGATAATAAATTGTGGACGGCTTTTAAGAAATTGCCTCTATCCCGCCATTCACATGAAATGAGTATAATACGCAAGCAACGGACATATTTCTATATAGATCTCTCATGCTCGCGGAAGTCATCATCAGCCATAAGATGTCCACTGCTCCCCTTTAAGGGAGGGGTTTGCCATACGCACCACGCTTGGCAGGCGGGTTGGCGCGCGCAGTTTTTTTTGTTTATTGTTGTTTAGGCTTTCGGAAGATGCTGCTGCCCATCTCCCGGATTCCCTTAGCAGACTCCTACTGCCACCACGGGACTATACGGTGGGGGACAATTCTAAGGCCGGGCACCCCACGGCACAATTCACTTTACACGCTCGCGGGAGTATTTAATAGGAATTAATCTAAAAAACTCTAGAACGGCAGCTTTATCTGCCTTAAGAGGCCTTAGTCCCGTGAACGTTCCTCAATTTCACGATTTCTTACTCGATAGATGGCGTTAGCGCTCAGTACACGGCCGCTGGCAATAACAAGGACGATACGCACGCTCCAATAGTCTTGATCGTTTTCAACTTCAATTACAAGCAAAATTATTTTTACGCATAAGTTTTACAGACTTTTTATTTTCTTTTACATGGAAGAGAGAATTATACGCAACTAAAATCAATAGGCCTGTTGGAGGTACAGTCGCCATCAGATATATCGGAGCGGCCAAGGTGGTCACAAATATCTGAACAACGCCTCTATTGTCAAGGCGATAAAGTGCACGTTCAGATATTTTTGAGTACCTTGGCTGCTCCGTACTGTCACCATCGCGTGCATGTACAGTCGCCATCAAATATATCGGAGCGGCCAGGGTACTCAAAAATATCTGAACATGCACTTTATTGCCCTGATAATAGAGGCGTTGTTCAGATATTTCTGACCACCTTGGCCGCTCCGATATATTTGATGGCGACTGTACTGTCACCATCAGATATGATTGAGCGGCCCGACCAGTCATGTGCATTTTATCTAAGTTCGCCATTATATCTGGAGTCGTTTTTTTTAATACATGGTGGAAAACTAGCGCACGGCCTGCCTTATGGTAAGAGGTGAGGGTAGGGACTGGTAGTTGTTTTCGGCTAATTTGAGGGTGTGAATTTTAAAAATGATATCTGTTTTAAAATCCAAGATGGCGGTCATACACTTTTTGTGAAAAATCGTCATGGTAGTCATTTTGTGCTAATTGATGGGTGCAGATTTCGAAAAAAATGTCTGTTTTCAAATCCAAGATGGCGGTCATACACTTTTTGTGAAAAATCGTCATGGTAGTCATTTTCTGCTAATTGATGGGTGCAGATTTCAAAAATAATGTCTGTTTTCAAATACAAGATGGCGGTCATACACTTTTTGTGAAAAATCGTCATGGTAGTCGTTTTCGGCTAATTAGGGGCTCTAGATTTCAAAAATAATGTCTGTTTCAAAATCAAAGATGGCAGTCATACACTTTTTGTGAAAAATCGTCATGGCAGTCATTTTCTGCTAATTGATGGGTGCAGATTTCGAAAATAATGTCTGTTTTCAAATCCAAGATGGCGGTCATACACTTTTTGTGAAAAATGTCATGGTAGTCGTTTTCGGATAATTAGGGGCTCTAGATTTCAAAAATAATGTCTGTTTCAAAATCAAAGATGGCGGTCATACACTTTCTGTGAAAAATCGTCATGGTAGTCATTTTCTGCTAATTGATGGGTGCAGATTTCGAAAATAATGTCGGTTTTCAAATCCAAGATGGCGGTCATACACTTTTTGTGAAAAATCGTCATGGTAGTCATTTTCTGCTAATTGATGGGTGCAGATTTCGAAAATAATGTCGGTTTTCAAATCCAAGATGGCGGTCATACACTTTTTGTGAAAAATCGTCATGGTAGTCATTTTCTGCTAATTGATGGGTGCAGATTTCAAAAATAATGTCTGTTTTCAAATCCAAGATGGCGGTCATACACTTTTTGTGAAAAATCGTCATGGTAGTCGTTTTCGGCTAATTAGGGGCTCTAGATTTCAAAAATAATGTCTGTTTCAAAATCAAAGATGGCAGTCATACACTTTTTGTGAAAAATCGTCATGGCAGTCATTTTCTGCTAATTGATGGCTGCAGATTTCGAAAATAATGTCTGTTTTCAAATCCAAGATGGCGGTCATACATTTTTTGTGAAAAATCGTCATGGTAGTCATTTTCTGCTAATTGATGGGTGCAGATTTCAAAAATAATGTCTGTTTTCAAATCCAAGATGGCGGTCATACACTTTTTGTGAAAAATCGTCATGGTAGTCGTTTTCGGCTAATTAGGGGCTCTAGATTTAAAAAATTATGTCTGTTTCAAAATGCAAGATGGCGGTCATACAGTTTTGGAAAAAATCATGACGGTAGTCATTTTCTGCTAATGGATGGGTGCAGATTTCGAAAATAATGTCGGTTTTCAAATCTAAGATGGCAGTCATACACTTTTTGTGAAAAATCGTCATGGTAGTCGTTTTCGGCTAATTAGGGGCACTTTTCTGCTAAACGACGCCTTGTACCGAAGACATTGCTAGTCACAAACGGACCGACTAAGTGCTTCGTTAAAATAAGATCAGCTTAAGTAAGACTACCAGTATGAGCATGAATGTTACCAATATGAGATCAAGTTGTAGATACCATACATTTTACACGTTACACAAATAGATACTACAACCAAATAGTAAAAAGAAAAACCTAAGTACGATACATAACACAGGGTTCCGTACCCTCCCATGCTGAGCAGCGAGAGATCCTGGGAGGCAATGGTCTCCTTCTGCGTGATAATCGTGTCGCAGAAGGAGACCATTGCCTCACCGAGGAGCGGGAGCGCGAAGATGATCCGGATGCGCTCCCGATCCGACGCAGACGAGTTGGGAGGAGGCGCAGGCGGTTTGCTGCTGTAAACCGTGCCCTCCCACCGTAGGGCCGCGGGTGGGGGACCCGCATTGCAAGGCCTTACACGTCTGGGGGAGGGTCAGTTATGCGTTTACTGACTCTCCCTCCTTTGGCGACGGCGAACCGGCGCCAGCCGGGACTGCCGGGGGGTGTAGTTTTGGTGAAGTGTACGATCCCACTACACCCCCTTAACGGCCAGGACGGAAACGCCGCAGGGTTTTTAGTGGGTATTCCCCTCCCATCTGGAGGGGCGAGTCCCACATACCCCCCACTATAGGCCTTCCCCGGGCCACGGGGGGATGCATAAATGCATTTTCCCTGCGTCAAAAAAAAAAAAAAAAAAAGGGTTCCGTACCCTCAATGTGAAATGAAGTGGACGGATGAACGGATAGACAGATGAATGGACGGATGGACACATAGACATAATTTTGACTATACACACGTAGGTATTTCTAGTGACCAAACCCTGACTCCATCATGAGACCCTGGACCCGATCTCAAGCGAAAGTGCTCGTCAAGCTAAGGCTAATGAGCCCAAACACGATGGAGTTGTGATGGTTACATAGGCAGTTCTGGTGACCAACTCCTGGCTCCATCATGAGACCTTGGACTTCATCTCAAGCGGAAGTGCTCGTCAAGCTAAGTCTAATGAGCCCAAACACGATGGAGTTGTGATGAGTATATAGGCAGTTCTTGTGACCAAACCCTGACTCCATCATGAGACCCTGGACCTCATCTCAAGTGGGAGCGCTCGTCAAGCTAAGTCTAACGAGCCCAAACACGATGGAGTTGTGATGAGTAGATAGGCAGTTCCGGTGACCAACTCCTGACTCCATCATGAGACCCTGGACCTCATCTCAAGTGGGAATGCTCGTTAAGCTAAGTCTAACGAGCCCAAACACGATGGAGTTGTGATGAGTATATAGGCAGTTCCGGTGACCAACTCCTGGCTCCATCATGAGACCCTGAACCTCATCTAAAGTTGGAGTGCTCGTCAAGCTAAGTCTAACGACCCCAAACACGTTGGGATGAGTAATTATGCCTAGTAGATAAGGAGTTTCGGTAACCAACTTCTATCCTCAGACCCTGGACTAAATCTGGGCTCAAAGTAATAATAAGAAAGTCAACTAAACATCAATAAATAAAGTAATAATAAAATAAAGAAATCCAAATATCCTTTCAATTATAAAATTAAAATAAAGAAAGTAAGGATCTTGGTAATTCATTCGCAGTGCTGCATATTTCTCGCAACTATAGGGCAATGGAAACAGGTCACTACGTGTTGTCAATACCATAGAAGGTTACCCGATTTAGGTGACCTCTGAGTGTAGCTATGTGGCAAACTTACGTAATGCGCGCGGGACGATTTAACACAGGTCCGTCGTCTACGAGCTCCCGTCCCATACTGAGCCAGAGACGGCGGCGCGGTGTGTTTTGTCAAGTTTTGAGGGGATTTAGAGTCATCTTTAAAAAATTCTACCATAAGTAAATTTAGGGATACAGTAATGATTTTTTTTTTCATGGTAGCTGCATAGTTGAACTTTGCTATGTTTATATTTTTAGGGCAGAATAATAATAGGACATCCGTGAATTTTTTTTTATGTAACCGTGTTTTGATCAAAAATTTACAAGTATTCAGAAGGTATTTTCTCTATTATCCAAGATGAAATTTTAATTTTTTTTGCGGTGGCCGTCTTAAAGTTTTGTGCTGAATAAAATTGTATTCAAATTTTATAAGAAATGTTCGCTATGTTTGAGTTATCCTAAAACAAAACGACATGTATATCTGCAAATTCCGGAAAGGCCTTCCAAGAGAAGCCATGTTTTTCATAATTCTTGCTCAAAAATGTTATTTTTTTTCCGATGGCCGTCTAGATAAAGGTACGGACTATCATATACATAAAGAATTAAGTTAAAAGCACTAAGTATTTTTGCGATATCCTCAAAAGAAAATTGAGGTTTTCGCAAAATATGCGCGTATAGGGAATAAGGCCTCTTAACTACATTAGATACTACAGTCTAAATTAAAAGTAAATACCTACACGACGATCTGTACATAAAGATAGTGAAGTTTTGTATATTTTGTTATATCCTGATAATAGATATGAAAGAGTACTAAACAAATATTAATATCAAGTACATTAACATGTCCTTAAGTCTGTAATTGCACCAAATTTTTATTCAAAATTTTACGAAAACAGTTGCAAAGTAATTTCGTAATTATCTTTGAATGGTTTAAGTGGGACATGACACTCACACAATAGGTTAAATAAAAATAGAATTTTAAATTTGATCAAAAATTGTGCACTTATAGCAGAGCATTATTAAAGCAAATGCGTTAGCATTTAAGAGCACAATTTAAATTAAGGTGCGTTGGGGTAAGATAGAAAGGTATTTTTTTAGGGTTAAGATAAAAAGTAGTCTGTAATGCTCCGGAATATGACGATTTTTTGTCTTACCCCTACAAAATACCTTTCTATCTTACCCCAACGCACCTTAAAGCTAACGCATTAGCCAGCATAGTCTAGTCAGATATATGTCAACGCACACCGCCTTGAGTATTTATATATGTATCAAGAACGTACATACTTAATATATTTCCTACTTATGTTTATTATGCCTTTCAGCGGAATTTTATTCAGACCTCAAAGCCTGTTTAGAAAAAATATTCATATTACAAAGTTCCCTGGCCTTTCAGAGCTATTAGCTTTGAGTCGGCTTAATTCGTTGCGTTTGATACTCAGGTCTTCATTGAGGCGAGTTTGGTAAACATTTGTCGTTATATAAAATGTAAGCTTTTCGTATAGACGGCGACAAATTCGAATCGAATAACACGATAGAATTGCGTATTAGGTATCTTATTAACGGACAAATACGTTAATATACCTACCTACGAAAAAAGTAAAAAGGCATCCTATACCCAAACGAACCAGCTTTTTCTGCATTTGCACTGCATATTTAACACAATTATTTTTTCACCTCAGCAGCTCGAACAAGCCTACTTTCCTCACTCCCTGGAGTGACGAAAGTGCGACTTTCATCACTCCAGGGAGTGACAAAAGTTGCGACTTTCCTCACTCCAGGGTGTGAAATTTTGTTTCTAGAAGCTTTTCGTCATAATGATGATGCCTTTCATTCAGGAATGTAAATAAATGTGTTTTTTTAACTTTAATATGTTCTCACTACTGAGGTGAAAAGTTGTATGTGTCACACGAGAGGAAAGTTTTTTTAAATCTCGTGTTCTTGAGATCCCTCGATACTCTCAAGATTCAAACTTAGAATTCAATTATAGAATCTTTCACTTACTCGGGACTCAAAATCAACACTCGCAAGAAAAACCAACTTTCCTCTCTTGTTCCACAAATAACTACTGTAATAAATAATAAAGAGTAACAACATAAAACATTTATTTACATAACTAAATATACAGAGGTACTACAGTACAAATACTAAACTAAATTAATAACTAGCTCAAATCTAAACTAGTAGTCGACCCTGCACGAGTCTAATTTTACAGAGATACCGCAAATCGATGTACAGTTTAGCCATTTGGCACACACATACTAGAGGTCAAAACAAAATTTTTGATCCGCAGTTCTTTAAAAAATTTCCCTTAGGAGGGGGGTGCTGATTCATCATTATTTTTGTATGAGAAAAAAAAATATTTTTTTCAAAAACCTATCTTGTGTGGTATCATATGAAAGGGCTTATAGAGGCGGTTCTAAAAATATACCACATCATTACATTTCAGCCATTTTTTTTTTATTAAAACAAAAATAATTTTCAAAACATACCAAGTTTGGGCTCCTCCAGATACGATATGGCTGATTATTTTTTTGTACAATTTATCACAAATGATGCTTGATACCCTCATATCTAACCATAAGAAAGCAATTTTGAAAATAATTTCACTAAGTATTTATTTTTTATTTTTCAATATTACAAAATAACGCAGTACAAAATGTACTGAAGTAGAGTTCTAATAGAGTTCTACTCCAGTACATTTTGTACTGCGTTACTTGATAATTTTGAAAAATTTTAAAAAAATACTAAAAGAAGTTATTTTCAAAATTGCTTTCTTGGGGTTAGATATAAGGGTATAAAGTATCATTTGTGATATATTGTACAAAAAAATAATCGGCCATATCGTATCTGGTAGAGCCCAAACTTGGTATGTTTTGAAAATTATTTTTGTTTTAATAAAAAAAAAATGGCTGAAATGTAATGATGTGGTATATTTTTAGAACCACCTCTATAAGCCCTTTCATATGATACCACACAAGATAGGTTTTTGAAAAAAAAAAATTTTTTTCTCATACAAATAAAAAGATTAATCAGCACCCCCCTCCTAAGGGATTTTTTTTAAAGAACTGCGGATGAAAAATATTGTTTTGACCTCTAGTATGTGTGTGCCAAACGGCTAAACTGTACATCGATTTGCGGCTTTATTTTGTATACAAGGGGCACTATAGGCCCTTGCGGCATTGTACCTACCAAGGATGCTGGCGGCATTTCCTCGTTGTATCGCAATGCTGATACGCTGTGCGAGGAAACCGCCAGCTCATCGACCAGACGCTTTGCGATTTCTGCAAAAAACTTGTGTGCGCTGGGACCCCATGGACCTAGAGTTTCAACTCCAAAAGGTACAAAATGGTACTCTCTACCGAGACTTTTATATTTGTTACGTTTTGAAATTTCGGCACTTTCCGCCGCTGCGCCCGCTTTTACGTTAGTCCGTTGGAGGTGGGACGGTGCCAGTGTGTCTACGCAGGTAGCATCCCACACTAACATCCGTCCCAGGCTCCAAGGAACCAAAGACACCCCATCAGGCCTCCTGCCATCATCCCTGATAATGCCAGTCGGCTCAAGAAGAGCAGGCACATTGATGGTGGCAAGAGACCGACGGATTATGTCGTTAAGCGACGCGTGTCTTGAAAAACGGCCCGCACTTTTTTGACAAGAGTTATAGTAAGTATGATTTTTTAAAGATATCCGAATTGTAGGTAGAAATCTAGTAAGATTCGGACAACTTAAAAAAATACCATCATACAGTGCGTGCGCTTTGAGAAGAACCTTCGGGAATCGGTGATGACACACGAAGGTAATATTGCTGTTCTGCTTTTTCATGTGTCACTGTTGATTGATACCCGACACTCTTTCTAAAATCCGAAGGTTCTTTTTAGAGGTCACGGACTGTACTATGGTCGCTTTTATACTTTATCGTGCCGTGGCACGTCACGGTAAAACTCTATGGTTTCATTCATAAATCGATCATAGACTAAATACTTTAAGCTATTTATTTATGAGTCCATAGAGTTTTATCGTGTCGTGGACGTTCAAGGAAAAGTATAAAAGCGACCTATGGACTTGGAGTCATGGATTGTTGAGCCATTCACGACTCAAACTATTTTCTTTTGTTTAATACTTACTCCATGATTTGTCCACTGTAAAGTGAACCCTGAAAATACCCTCCGTGACCTTACATCAAAAAAGATGCTCAGCATAACTCGGCACATATTTCACTTTGCTGCTTTTCAAGGCAACCACATTAATTTTAATTATATATTCACTCTACTTGCCTATTCTGCAGTCGTAAATGCAACTGAACATTTTATTACCTTGTCGCATCCACTAATCTGACTAATCCGAACCACTCCCACAGCAACGTTAGTACGACAGGGTACTAAAACGGTTTAGTTACACGGTAAGCGTACCGAAATTATCATTTCAATGAGACCCTTGCATGTTTGTCTTGAAAATGAAATGGACTGAGATAATCCGATCGCTGCGGTTAAGGGGCTTCTGGTGCCAATAACCTTCGGTCTGAATCACTGAATCCTCTTGTTTTTATTGGTTTTGATACGAACAGCAACGGCCTTAAACAAAATAATGTACAAAATTTTTTTGCTGTACATAAAACTTTGACAATTGTAGGGCTGAACACCAGAATTAATTTCTGGTCCTAACACATTTGTAAATGATGTAAAATTAAAGTATTTCGTCAGTTTTTGAAGATATCACTGACTCCCTTATGAAATTATCAAGAAATCCAATCATACAATATTTTTCAAAAATCTAATACTATAAATGTGTTAAAAACAGCAAAAGTAATGGCAAACAACCGGGGCCATCATCCAATACTTGCAACAATTTTAATTAATATTAATCTTTAAAAAATATTCCATTCTGCAGCAATGTTCCTTGGTCAGACGAGCAAGTACAGTCCGTGAGCTTTAAGAAGAACCTTCGGGAATCGGCGATGACACACGAAGGTAATTGCTGTTCTGCTTTTTCATGTGTTACTTTTGATTGATACCCGACGTCTCTTTCTAAAACCCGAAGCTTCTTTTAAGATCTCACGGGCTATACAAGATATCTTTTCTTTTTCACTTTCGTCAGTATAAACTTTGAGTTTGTATGACGTTATTTCAGTAGCCATTCTGTATGAAATACTACTATTTATTCTGTGCCTGAACTCTCAAACATCATTCATACGTCGATCGCCGGCGAAGTTCCGAAGCAAATTAGGCCGAGCGCTTGTTAGCGTTGCTCTTTTGTTTTGATTACATACATACTAACAGGGTTACCAGGTGTGGAAAAATCGAATAAAAAATTTACATTGAATATGTATATATACGGTGAAATTAAATCGGTTTACTATACTAGCCTTAGCTCGTGGTATGGTCCGCGTAAAAGTTGTTAATCCCACTAATCCCACTTCCCACTAATATTATAAGTTGAGTAAATCTACAACCTTAGTGAGAGTGGCAATATATAGTTCTAATAAGAGTTAGTTAGAAGTTCTATATATACAAATGACGTTAAAAACTTCTAAAGTGCGTTGTAGCTGTCTCCATCTTCGCGTGAAATGCATAATCTAGAAATGATTGTTACATGCATTAATAAATTACATTTTAGCTTAGAACCTATATAAGCATGGAATTTTACAGTATTTAATAAAATTTTATAATATTATCGCTCTAAAACTCATAAAACCATATGGCACAGCGCCCTAACGCCATCTGTTGACACTGATGTGAAGTTATTTCCTGGTACTTGGTAGCAGATTTGTGGTAGAGAGGTGTCGAGGTTGTATAGTTACCTACCAGCAGTTGGGCGGCAGGTTGTATTTAGAAGTAACAAATGCGCAGGCGTAGTATTTACAATTTATTTTCACACAATGGTTATTATATATACAATAATTACAACGCCGATAATAAAATAACTGAAATTGAGAAAATCTGTGGAACGACTTTCAGATTCAACGGTTGCGTAGTGTTGTGCGTATCGTTGCTAGGCAACCGCGCGCGGTCGAGCCAGGCCGCCACAGATTCTTAGTATCATGTATTGTATTTAATAGCAATTTTTTTAGTGACCCACTAAACATAAAAATCATTAAAACATACTGATGCTAATGTGTTATATTTTTACTCAATTATGGCTGGCCGGATTGTAATGAAAGTAAGAGATTATTAAATTTATGTTCCCGTTATTATTTTAGTGTCCCCTACTGAACTGTAGGTTGCATTGTTTTCTACCGCTTTTCACATCTCAGAGGCCTGAATGTAGATGGTGCTCATAATAGTATTTTAAGTGTTTGTGCCGGCTTTTCATGCTACGTAATAAATTTCCTTCATAACCGGCGTAGCAAAAGGCATTAAAATCGATCGAACCTCTACATATTTAAGAACTTAAAAATAATTACCTATTATGAAAATAATCGCGTCCTTGCTTGGATTTGACACATTTAGGAGCGACCGTTGAAGGCTCTGGGTCCTTCCGTCGGGGTCAGCCCTTGGTCTCCAAGCCTGAACCTTGCCTTTGTGGCTCGCAAAACAGCATTTACACAGGTTTATTCTTAGTTTATTATACCCAATGCAGCGTTTTCGTCCAGTTCGCCCTTGCTAAAAGGTACTGGGTGACGGGCATGCTTGATAACTCCTGGCCGGACCATAAATAACATTAACTTTTTGGTTTTAAGGGGGTAAAAGAAGGGTTTAAATATGCATGGTAAATGTAATTATTAATTATTTATACACTGAGTGTTAAGGTCAATTGACAAATTGATTATGGTTTATTTGGAAGAAAAGGATTTAAACATAGCGAAATGAACCACAACGCTATCTCTCGCAGGATTGTCACAAAGTTCGTAATTTAGGTGCATACAAAATTCAACTCAAGTTCATGGCATGCGCCCTAGATGGCGGGAAATGTTTAAATACTAACTCAAAAATCTATTTGGAGAATTCATGTAAAAGAAAAGCTGTAGATGGCTCCCGGAGTTTCTGTCTTCGGGAAACAAAGCTGCGTTGCAGACATGTTTTTTTGCAAGCGCTGGTACCGAACTTGAACTCATGCTCTTCTTCGACGGACCAAGGCGCGAAGGCGGAAGCAAAGCTTATCACGCAAAGCCTGAGAAATACCTACATACTGTGTGATCGCTATTTATACCGGTATTTATATGCGGGATTAAAACGCGTCTTGCTTTAAGTCACAAAGACATTACACACTGAACTATTTCCACTAATACCAAGAATTTTTAGGTTAAATACACTGCACTGTCGCTATTTATACCAAAAGTCAGGTTTAATGTTTAAGACAGGAGCAAAAATGGTTTTCCACTTGATAGGCGGTAAAAGGGGGGCTTGGGGGGCGCAGCCCCCCGCTCAAAGAAATGACATACATTCAATTTGTACTCATCGGAAATGGTGAGGTTGAATGTTTAAAACGGGATCAATAAGTTCCGGAGTCCGGGAGTGCAGCACGTTTAAGGTGTTAAAGAGGGGGCTCGGGGGGCAGAGCCAAAGAAAAAACACACCGATTGATTTATAGTCATTCAAAAAATACTTAGGTTGAATATTTAAGACTGGAGAAAAAAGTATATTCGTAACAAAAGTAGTTAGGTAGAATGTTAAAGACGGGAGCAATAAGAGTATTGGTAGTGTTTACCACTTTATAGGGGGTGAACAGGGGCTCGGGGGCCCCCTCATAAAATAAAGAATTGAACGATTTCTATTCATACCAAAAATGGTTCGTTTGAACGACTAAGACGGGAACAAAAAGAGTAGGTATTGATTGAGTGTTCACTACGTCACAAACGGGAAAAGGAAAAACAAAGGAAGGAAGTATAGGAAAAACAAACTGTAATATCGCTATTCATTGAGATTTCGGGCCTCCTGGTTCGCTTTTAAGACACGTAGAAGCACTTTACACAGGAACGCTTCGGGTCTTCGACTCTACGCAGAGCTCAACTTTCGACATTCACAGACCTAACCACCTAAGGATGGGCTTTCATCCCTTCGGTTCGCTTATAAGACACTTCTCTCACTGATCTCTATCCCGCTGGATAAGAGAAGCATTTTCTACTGAGACGCTTCGGACGTTCGGCTGTACGGGGAGCTCTGCTTTCAGCTCAGCAGATTTTCTTGCTCACATGCTTCCCTTGACCATGGCTTTCGCCCTTCGTCGATTTTAGCTAAACTGCTGAACTGAGTTTTTGACATAAAGAATGCGTTACTTTTCGCAATGGACTGTTTAAGGGTAACGAAAAGTGATAAAGCCTACTGAAACGCGCGAGTGAAACCGCGGACATAGCTATAAGTATAAATATTTAAAACATAATCGTGTCGGTTACACCATTTATAACTCAAGAACGGCTGAACCGATTTTAATGATATTCGATTTTGGATTTTTCTCTGCCCTGAATAGTAGAATACTTAATTGACTTATTATATTTTTTAAGAAAAAAAAACCGACTTCAACGGGGGAGGCCGGTGAAAGATTATTGTAGATGGTGCACTCTTAGATTTCATACAATGAAATATTTTGCTTAACAAACACAGTGAAGAAGACAAATCACCAAACGTGAACTATGTGTCTTTGAAGAGATCCGCTCCGATCATCATCAGTAGTACCACTTCATCAAATATCACTCCTTTAAATGTACCTAAATGCTTGATTTGTTGATTCCAATCCTAGAATCACTAAGTGTAAGTATGTATGCTTTTAACATTTGAAGAGCTCCCTCGATTCTTCATGGATCCCATTTCCCATCCTCAGAACTCGAGCTAGACAATATTTTTTCTTTAAAATCTAACTTTCTTAACAAACACAGCGAAGAGGACAAATCGCCAAACGAAGTATGTGTTGTTGAAGAGTTCTGTTCTGTTCAATTTTGTATTAAGCAGAACGTCTGCTGACGATACCACAATGTTTAGAAAAAATAGGAAAAGTAGATAAATCCGCTGCCTTAGGTGAAATTTTTAACTCGCGACTGGTGGAAAAATTCACAGCCATCATGTAAGTCTCAGTAGCTCAGTTGGTCAGAGCGATGGGATGTCTTCCAGAGTCGCGAGTTCGAATCCCGCCTGAGGCAGTAAATTTTTCTACTTTTCCTTTATTTCTAAACATTCCGTTCTGATCATATCCACTTGATCAAATGTCACTTTTTTGAATGAAAATGCTTGATTTGTTGATAAAAACACAAAAAAACTATACACGGTATCCTTTAAAATTTAAGGAGTTCCCCATTACCTCATAGATCCCATCATCAGAACTGCGTTTTAACCAGAAATGGCGACAAACATTGATCAAAACGTAACAATTTAGAAGATATATTTCCGATTTTGGAAATAATCTTCTGGATTGGTGCGGTCTGGAAAAGGGTTATAGTGTATGAACGGATTTTAATAGAAATTGCAAAATATATGGTCAGACGATGATATGGATAGGTACCTATTCTCTATCCCAGAATCCCTCATCTAATGAAGTTTCACATTTATTGGAAATTTTGTCAGAATGCGATGTACAATTGTTTACGCAGACGAAGTCGCGGGTTAAAGCTAGTACTTAATATGTTCAACCTTTTTTCATCGCTTTAGGGAGCTAATAACTACAAATAATTTTACTGTAAGAAGACTTATGATGCATAATATATGTTAACGTTTTATCCCATTCACACTTAAAGTGTAAAAACACGAGTGAAAGGGACGGAAAGCTTATTTGAAACTTCAAAATGCGAGGCTTGAAAGGATTTGAAGGAGAGGTCAGCTTAGCCGATCGCAGTTTGTAGAGTACCTACTCGTCAGTGCTTTCAGAAACATTGACGAGCGTTTTCGATGGACGAGCATTTGATACATATTGGAGTTAATTATTTGATTATAATTTTATTTAATGATAAAGTCAGAAGATAGATTGACGAAGCGCATCTTCTCGGAACTCCAGAAGGGTAAGCGCAAAGGTGCCCATACAGTAGTGGCGATACAAGAATGTTCTGAAAGGGCACATGAAAAGATGCGAAATAGAGCCCTCTGGTAGGACAAAGCAGCAGCGTTGAGGTCCGAATGGCGTCGCCTCATTCACTATCAAGATAACCTTCGAGACTGAACGTCACCATGAACTTGACAAGAAACGTGATGACTTAACTAAAGGCTCGATCGTGTAGCAATTAACCCTGTACAATTATGTCGATGGTGTGCTGACATGTCCAAGTGCCCTCCTCCATGATTGTCATTTTTATCACCTATCACATCATGCATCACTTTGCCCTTACATACTTGTTAGAACGTCGCTTGCGCTTCACTTACACAGCTATGGTGAGAGGCGATAAAAACCCGACCATGTTAGGCTAGCTGGTCCATAATATCGACGTCGTTGCCTTCATCGCCGATGTAATATAATAAGTACTAACAGCCCATCGTTTAGAAAGCTGCTAAGTGCTAAATTCAAAGGCCAGCTGAGGTTACAACGTTACAAGAGATTAATCGGGGAATGTTTTTTGCCTCCGTAATCCTGTCTGGAAATTGATGTGCATTTGGTTTAGTTGGAAATGTTGGAAAATTCTCATCAGTTTTTGCTTACCGACCACTCACCAACTTGCTTACTTGCCAGATTAAATGCTGGGATTCTAGCAGCACCACTGAGTAGAAATATACAAAATTTCACGCAAATGTTAAACTGTTAAGAGGATGGCAAATGGTTAATTCCATCCCTATCTTTTTCAGCGCGAGTAAAAAAGAAACACTGCGTTACGATTAGTATAGAAATTCTATAAATTTTGCAAAAAAATTAAAAAGACTACGCATTAATTGACAAAAATAAGGCAAGAAGTTTTTAGTATTAGTGTGGTGATAGTCCTTAATTACAAACGTATAAGTCAAGAAAATAACGCATGAAGTTGAGAAGCACATCATTCTGGGCCGTATGAATGGCAAACGTGCTCGCGGTGGGGCACGGATGAGATGGTCCAACGCTGCAAAAAAGTCGGCTGGTGGCAGCCTTAACCGTGCCGTTCACATGGCCTATGACCGCACGTTATGGAAACGAGCTAAATGTGGTCGCGATCCTCAGCAGTGAGGGAACGAGAAAGAAGAAGAAGAAGAAGATAAGTCAAGAATCTAAAGACATACAATACAACTGTTTAAATTTAATTTTAAGCCGTTACTTTGGAATTATTTTCTATAGAGCCGATTTCGTGCAATCGTGTATCGGAATTAACAAAGTTCTTCGAAATATAATGAATATTAACATATTTTTTCCCAAAACAAGTAGTTATATTATAGCTATAACTACTGTTCAAGGAAAGTCAATTTGAAGGTCATCGGGTGTTGACATCCTCTGAATATCAAAAGAATAACCACTTTTTAGAGTGTGTCTGCCGTTCAAAGGGTAATTATGGCCATTATTCTAGCTCATTGTATTTAAAATACAAAGTTTGAGCAAATATAACCAGATACCGCAGTATTTGCATGCTTGTGGCAGATAATTAAAAATCAAATTAGTGAGTTCACATTATTTGCTTCTTCAAATTACGTTGCATTATTTGTTGAGTCCGCAGACGTATTCAGATTTGTATAATATGATAACAACATGATATTAACGGGGTATAATCAGGAATACACTGTTAAAATCTGTCGGGTTTTAACAGCCCGCGCTGTAAGTATATATGTACAAAATTGTTCCGGGTCACTACTCTGTTAAATGTATATTTAAAAGAGTAGTGACCCGGAACAAAAACGTTATAATTTCCAACCTACATGTATATGTAGGTTGGAAATTATAACGTTTTTGGCGACTTCACAAAATAAATTCATACTTATAAAGAACTTATTAAGAAGAAGAGTATGTTCCTACCAGTGGCGGTGGGTCAAAAATTTTCTTAGTCAAGCCGGAGTTTAATTTGGATTAAATTTTCTTCATGAGTTGTAGGAAAACTGCTCAGGTGCGTGTAAATTACAAGCCGACTGGAATCGTGTTCTATGCATGCGCCCCCACTGGTACCTACTTGCATTGTCCAGAAGCTGAGGCTCAGTTATTTTACGGAGGAGACGTAACTCCTTTAGATTGACGTCATACTGGGTTCATGTTTTGAAAATTCGAATATGCTTCTTTATCCTAATGCGAAGGCACTTTTGTGGACCCCGAAATGGTCGGTGAAAGGGGTTCACAAAGGGTCTTTTTCTCCTGCTAATTAGGTATCTGATAGCCTTTGGTATTAATACAGTGCACAATGAATCCACTGCCTTTTTACCTTTATTGATGGAGGGTAGAGGACGTATTTAATTGTAAATAAAATTAGTAGAAAAATAGACACAAAGAATGACACCGAAAATATGGCATGATGATTAAGGTTATACACCGTAACGTTACGTTGTGGTATAGTTTTGTAATCCTTACATTAAAAATAGTACAAAGTAAAAAAAAAAAAAGGTTATACAAAATTTAATTATAGATTTTATCGCGAAAAAGTACTTGGTACTTGTTCAGTAGCCTTGCTACACTAATCCGCCGCTTACGCCCGATTTATTTGAATGAAGTGATTCCTTAGGACGATCGATTGTCTGCGGCAAAAGTCGGCGGACGCGACGCCTTTTAGTTACCTAGTTAAAGCAATGACGCGAATTTTCAGTGTTCGCGGGGCAACCGGATGGCTAAGTGTTGTGGAACCGCCCTGTGCAACCCGAATTGACCCACGTTGGACTTGGTTTTTCATCCTACCCCCTCATTCTTCTGACGGCTTCTAACTATGACGGATCCATAACCGACTAGCCGCTGTGAATGGCAATTTACATGCTCGTTCTTCTTCACATACTGGAAATTGAGGGGGGTGAGGGACGAAAAACCAAGTCCAACGTGGGTCAGTTTGGTTTGCACAGGGTGGTTCTACAACACGTAGGGAGCTTAAATACCGCGAGCCATCCGGTTGCCTCGCGGACACTGAAACTATGCGTCATTGCTCTGAATATTTTGCTGTGCCGCTTTTTGTGTGCTGTTCGTGTTCACTAAGATTTTCCGTCATCGAGCGGACGTCAGTAATGATAAAAAAATATACCAGTTTGTTGAATCGGCTCGGGTGCCACTCATGAACAAAAGGATTGAACTGTAACTACTGTAAGCAGTTTTCACACTTTTTCCTCTAAACCTATTTTAGGAAAAGCAAGGTTCATAAAGCTAGCAGTTAATAAAGAAAATGTGGGTGAAAACTACAAAGGTGAACATTTAAGGAGAAAGGCTGTATCGGGACACCGGGCCTTTTTACAATTCTTACCAAAAAGCCGTAACACCGTTGAATTCGTAACAAACTTACACCCTTTTAGTACGGGGAGATTACTTCACAGTTCTGATTTAAAAAGGGCATAAGCGCCATGAGTTACTAAAAACCTTAAGTCCTATCGGTTAAGGGCTAGTGGTAAGCCATTATGTGAAGTGTCCATACACTCTCAAGATTGATCCGAGCCCGAACGGGGCTTAATCCCCTTACAGGTATTGAGTTTGTAAATTGAAATTAATATTAACGTGGATATATTAAGCGCGTGTATGTCACGGTTGATGCGTGAATGTAAAAAATGAGCCAAGTTTGCTGTATAATAAAATGAACGACGTGAGATTTGGCGTTAAACTTATAAGGTCCATTCGTCTAAATCCTATTATAGGATGACAAAATGTCCTAACGGCCCACAAGGTCAATCTTTTCTACTAAAATAGAATATTTTCCAGGGACTACAACTAAAAGATAAGAACCTAACTGTTTTTAACCGACTTCGAAAAAGGAGGAGGTTCTCAATTCGACTGAATTTTTTTATTTTTCTTTATCATTACAATTTTTTTAATTTTTTTGTATGTATGTTACTCGATATCTCCGTGAATCGTGAACCGATTTTCAATTATTTTTTTAATCGAACGGGTATATCCCCTGGATGATCCCATTGTCATCAAGTCGGGGTCTTATGATGAGATCCTGGAGAAATCGAGGGAACTCTTCAACTATTACAGGCACACCTATAGTGATTACACTATTTTTTTCAACACACTTGCTTGTAACGGGGTACTTATTCCATCGCTTTTAGGCTCATAATCCTAGATATTAAACACGCGTGCTTTTCACAATAATTATATAACTAGTGCTATAATGTAATAAATCCTATCAAGTGACGTTGGTATTCTAGTACCAAGTCTTATATGCGCAGACAGAGGCGATTAAATTTAGTCGGGTATTATTTTTATTTTTTCTAAACTGATTAGGAGTTTGCATGGCAAAAAAGTAAAAATAGTACACATATACGAGAAAATACAAATGATAATATCCTAAGTGTGAAAAATAATCATTTCAAGTAATTATTTTACTCATAATACACAATAAATTATGTTTTAATAAACACAACTTATGTTTTAGTATTGGCTGTT
The DNA here is from genome assembly GCA_911728535.1 of Pammene fasciana. Lineage (NCBI taxonomy): Eukaryota > Metazoa > Arthropoda > Insecta > Lepidoptera > Tortricidae > Pammene > Pammene fasciana. Next base: position 4,547,779 of record OU452289.1, read on the forward strand.
TGTCATAAACCTGCCTCAAGGTGCGCGTGAATGCAAAAAAATGGGCGCCATATTAAAAGTTTACTTGAAGTTACAGTATATTTGTTAGATTTTTCTCGTTGTGTTTTATTAATTTAAACAATTTATATTTTAAATGAGTAAGAAACCAACTTTAGTGTTCATTTAACCTCCGGGTCCGGATATATTTTCAAACTGTCATACCTACAGACTAGTAAAATGTTGTCACAAAAATCGAGTGAGAAATACATGTAAGGAAACATTCTAACTTATTTGACAATAAATGTGTAGTGTTGGATTATTATGAAATGCTTCGAAAAAAAAGTTCCAGAGAAATAGATCCAGTCAATAACATCAAAAAACAGGTTAGTTAATTTAATTAGCAAAGTCAGTAGGTACCGCTATCCTGTAAGCATTCTGAAAATCAATGTATTTATCAAAAGTTATTACTTTTACAGTTTTCTGTTTTTTCCTCGCAAGTGTGTTGAAAAACGTCGTATGAAACGCGTGTGCCTGATCATTACATAGCTCGGCTTCCTTGTGCACACTCACTTCGTTCGTGCGCACAATATCGCCTCATATGTAATGATCAATTTAGCACACTTGTATCATAATGTACTATTACAGCAACTCGGCCACTTCTTCATGGAATAGCGGATCCTAAGTGAAGTCGGTTCTTTTTTGTTTAGAATTATTAGGTAAGTATTTTTCGTCTCGCTAAGCGGAGCTGTCTGGTGTGTAATATTATAATTCTAAATGAGTATAATTTAATTTTAAATTAAAACAAGTTAATGTTTAAACAAGGGAAGGGAATCTGCTTCGGTATCAGGTTAGGCACTTTCAAAATATATCTGGAGGACTAAGGTTCAGATTATACCATGTTTCTTAGAAAAATAAAGCAACCTGGAATGGCTCGGTACCTTCGAAATGTAAATTGATATTCTTCAGAGCCTTTAGGGTAAGCAAAACATCGGCCACGAAATTTTGTGGTTTAAAAAGTCAGTAAAAAAACGATGATCTCAACAAATTTTGATTTTTTTGAAAGCACTCTACGACCAGTGTTAACACTGTTAACGTACTTGGCTGAGTCACTACCGTGTTTAGTTATCGGTTCGATTGTGTAAACTCTAATTGAACCCGCGTAACACAGCGTGATATTTAACATTTCGATGTCAGATTATATTGGATTAATAATAAATGTGTTATGATGCTTGTACGCATCATAATGTAATAAATCCTATCAAGTGACGTTGGTATTCTAGTACCAAGTCTTATATGCGCAGACAGAGGCGATTAAATTTAGTCGGGTATTATTTTTATTTTTTCTAAACTGATTAGGAGTTTGCATGGCAAAAAAGTAAAAATAGTACACATATACGAGAAAATACAAATGATAATATCCTAATTGTGAAAAATAATCATTTCAAGTAATTATTTTACTCATAATACACAATAAATTATGTTTTAATAAACACAACTTATGTTTTAGTATTGGCTGTTTGTCATAAACCTGCCTCAAGGTGCGCGTGAATGCAAAAAAATGGGCGCCATATTAAAAGTTTACTTGAAGTTACAGTATATTTGTTAGATTTTTCTCGTTGTGTTTTATTAATTTAAACAATTTATATTTTAAATGAGTAAGAAACCAACTTTAGTGTTCATTTAACCTCCGGGTCCGGATATGTTTTCAAACTGTCATACCTACAGACTAGTAAAATGTTGTCACAAAAATCGAGTGAGAAATACATGTAAGGAAACATTCTAACTTATTTGACAATAAATGTGTAGTGTTGGATTATTATGAAATGCTTCGAAAAAAAGTTCCAGAGAAATAGATCCAGTCAATAACATCAAAAAACAGGTTAGTTAATTTAATTAGCAAAGTCAGTAGGTACCGCTATCCTGTAAGCATTCTGAAAATCAATGTATTTATCAAAAGTTATTACTTTTACAGTTTTCTGTTTTTTCCTCGCAAGTGTGTTGAAAAACGTCGTATGAAACGCGTGTGCCTGATCATTACATAGCTCGGCTTCCTTGTGCACACTCACTTCGTTCGTGCGCACAATATCGCCTCATATGTAATGATCAATTTAGCACACTTGTATCATAATGTACTATTACAGCAACTCGGCCACTTCTTCATGGAATAGCGGATCCTAAGTGAAGTCGGTTCTTTTTTTGTTTAGAATTATTAGGTAAGTATTTTTCGTCTCGCTAAGCGGAGCTGTCTGGTGTGTAATATTATAATTCTAAATGAGTATAATTTAATTTTAAATTAAAACAAGTTAATGTTTAAACAAGGGAAGGGAATCTGCTTCGGTATCGGGTTAGGCACTTTCAAAATATATCTGGAGGACTAAGGTTCAGATTATACCATGTTTCTTAGAAAAATAAAGCAACCTGGAATGGCTCGGTACCTTCGAAATGTAAATTGATATTCTTCAGAGCCTTTAGGGTAAGCAAAACATCGGCCACGAAATTTTGTGGTTTAAAAAGTCAGTAAAAAAACGATGATCTCAACAAATTTTGATTTTTTTTAAAGCACTCTACGACCAGTGTTAACACTGTTAACTAGGGTTTCTGCTCGAGAATTCTCGAGGCGAGAAATCTCGAGAAATTTGTCCTTCGTCGAGACGGGAAAAAAAAACGCAATGCCTCGAGAACTCGAGAAATAAATCGCAAGAGCGAAAAGTAAAAAAAAACACGTGTATAACACTCAATATGTCTAGCTTATTACATCGCTGGCACGCACGTACACGCACACATATATTGTACAAAAAAAACCAGCCATATAGTATCTGAAGGAGGGTAAATTTGGTATAATTTGAAAATTATTTTTGTATGAATTAAAAAAAATGTCTGAAATGTAATTATGTGCAATAATTTTAGAGCCGCCTCTCTAAGCCCTTTCATGTGATACCACACACGATAGGTTTTTGAAAAAAAATCCCATACAAAAAAAATGAATCAGCACCCCAAGGGTTTTTTTAAGAACTGCGGGCAAAAATTTTGTTTTGACCTCTAGTATGCGTGTGCCAAATGGTTAAACTGTACATCGATTTGCGGTATTTCTGTAAAATTAGGCTCGTACACCGTCCACTATCACTTTTCATTAAATTGTCGAAAGGGCCTCTGCGCGTTGGCTTCGGCTCCGCATACGCCTCCCAAGGATCCGGAACACCATTGTTCCGTGGTCGGGAAAGACATACAAATATAATAAAACGAATAAAGCATATAATTTTAAAATAATATAGTGTTTTATTAGAACTCCTAAAATTTCTCGAGATACTCGAGAAACTCGAGAAATCCTGGTCGAGAATTCCCGTGCCTCGAGAAATAAAAAAGGTCGAGAAACCAGAAACCCTACTGTTAACGTACTTGGCTGAGTCACTACCGTGTTTAGTTATCGGTTCGATTGTGTAAACTCTAATTGAACCCGCGTAACACAGCGTGATATTTAACATTTCGATGTCAGATTATATTGGATTAATAATAAATGTGTTATGATGCTTGTACGCACAATTAATGGCTTAGCTAAAAGGATTGCTTATGTATTAAAATTACATTAGTAAAATAATGTAACAACGTTTTATTAAATGAAAATATGATGTGAAAATTGTGAAATATAATATGAAATAAAATAATATAATAATACGTAGATTATTATATTATTTTGTATTTTGAGAGTCACGGGCTTGTAAATAGGTACATCCCGCTCTTTTAGTAGGCTTGCGTATTAGGGACATAAATCCAACATGTATTGGCCCTTTGTAGAGTTTTGCTATGTAAAACACCTACTAGAACCCATAAGTACACTTACGAAAATGGAAAACGGGCCACGTTGTATGGACATCTATATCTGTGTTCTAATGTATGTGTTTAATCTACCTACGTCTTGATTACCTTGTCTTTGAGTATAGTTGACTTAATTTTATTAGCGATTAGAACAGGATTGAAATAGCGGTAAATTCGTCCGTAGTAATTTTGACGTTAGTTTTATAATATTTATATGGTACATCTGTGAACTGTACCTAATCCTATTCTCAGTGCGGCATATAGGTAGAGCCATAAAATATATGTCACATATTTGGCATCTATTTTCCAATTAAAATAATACGGATACTATACGCAGTGGCGTTGGGTGGGTCAGATTTTTTCTTAAATTTGGCTTGAAATTTCTTCATACTACAGCTTATGAAGAAAACTGCTCAGGCGCCTGCAGAGCTATGCAGTTATCTATCGAAAATAAAATATTGTTGTAAAAACTGATTAGAATTTTACCATAAAGTACCTACCTACTCTTTCACTGAGCTTGGGAACGCCCCGGGCGTCCAACGAACGGTTTCACCAAAATACCCAACTATTTCAATTGCAAAGCTCGCCGAAACTTAAAAGGGTCTTTAGAAATACATTCCGCTATTATAAAGTCTGGAATAGATTGGTGTAGGCAATGAAGCGTGCAAATGGCGCCTCTAATGAAAACCGCCGCCCGGCCTCTGCATCCTTCGAAATATTTCGCTGCCGAAGTTGTTAGTTAAAACACTGTAAAATGTTTAAGTATTAAATTATTTAACGTGTTTAACAAATTACTGAACGTCTAAGTAATGTATCCTTATTCAGTATTAATGTTTTTCTTTCAAACACAGATCAAGTAAGTTCATAGATTTTCATGGTCCTTCTTATTTGGCAATGCCTGAATTATACTATATTGCAAGTTTACTGTCTTACTTTGAATACTGGTTACTCTAGTCCAGTCCATTTATTTTGATATTTTTCGCCATTTTTTCAACAATAAATGTTTTGAGGCTGGCGGGGTTAATGATCTGGTATATCTGCATATCTCTACCATCTGGTTTGGAATATTCTAGTTTCTTACCTTTTGACTGACTGTACTTTAAAACCTTTTTGAACATAAGGTTAGGTACGCGGAAGAAGAAAAATAAAAAATCTCACTGGTATCTATAGTCAATACAAGAACCAACTTTTATATTCCACCATCTTAATAAAAAGGCAAGATAGCACGGCACTTAGTCACAGAACGGTAATAGACGCCAGCTACTCCAACTCTGATTTAAACAACTACCTGCGCAACGCGCGGCGCTGACGACCGTAAACAAAAGCCACTCGTAGCACTTTTACAATTTACTTATACTCCTTTTTCCCTTTTGAATTTTGTTTTAAACATTTCCTCTTTTGAAGAGCCGTTATCTCGGCCGCCTTCTGCTTTCCATTTCGCGTTTCTATCCAGTTTTGTTTTCATCGCGTAGCGGGTGCGTTGGATAGCGGAATTACTTGCGGTGTGTGGACGGGCGATAACAGGCTATTATTTTGTGACATAAATCCGTACAATTTAGTTTTTGTTCTATTATAAATAATTTTGTAAGTATTAAAAAATCCCCTAGATGGCGCTGTTTGCCCTGAATGAAAGGTGCAGGAGGTATTTTGGTTAGGGTACAGTGCAGTATAAATTGAGAGGAAGAATACCGACTGTTTTATTCTTATGCTGACATAAGAATAAGACAGTTTAGCCAGCCAAAAATTTGATTTTAATTAACTGTTACTGACAAAATTGGTTTTGCAGATTATAAGCAATCATAACCTACATTTACACCATAATTATGTTATAGCGTCTTTTTAAGTCGTATCGTAACCACTTCCTTAATTCATTTGCTGTCGTCTTCCTTAATTAATTCCTAGTAAAGCGTACAGTATAATCATAGACTTAAAGATATAGTAGACGGCCATACTCTAAGAACTTTTTGAGGCTCCCAGTATTTAGCGCCATCTAGTTCAGTTCAGTTAGTAGTGTACTACTAGTACGTTATTCGTTCCTAGGTGGCGCTGATCTTACCTCATGTATTTTGGCTCTGTTTAGGTCGCTCTGAACTAGATGGCGCTAAATACTTGGAGCCTCAAAAAGTTCTTTGACTATGGCCGTCTACCATATCTTTAAGTCTATATTATAATATTACGTAACAGTTATTATGGGTATATTCGAAAACGAAAATTCTAATTTATTTTTAAATTTGTTTTCTAATCCAACATAGCCGGCGCGTAACCTCAAAATGGTCCGAAACTCATTTCTTTCTGTATTTTACTCGTAGTACGGAGAACACTAAACATGCATCTGCATAATGATAGAAGAGTCTGAGAATACAAAGGCCACTTTTTATCCCAGCTAAATGCATGGCTCCACTGGGATAGTTTAAATAGGTACTCGGTTTGTGTAGCGAGGAGATCGTATCTTGTAAACAAACATTGCATTTGGGCCTAAAGCGGGCATTAAGTATATTGAGTACAGTCGACTGTAACATTACATTACACTTACGCATACAAAATATTTGACACTAATCTTAACTTATACTTATGTAATTTGAGTAGAACACAGACCTTACCTCATAACACAGTCACCTCATCATTAAGCTTTTACAGGGAGCACGACGTCACGTCACCACTCATAAGCGCAATAGCAGGGTCGCGTTTTATAAAGTTACAATTTACAATTTCACTGTTTGCCTCTCTTTCTAGCACACATATTGGATAGAAAGAGAGGCAAACAGCGAAATTGTAAATTGTAACTTTATAAAACGCGACCCTGAGCTCGAATTTGTAAAAATTGTGCGCACCGAGAAAAAGTTGTGAATTTTTGACCATGGATAGAATGGCCCACGATAAATATTTTTTAGTACTGGAGGTCCGTAAAATTTTTGGACCTTCACGTCAAAATCAGGGGTCCTGTGAAATACGTTATTACTCTATGGTTAAGGCTGCTAGGGGTTGTGTGGTATCATTTCCGTGTAAAACAGACATGCGGAATTCATTTGTGATATTAAAAATGTAAAATTACTTATTAAAAAAAAAGTTGTGTGGCGAGAAAAAACACAATTTTTTATTTTTTTTAGAACGTCATATAACTAATATATATAATTTATTTTTCTAATAATAAAAAATATTATAAAGGAGCATATTTAATGTAGTTTCTAAATATATACAATTTTTAGGCTTATAGTATAAAAAAACTACGCGAAAAAAAATGTTTGCTTCGTGGTGTATATGTTTTCTCCATAGTAAGTATCGATAATCAATGTGAACGTGAACATCCGCAGCGTACACAGATAAAAGGATATCTTAATCCAAGATATTTCATTCTTGTATATAAGGAAAATCGATAATTTCTTGAACCAAGTATGATTTTGTTGATCCAAGATAGAACTTACTTGGTTCAAGATATTTTTTACTTGATTTAAGAAATATCGATTTTCCTTGTATATAAGGAATGAAATATCTTGGATTAAGATATCCTTTTATCTGTGTATTGACCTTAAAATGCATGTATTGCTTGTTATTAGTAAATTTTATTCATAATAACTTCACAAAATGCAGAAATAAAAAAATACAATAAATAAAAACATATTTTTCCTCCTTAACTTTAACATAAACGTCACAATTCAAATCACGCGACGTCTTTTTTCCGTTACTCAACTTAAGTAAAAAAAAACCAGAAGTTTTTTGTATTAAAGGTGTATAAAATGTATATGTTTCTATAATCTATATTAAATATGCTTCTTTACAATATTTTTTATAATTTGAAATAAAGGATATATATTAGTTATATGACGTTCTAAAAAAATAAAAATAAAATTGTGTTTTTCCTCGCGGCACAACTTTTTTTTTAATACGAAATTTTACATTTTTAATATCAGGAATGAATTCCGCATGTCTGTTTTACACGGAAACGATACCAAACAACCCCTAGCAGTCTTAACCAGAGAGTAATAACATATTGCACGGGACCCCTGATTTTGACGTGAAGGTCCAAAAATTTTACAGACCGCCAATACTAAAAAATATTCATCTTTGCTCACTCTATCTATGGTCAAAAATTCACAACTTTTTCTCGATGCGCACAATTTTTTTCGCATTTGTACTGAGACAAAACCCTACTACAAATTTATTCGTAAATTTCTACTATTCTAACTGCACATCTTAATAGAATTCTACACCAGTTCCTAGTATAACAATCCAGGTTTACCCCAGTAACTTGATTTTAGTGGATTAGGTATATGTGTGATATTCGGCTCAGGTGGTTGTGCCAAAATCTATAGTCAACAAAATATTGCTTCAAGTACGAGTAACATACCAAAAAGTATGAGAATTATCCAACGTAGGTACTTATCTATACGAATAAGAAACTTCCTTTTTTTGTGAGCGAGAGTCCTAATGATCTTTTTTGGCACAGACGACTGAGACGACATATCTACGAGGTTCCCTCAAGGGCTTATTACTTAGTATATCTACCCCTACATATCATTATCATTATACTTACTATGTACCTATACTGTATAACGATAGGTATATTAGAACAAGTCTGTAATAAAAGGAATTACAACTAGTAGTTCTGTGAACCGTAGACTTCGGAAAACATACAATTTTCTCAATATCCCCAATAAAAAAATGGCTCGACAATTTTTGGCAAATAAATCAAGGAACGTACATGCCAAGTTTCATCGAAATCAGATGAAAAATGCGACCTCTAGACCGACACTGACCAACCAACCAACCAACCAATACACACACATCAATCTGTCAAATCGTCGTACCAGTGAAAACGGAGACGTTCGTCACCTCGCTACGCTCGGCTCCTCAGTCAAACAGAGATGTTGGGTAGGTACTCACTCTCCCCTATGTTTGTCGCTTGCGCCGTCCACCAGGGTTAAAACATAAAGTAATCTCTTATTTAGTTTATATTTAAAACAAATGAATGGTGGTATCTAAGGCTGCCTCTACATGATGGGCCATCATAGGGACGCAGCTATACCACAGAACGAGATCGCAATATCGTTAGCTCCCTCTAACGCATAGCTGCGTCTCTATGATGGCCCATCATGTGGAGGCGCCATAACGTGTACACCCAGTACCTGCTGATGTTTATAGCTGCGGCGTTAAAAGTATTTAGGTTACAATTCGTATGAAATTAAAACTAAGATAGACAACAAGTAGTTATCTTCGTTCTTGTAGTCTAAATATTTCATGCTTTATAAAAATGCTGCTAAAAAATAAAGACGTAGCAACTCATAAAAATGTTAAAAAAGGTGGAAGCTAATTGGCTGATTCATACAGTACTTTGGGAGTAGAATTTTAATGGGCCATTCGGAGTGAACAGCTGTCGCTCGGAACTTTGTGGAAGTGGCCGCGGGAGGCTCTTCGCAATTCTTTACCTTAGGGCTAACTGCAGTGCTGGGTACATAATGTCGTGAAAAGTAAAATGTTTGAGTTTGTTGTCAGTTTTTTAGCCGCGCTCGGGACGGAAAAAACTTGAAACTGTACTTGTTTTGTGCAATAAACTGTTTTTCTACTACTACTACCACTAAAAAAGTTGACTATAGTACAGTTAATATTACTACGTTCTTATTTAATAAAATTGTCACTGTCTATCAAATCTATCTAATCATGTCTATCAAAAGCGAAAGTTGACGAATAACGTTGTTCCTTCCTAATCCTAACACATGATGCGAATGACGAGTTTTCTTTATCAATCAATCAATTTTATTTGCCAAAATACAGTTGTTAAGTTCTTATATACACAGTTCGTTAGCGTGCAAATGTTTTCTTATAGGTAGATAAAAATTCTAAACAGGAATACCTAAGGGCAGATTATTCATAATTACCAAAGTAAGTCACATCAAGTATCAATAATAGATTTTACAAAATAAAATAAAGAAGAATGTCAAACATTATGTCACAAATACCAAGAACTATTATTATATAAATTACCAACCTATATTACGATTAAATTCTAGATATTGTTTAGTGCTGTAAAAACACTTGTCAAAAAGACAGCTAGAAAGATTTCGACTGAATTCGTTTCCTTCTAGTTTTTTCAAGTGCTAGAGCAGATGGTTGGGGAAAATAATAAACATGGTTTTTTCATGCAGCAGTGACGAGGCCGCAGAATAAAGGCTACACACATAGCACTCCCTGGCGGGGGTAAAAGCTTTGAATAAAATGCATCTAAACCCATCGCGGGGTGAAAATTGAAATCTGCGTACATAGAGCTGTGTCCGGGAAATTGCGGGCATGCTACCGGGAAATATCTTAACCATGTACGTTGTTAGGGTTCACTTTACATTGGACATTTCATAGAATGAGCACTAAACAAAAGAAAGTAGCTTGAACCGTAAATGGCTCAACAATTAAAATACGTGACTGTACTTCACCTGGACCTGGGAACATTTGAAGTCTAGGTCAAGGTTTATTATTTTACAGATTGATGTACTTTGCCTTCTTTAACGTGACATACGTGATACAATTTAAATGGTGTGAGCAAACATTTACAAATTTTTCTTACAAGATCGGTTTCAAAAGTAAAATTATCTTGAACTTCGACAATATACATGTAAACTAAACGGAAACTAAATTTTAATTAACAATAGAAAACTTACAATGATAGCTTGTTATGTTACCTAGGTTTTACCTACTTACAACCTGGCGAATTACTTACATGAATTGCAACAGATAATAATCTAAGAAAAAAAAAACAAATATTTGTAACATATTTCTTTTTTTATCGATAATAGGGGCATTTGACCACAATCTTACCTAATGGTAAGTGACGGCAAGGCCAATACTTATCCAGAAAGTGTCAATTCAATCTTGATTTCAAATCAGTAATTAAATAATAGTTTATTTTCATGTTGCTATTGAATAAAAAATATTGTCCATTTTCCGGGCAATAAGCGCATTCCAAATATTCCCGAAAAGGAAAATCCCGCAGCCCATCACTATGCCTTCATTCCGGAACAATGCCACTATTGCAGAAACAAAGTAATTGACGGGGAGAAAAATTATAGCCGCGGGCCCCGTTTGAAAAGAACGGAAAGAGAATTGCTTGCTCCGAACAAAGAGTTTCATGCGTGTATGATAACTAATTCGTAATAGTTATTTGTTATACAAGGGGTGAAAGTTGTATTTTACGTGCGAGTGTTATTTGAAACACGAGCTAGCGAAAGGATTCTATTATTGACCACGAGCGAAGCGAGTGGTTCAAAAATAGAATCCTGAGCGTAGCGAGTGCTTTAATACACGAGACGTAAAATAACTTTAACCCGTGTGTAACACAAAACTTTTCACCTCACTACAGCGAGGAAAATAAGAAAAAGGGTGCATTTTGCTCGGTTTCCCGTAATTCCTCAGGTGTTTAATACTTCTTCATCACTCGAATCACTAATTTTTAACAAAACAACCTAGAAAAACATGCGAATATTTAACGTTGATATGATGGATGAATTGAAATGAAAAGTTTTGACGTAAAAGGTTTTATTAAATGTCAGATGCGTTTTGTTCGTACGTAGACTTATTCGGCTGTCAGAACAATTTATCCGTTTTTACAAAAAGAATGAAGATTAATGTTGAATGCTGATATTTATGAATTAAAATAAAGTTGTAAGACTGTATTAAGTGTTTTTACTCGAAGCAATTCATTAATTGCGATGTTAAAAATTCTGCACTTTTAACGTTTTACGTTTTGTTAGCTGTCAAATGTCACTTAAGCCACTTGTCACTTATGTCAAAACTCTTTCACCACATGTGGATAAAAAGCGATTTTCACAATAGATATTAAACAAACAAAAAGGGCTTTCCGAGCTAGTGAGGTGAAAAATGTTTTGCCTTGATATGGAATATAGCTCTAATGTAACTTGACCTCTTCACAGTTTAACATTTTGGCGGTCATGCAAGAACATATAAAGTTACGCAAGTTTTATGGTGTACGTTGTCAAAGTAACGTTAATCTTTTCCAGTAAGGTTTATTTTGGATTGCGTCTACCCGTGATTTTGGCGTGTGAGTCGCGTTTTGTATAAATGACGTATGTTAGTCCACTAATAATTAGTTCACTAGAATCCAGCAATTGTAGCGCATAAGTATAGCAATATTTACATGATATTCTTAAATGTGAAAGGTTAATAAATTACCAGATTATCCGGAAAATATTTAAATATATTCATTGACAACCGAGATACTGAAATTGAATACCGGTTAATTTGTATGAAAATAATTCCGTAATTCGATTGCTGAGCATCCGTTATTTACGGTAATATCGAAATGAATGACGGTAGTATTTTGATGTGCCCGTGTCACGCTGGGAATAATGTTAATCAATATCAAATTTAAATCCGATTTTAAAATTCAATAGCATATTGCACCTGACAATGTTAAGGATACGCCCCCGATAAATTGGTATGCCTCTGGCAATGCGCTCGGTGTGCGTTGCAATTATTGGCGCGGAATGCACCGTCTTTTGCCATGTGGGCAACTTGTTGCTACCATTTCGGTGATAGGCGGTTATGGTCCGTGATATTGGCCATGTTGCAAAGATTTTTATGCCATGGCGATGGCCCGGATTTGGTACCAATTCAGGAGCACCTACTCCTAATCACGAGACAACTTTCAATGAGGAGGCTTATTGTTTAAGATTTTTTTGTCAATATTTAGTTTGGGGTCATAGTATGTTTCATATTCTTAGGTAGACACATTTAGGTATTGTAATTCTCATACGTCATGCGTAGGATCATAAATAAATTGCTTCATTACATTTTAATTGTAAAATTATATATTGGAGTAAACACGCAATAGATTAACAGTAAACAATAAACTTAAGTATAAATAATATCCAACTTAAATAAATAAATTATACTAAAATAACCAGTCCCCCTGCGGCATGGTGCCGTAGATGCTGGCAGCATTCCCTCTCTGTATGGCAATGCCAATACGTTGAGCCAGGAAGCTGCCAGCTCTAAGGTCACATTTTAATTTAGTTTAGTAATAAAATGAATCTGGCCTTGGACACCGGAGGAATTGGTCGCATTTTCTGAATAATATGACATCTATTTCAGTTAATAATTTATATATATTACTGTTACTACTTAAAGAAACTGGAAATCAAAAAATATTCAACAAAATTATATGATTTATTTATTAAGTATTATTGTGGGGACACATGTACATTAAGAAACATAAATTTTATAGAATAGAATAGAAAATATTTTATTCGTAGACACAGATACAAACATAATACATAGAAGAATAAGCAAAAAGAAAAAAAAAGAAAGTGCCACGAAATGGCCGCATCTCAGCATGGTGCTAGCGATTGCCAGCGCTGATCTTCCGATGAGACCACCAGGTGAGAAAATCACGACAGGTAACACAAACAAAGAGGAATACAATAGAAAAAAAAACAAGGAATTAAGAAACATTTAAAGGTTTAGGCTCTGCAATGTTAATCGGTCTCAAGAAAACGTGACTTTTTTATGTATTTAGTATGTATGTAAAAGTGTATGTTAGTGGTACTGTTGAATAATAAAAGGAAAAGATTTTCCCATGACAAACTCGCCTGACCCGGTGCTATTCTTAGAAAGGGTCAAGATATATTTTTGCATGGTGAGTCAACAGAAAAGGGAGAAAAACGAAATAAGTGCAGAGGAAAGATTTTCTACGGGATAACACGAGTACCTCAATATAGCAAAAAGCTGGGACAAACGCTAGGAGGAAGATGGCTGCGAAATATGCACCCCTTCGATGACAAAGTTGCGTTAATGAGAAGGTCAGCTTGCATTTTGAATTCCTCCTCTTACCCTCACATTACTCTCTTAAATACACCACCCCTTATCAGAAACATACCCAAACACATTACACGAAAGCATATCACAAAGCGACAAAAATCGCGTTAAACAACAAGCTAATATTGTGTCGTCGAGATAAACAAACGGACGCCGGTGTCAAAACAAACACGGCTCAGCCCTCTAATGCCGTCTCTTATGAGCTTAATTTTTGCTTGCGTGTTTAAACTTGGAGATTGCGGGATAAGATTGAAGTAATTTGAATAGTATTTATTTTGCATTAATTGAGATGACTGCTGATGTATATGTATGTATGCTGATGCATACATACATATAATCACGCCTGTTTCCCAGAGGGGTAGGCAGAGATCACGGATTTCCATTTGCTACGATCCTGACAGATCACTTTCGCTCCACTCACTCTCATAACGTTCTTCATACATGCTCGTCGGTTTAGGGTACTTCTGACCTGGCCTTTTTGTAATATTTCCCCGATTTGGTCGAGGAAAGTTCGCCTAGGTCTTCCAATTCCAACTGATCCTTCCACTCTTTTGTCATACACCCTCTTCGTTAATCTTCTTTCATCCATCCCCTCTACATGCCCAAACCATCTTAACATACCCATCTCAATTTTTGTCACTACATCTTCATCCACTCCGCACTTCTCTCTTATCACGCTGTTTCTGATTCTATCTCTCAACCTGATACCACACATGCTTCTTAGAGCTCTCATTTCCACTGCATTCCTTGACTTTGATGTTTTTTCTGCCACACCCAACTTTCATTACCATCCAATTTGTTAATGAGGAAATATCTTGAAGTGTTATCGACAAGCTGGACTTAATCATACATATGTAATTTTATTAATTTAAGCTCATTGTAAGTGAATTTTTGAGTAATAAAGTTCTTTAAACTTAGGCCCGTTAGGTTTTAAACTGATAACTATGGTCTGCATGATGCAATATGAGTGGAAAAAGAAATGTCTAAGGAATGCAATTTGGTTAAAAACGTATTCTAATTACTATAAAGCAGTTCGATGTCATCTCATAACTGCTTGAATTACTTAAGAGTCCGGTAATGTTTTTTTTCGATTTCGCTCAACTTTTTGATGCGATTTTGCAGTAACTAACATAACTTCTATAATTTTGTATACATATTATGAAAGATCTTTTCTTTTTGGATGGAATAAATACAACGATTTTTTAATTTTATGCTTTATTTATAAATAATTCACCTTAATCTAACACCTGTTTCGCGATTTTTGCTTGGAGAGGTGAAAAGTGTAAGGTTTTTATTGATTTAAATTAAGTTATATAAGTACGTAAAATATGTGAATACATTGGAAAATGAGTCGCCTGAGGAATAAGTGTAACAGTTTTTTTCATTTTCATATATATTTTTTGAGAGAGAGTGTGTTTTGCTAGAGCAATTTTGCTAAAAATTACCGAAGTTTAGGTGATATTTTTGGAAAGATACTAAAGTATTTTACAAACATAAAAATATAAAAATAAACTTCATTTCATGCTTTATTCAGATAGTCTAAAACATATTAGGGTCCATAACAAATAATAATTAAAAATCGTACGACAAAATTACACAAATCAACGTCCTCACTAAACATACTCTGTAAGAATCGAGTTTTAAGGTATTAAATATTAATATATATAGACCTAAAGTACATTTTTGCAATAACAAGACTTCAAGCTATCGTACCAAATGCAATTCATGTGTATAATGTCATTATTAGCGATTTTCGTTTTCAAATCGTTACCGGACTCAATTTTAGACCCGTTTGACCCTCACTGTTTGAAATTAATATTTTAATGAAAACCTTCCAAGAAACCATTTATTAAGAATATAATTATTTTTGTCAGAGTAAGTATCTTATTCCTATGAAATTGACGAATAAAATAATATCAATTAAGAAAAGGTAAGTTGAATTTGATTTGCTTTTTGAAAGCCATACATGTGAGGTCGGAGAGGTCTTTTCGTAGTTTATTCAATTTACTGAATTCATAGAAGAGGTATCTTAAATTACAATAAGATTTTAAATAGATCGCTTCGTCAAAATATCAAAAACTATAAAACTATATCTTTAAATAATTTTAAACAAAAAAAGAACCGACTTCACTTAGGATCCGCTATTCCAAGAGGAAGTGGCCGAGTTGCTGTAAAAAATAGTGAAATCACTATAGGTGTGCCTATAATAGTTGAAGAGTTCCCTCGATTTCTCCAGGATCCCATCATCAGATCCCGACTTGGTGACAATGGGACCATCTAGGGGTTATACCTGTTCGATTCAAAAAAAAATTTTGAAAATCGGTTCACGATTCACGGAGATATGGAGTAACATACATACAAAAAAAAAAAAAAAAAATTATGTAAAAAAAAAAAAAAAAATCAGTCGAATTGAGAACCCCCTCCTTTTTTGAAGTCGGTTAAAAAACTATAAAATAATAGCAAATACGCTTTTAAAAAATCTTTCCGTGATTTCTTTGCTGGTGGATGAAAAAAACCTAAGTTTCTTCTGTAACCTAATATGTATGTATATGATGTATGTATCTATGAATGTATTTTATGTATGTTAGAACTATGTAATTCATGTGTATCGCATATTTTTAAAGTTTTATGCTTCCGTCATTTAATTGATTTCTGTACCGCTAGAGTCGCTAGAAGCACTGCCTACAATCTTTCTGATTGGCCCTAAGGTTGACTGGTAGAGAATGCCTTACGCCATTAAGTCCGCGCCTTATGTACGATAAGTTTTCTTTTTGTGCAATAAAGATTAAATAAATAAATGGCACAGAAAATAACAGGAAGTAGCTCATAGTCTAGATCAGAGGTGGATCAGAGCTACTAAAATTTCCTATCAAGCTTAAAATCTTCGTTTTCAGTATTTCAAACGTCGTAGCTACGCACGGGGTGCGAGTCAATCCCGCGCGCCGCAGCAGAAGTGAATCTGCGAAATGGCGGGCTGTAATTAATTACCTAACTTCAATGGGCATGGACAACAAAAGACGATTGTTTGCCTTCCGCGCCGTTGAATCGATGTCGGCCCTAAAATCCGGATAATCTCGCTCTTTGTATCTATTTTATGAAAGAAAATAAAGTTTTTTTTTCTCTCAGCATTAGCGTCTGAGATAAAATCGAGCATTTACCGTCACCAGTTTTATCTGAAGTCACAATTATTCAGGCTTTTGACTGGTTAATTACCTACGTTTCGGCGGTTATGAAAGTACGTAATTTTAATGTTTATTATTCTATTCTTTTTTGTAAGTTTTTTGTGACTTTTGTCAGGATATTGACATTACGACATTCGTCTTAAATGTGTGGGTAAAACTACCTCGATACTAAATAGTTATATAAAGAATTTCCTCATGTACGTATGCGAATGAATTGAAGAGTCTCTTTTTATACCTAAGTAGACGATACAGCTATTATTTATTTATTTATTTGTTCAAATCACATATAGGTTTACAGTTTAACACCAAAACACTTACATGCTATCACATACACATCAAATATACATAGAAAATGAGCATACATAGCTATAGTTAGTTACTGTAGTTAATACTTTTTTTTCACATATTCCGACCGGACGGCTACCGATATATTTTGGAAAATAATAACGTAAAGCGACAGTGATAGGTACTATTTGCAAAATTCATTTCGTTGTTGATTAAATAATTATAGTGCTTTAGTAAGAAAAATGCCTTGAAAAGCCATATAAATGTCGATATATTTCTGATAGCATAATTGATGATGATGTTCGACGTGCACTTCGTATAATGAGTCTGTCGCTGTCTAGTCTCCATTTATTACCGCTAGACATATGGCTTAATATAAAATGTAACAGCTCGGACAAGTAACGATCTCCAAGTATACTGTTACAGGGAAGGTACTTTGTCGTACAAAGCTAAAAATACTGGTCTGCAGATAACGAGCTAAGCACAATGGACCCCTCCCGCCCACCGCCGAATATGAACTCTCATTGTCTACTTAATTACAACGGGTGTCTTTGAGATATGGCCTGTACACATTCCGCCACAAAGCCTGTCATACACAAATAATATTTTATCATTCGAGCAATGTTTTCTCCTCTTAAGAGGCAATTATATCTCCAAGTGAATTCGGCGTCAATCAAAAGAGGATCCCGCCTGCCGCGGCCCGATTGCGACCCAATAAAAGCCCTACTCAAATTAATGTTCCGATTTGATCTCGTACGGAATAATTGACATGTGGAAGTTCATTAAAAAGTTACCGAGATGGAATTCGATTTGCGACGTTTTACCGATTCGAGCGCGCTGGTAATTCAATGATCGTTTGTAAGCGGAAACAATAAATATTTATATCGCAAGTAACATGTATGCGTTATCTGCTGAAAAAACCGTTATGAGCCTCCGTAATAAAATTAAAAGGTTTGCGATAACAATAATTTTAAATTAGATCAATTTGGGACGATAACGGCCCGAGTTATTATTTCCATGGCCGCGATAAACCTTGTAAATGGGTTTCCAAACGTCCCGGCTGGGCGCCGAGCCTTTTTATTAGGGTATTTGTCAAGATATTCTCGGCTAAAGGGACTATAATCGAAAATTTTACGTTTGGTTACCATACGCCTTGTGTTCTGTTCTGCTAGACTGGGTAATTTATAGAAAGGTGCGGATTACGGACGTAGGTATCTGTTTATATATGGTGGTCTCAGTATCATTGAATGAGTTAATTAGAAATGCACTGGCTTTATGGGGTTATGGATATGAAGTATGATGGCCATTTATGATGTACCCGTGGTAGCTGTGAAATTTAATCTTAAGTTCCATTTAACCTGTTCAACGGAGAGTTATCCCCAAAAATCCTTGTAAATTTACAAGTAAATAAGCGGCAAGCTCTTATTTTAGTGCAGCAGCACTATTTACAGTATCTTTGATACCTTGATTCAGACATCTGCCTGCCATTGATCAGTGGATGTCAGACTGACATGCCAGCAAAGTAATTGTAAAATCAGTCACCACATCTCCTTCTTTTATTAGTGTTAGTATGTTAAATTCAATAATCGTCAAATCTGTTTTAGGTTTGAAAAAGTGGTTTTCCCCTGATTTCGCGGAGAAAGTACAAACAACAGAATTTTGAAAGAACAATTCTTGAAATCATTCAGCAAAATCCATTGCTGAACAAAATACAGGGCGAGATATGAATAACGGAACAGCGCTAACGCACGCCTTGTTCGCGTAACGACGCCGCGATCATACACAATTTGCATGTTTAATGGAATCATTGCGCTCGATTGGCAGTCATTGCGACCACTAAATCCGCACGCGGTTATATAATATGTAGGCGTGTGTGAAAATTAGTATAGGATAGTAGGTTCCCTTTGACCGGACCGAGCCGGTTATATGGCTGCCTGGGTCTAGACTCAGTCTAGTGCATGCATAGAAAAGGATAGCCAAGTTCTCTGCTTCAGCTTGGGGAAAAAAAAATGCTTGAATGTCCGTCCTGCGTCTGGCTGTTGTCCTCTACAGGTCGGGTTTTTCAACCGATTCCTGTGTTTATTTAGTTTTTCGGAAAACTTTCTAAATAGTGCAAATTGGGACAAAAGACATAACCGCCGTAATGGTCTATGGCGCTTAAGATCGTTGTGAGTTCGCTAAGGTATTTACAACAAAATGGCGGAGCTATTATCTATTTAGTTTTAGCTTTACTCGTGAGGTTTACAGCTTACTGCTCACAGTTTCAGCTTTAACTGACTGAAGTGGCAAATGACAATGTGTGTTCAAATACTTGTTTCGATAATTCAAGCTATTGTACTAGTGACCTCAGCAATGGCGTCAGTAAAGCAACAGATCTCAGATGTATCCCCTTTTTTGGCGCTTAGCTTAGGGCTCGGATTCCGCAGCGCCATCTATTGAACGGAAGTTGAATTATTGTGACCAGAGACCAAAATGCTGAGCAATGAGGGTTTCCGGAAAACCAGGTGACGCTAATGTAACGAGGTCTTTCTGACAGCAGCTGTCAGAATCCACCAATAAAAAAAAATGTGATTAAATATGATTGGTGGATTATGTTATGACAGCTGGATCTCTGCGCATGGTGGTAGCACTTTGTGAAAAAATCGATTCAGAAAACCCTCAATGTTTCGTTCGTTTGCGTTTTTCAGAGAATTTTATAGTAGGGATATCCTACACTAACGATGTAAAATAGCCATAACGTAGATGACTCATATCTTCAAAAGTCGACAAATTAAACGAAATAGAAATACACTCTTGCCAACTCGTATCTCTAATGAAGTCCATAAATGCAGCAGCTAGCGGTTATCAGCCGCAAACGAGTACATTTCCTGCGGCCGGAGTTGATTTCCTCCTCACCTCTGCCGGATATTGGCAGACCCGCGCCAGTAATCTGTCTGCAAGTCCGATACATTATACATGATATATTAGCGGTGCAGGACTCTGAAGTTAAACTAGCAACTGCTATTTCGTTTATAGTAGAAGATATTTTTAAAAACATGAAATAAGTACTATTTTTTACAAAGAAGCAAAATGCAATATTTTACTCACAATATAAAAACTGAGTCTTCTAAGAAAACACTTGCGTTTAGATATAGGTACTTGTCTGCACGTTACATGCGTTTGTTGTAAAATGGGACTTATAATTATTGTAAAAAAGAAAGTAAATACCTACATTTTCTGCTTTTACTATGATGCATGATATTAATGCAGAGTCGAATAGATCCTATTTTTCAGCATGGACCATCTATTGCAACATTTCCAAGCAGTCGCGCGAAAATATAAGTATCATTGGCGGCGCGTCCATATACTTAATTCAATTCCGCCGAGTTGCCTAATTTTCAGGCACATAAACAGTGGCTCGTGAAGAAATTTTCAGCCAAATTAAGCTCCGGGTTGCCGAAACTTTTCGACCTGCCGCCACTGATAAGTATTATCATTCTTATGGTATAGGGACTACGGCACACTGGTAGACCTTGAAACATTTTGGCGGCAACACTTTAATAGTTTCGCAACAGGCAATTTAAGGGAGTGTTGTCTAATTACTACGATCATCTAAGTTTCTTTTAAGAGATCGTTTGATGTTTCGAATTTCCAATATTTCAGTTGTTTAATTTAAATGCTCAGAATGTATTTTCAACCGACTTCAAGATTTCGAAGGGCGTGCTCAATTCGTCGGGATATTTTTTATATTTTTTCACCGATTATTCGAAGACGCCTAAGCCGATTTCGAAAATTCTTTTTTGTTTGAAAGTTTATACTTCACAGTTGGGCCCGTTCTTACCAGGTCAGGATCAGATGATGGGATCCTGGAGAAATCGAGGGAACTCTTCAAATACTATAGGCGCACCAGTGGATTCAGTATTTTTTTACAGTAGCTCAGGCATTTGCTTTTGGAAAGGTGGTACCCTCCACCTTTCCAGAAGCAAGTCGGTCCAAGTGAAGTCGATTCTTTTTTGTTGAACATATTTTTTTTTACAAATTATTTAACTTATTAAACTATAAAGACATCGCAAGGAAGCCATAGATATTGACGCTTATCAACGATGAGGTATCAAGAACAAAAAAAACTATGCAATATCTATTGATTCACGTCATGGCCTTGCATTGAACTTTTTAAAGGTTTTTTTTCCAATTTTAAATGTACTAATAGTCCGCCTCGAACTGAGAACTCGCTATTTACTTGCAAACGAGTTGACCAATATAACAATACCCTTCGGAGGATTTTTTTCTCCTTCTAGCTCAATAACCACTTGATCCTGCTCATATGCGAACTTACAAATTTTATGTATCTCTGCTACAGCCCCAAGAAATTTCATACTACTTACTTACTTACTTACTTCGCTGGCTCAGCGACCCAAAATGGATCTAGGCCTCCGACACCAGATTCCGCCATTCGTTCCGATCCTGTGCGATCCGTCGCCAATCAGCCGCTGGAATGTCGCTCAACTCGCACAGGTCTTTCTGGACCACGTCGATCCACCGATACCTAGGCCTTCCGCTCGGACGTTTCCCACTTGGTCGTCCCAGGTATGCTCTCTTGGCCGCTCGATCCTCTCCCATTCTCTGCACATGGCCGAACCAGCGAAAAAAAAAGCGATGAAATTTCATAAAGATCAGAAAAACGCTACTAAAGTTATAATCCGAGAAACTATCGAAATCAAAAAGCCATCCAAATGCCGAGACGTCCCAGTAGCCAGGTGACAGTTCGGTCTGGAGTTGTTTGTAAGAACTCACTTCGCTTACGCTCCGCGAGTTCGATTACTCCAGAAACAAAATAGGCGCAAAGAAGCTTCTAATAATTGAGTGTTCGGGGCCCGCTGTCGAACGTTCGGGGTGAGATAATCGCCGCAGATCGCTGTCGGGCGACTCGGGCGTTTGTAGGGAACAATGCGCTGGAAATGGCGGAGCTGTTGACTTTCTAATTAACGTAGCCTGTATACAGGGTTCCCGTTCCCACGAGGAAACGGAAAGTTTTTAAGGGTATATTCCTGATCGTACCTATTTAGAGACAAGAATGTCATATAAGCTTTTTTGAAATTCGCCTAGATTGAGAGTTAATACCAATTTATAAAAAAAAAAACATTTTTCTAGAAAACATTCTAGTCTGGACGTCTTTATTAAAAGATACCAAGGTTTTTACGAATAAATCAAATATATATTCATATTAACCGATATTTTTTCCAAGAACATTTACTTATTATGCATAAAAACATAGAAAAAAACAAAAACATTTTTTTTGCAGAATTGACCTAAACTTCTATAAGTTTTTTTCCTTCTCATGACCCCAGGAATATGTGGTAAAATTTTACAAATTCCTCGCTGTATTTAATGCCATTTCTGCTTAGGGTTTTTTCTAGTATGGGGTTCTTCAAAAATATAGTGTACACCCATAGCCTTGCAAGCGTCCATAGTCTACGGTATTCATTTACCATAAGATATAAAACCTCTTAGAATTTAGCAGTTTATTTATCCATCTCAAATACGGGTAAATCGCAAGTACCAGAGACGTAAACTCGTAAATTCCGTCAGCGATGCCGAGCGGGCAATACGTCAAATAGCAATAACATATTTTTTTCAATTGCGATGCAATCCCCATGAATCATGCCGCGATGACCCGAATTGGAAATATTTGTGCAGACCTTGCGGAATTTCCACTCTAGCTTTGAATATTTTATGATACTTGAACGTTTGATGGAGCATTTATTGCAATTGGTAATTTTAGGTAAAAGCTCGTTTATTGACCTAGGTACATACTCAAAAACTTTGTTTATATTTTAGGTACGCTTATTAATCAAGCTACCATCGGATTCATAATTGCATACCCAATTTATCAATGAATTCATTCATAAATTGGGTATGCAAATATGAACCCAAAGGTATATTTATTACATTATAATATTAGGTACACTTTCAACTGAAAAATATTTATTTCACAGTCCATATTTAAGCAACAGAACTTTTTTAAGTATAGTATTCATATAGTAGTATATAAATCGACGTGGAACGACTTACTGTGCAAATAGGGTCCAATGTAACCCCTCAAAAAGAGGCAATGTAACAAGTAGGTATGCGAGTAATTCTCCAATACCCATAGTTTAATAACGTATCTTTAATATGGACGAGAAAATAAACTGCCAAAATAAATTCCGGAAGAAAAATAACCCTCGCCCTACGATTTAGATACTTCTAATAAAGTTATCTTTAGATCGATTTACAAAATGAATATAATCCCTTTAAAAGTGATTTTTGATTACCGACCTGACAGCTGGCAGGAAACCGAGCCAGAGGGGCAAATTAATTAAACGTATTCAAAAACCGGCGCCCCAGTAATAAGCTTAAAGTTTTAATTGGCCAATCTAGACCCTTTGTGCGCAAAAAAAGATTATTTGAGCGTAATAATATCTAAAATTAATTGGACTGAATGAGAAAAACTTAATTTGAGCGGCGACGGCACATTTGGCAAGTTATTTAGCAAAATTAAGAAAAATTTAATTTTTTATAATATCCAGTGTAAACGAAAATAGTTATTTTGCTTTAAAAATTACATCTCTTTTACCGGACTCACCAGTGTAAATATTTTTGGCAATACGAGATTGAATTTTTAAATAGGCAAGCAAATATGAATAAGGATTTTTTCATGTGTGCTACATATTTGAATGTCTCGTATCTTCGAACTCTACTTCATTTGAAACACACTCCATGTTAGGCGATTATCACACTGGCGCCGCAACCGCATGCGGCGACGGTGTGCAAGCGTGACTGCGCTATACACATGCAGAGCGCTATGTGTGAAAGCCAATAAGGATATGATAAGAATATCAGAATATTTCTAAATTTCAGGTTAACAAAAGTACCAAGATCGCTTCGTGTATCGTATTTCTCCGATAATAGCTATATTTGTATCTGACAGCAGGTCGGTTTGGAGTGACATAACGTTGTCAGCGGCACGTCTCCGCACTACCCTACCATGTAAAAGAGCCGTATGTACAACGGGAAAGCAATTTGAATTGAGAATTTGTTGCGCAACAGTACAATAAACAATAGTACGTGTTCAACGTTGGATGTTACTGCTCTTATGTGTGATCGGGCAGCATAGGGAGCTAACTAGGTAAACTTTTGGTCATGCAATGACTTTTAAGAATTGATACTAATTTGATAATATTCACTACCACCAAATATCAAAATGGGTTCAAATGTGCTCCGAATTTAGTTTTGTTCTACATACCTAGGTCGTGTGGGAAATAACCGTTTTTAAAAATTAGTCAAATACAATGGCTAGATTATAATTATAACTCTAGAGTTCTCTTTCTTTTCTCTTTCTATCTCTTGAATGTGCAAGAGTGACGCAAATAGACTTAACTTCGATTTTCGATGTTCTCGCCCGAAACGTTAAAGGAAATAAAAATGTTGTATATGTATAGCACATCGGCAAACAGGCAATCAGTGGCATTTGCGAGCTTAGCAAACGCTCCTGCTGAAGAGTTTGTCAACGATTGCATCCATTCTTGTGGGTATACAATGTTTATGATAGAACCGAAGAATTTAATTCGAGCCCTAAAAGGATGAAAAAAATAATGTACTGATTTTAACTAACACGATTTTCACTAATTATTTTGACAAAAACGTGACTTAGTCGCTTACACTAACTTTTGTTATTTTCCTGACGTTTCGAGCTTATTTTAACCCTCGTGAACCACACCACCACACTGTAATTCCTGTCCTGTGGACGCCTGTCAACTCCTCTTTGCGGGCCGGGCCACACCGGCTGCGTGTGCGTACACGTGCACGTAGACGTGCACGTCCCGCTGCATGGTAAAATAAGAATTCTCATAAGACAGTCACACCAGTTCACACCACTTGCGTGACGGTGCGCGACGTGTGCGTGCGCGTGCGGTTTGACATGTCTTATGAAACTTCTTATTTCACAATGCAGCGGGACGTGCACGTCTACGTCTGTACCTTAAGACTTGACTAACGAGCCCAAGCTTGATGTGCTTGTGTTTTTCAGTTAGTATCAAATTAAAAGCGTATAAAATATAAAAAGAGACGGGCTTGAGAACTGCATATGAACATCTCACACTAACAAACTGAAGTGTTCTAAGCTCGCTATAAATAACTCTCACGGTATCTTTCTAACTAGTTCAGGATAAAAAGCCGCAACTGAATTAAGTCTGCACAAAGATAAGCCCTTATTAAACTGGACACAGTTGGCCAAGATCCGGATAAATAGGCGTAACTCAATGAATTATGGTAAAAAGATAAGCCCTTTTCAAACTGGGCTTTTCGCTAAGCCCCTCTTCAGCGTTAATTAGATAGATAGTCAACACCGTGACGCAATTCTCCAGTGCATTGTTCTTTTAACTCTTTCACATTTTATTCCATTTCTTGAAACCTTGAAACTAAAAATTAACTTATTCTGCTATAGTTAATTATTTTTCTATTACAGATAATTTTCATGTAGGTAACCTATGATTGTGCAGTAGAAAATCTCAGCGTGCAGACGGACGTGATTACTTAAAGTATACACGTGAATCTGAAGGCGAACCAAAGAGATTGTGGGTTGTCCAATAATACAGGAACAAATATCTACAATCCCTACTTTGTATTATAAATGCTAAAGTGATACTGTTTTTCTCTGTTACTTTTGCCGTTCATGCGTACAACGCTAAACCGAATTGGATCGGTAAAATAAGTATAAATGAACTAATTATGAAGATAGGTTGAGGGGTTGTATTATAACACGGAAGTCATCCAAGCAAGCTAGTAGTCATAATTTTCAATAACAACGATTTGAACAGCATTTTTCAATGGCATCTGTTTTTCCGGCGTAAAGCCAATTTCTTACAACATTTATATATCCCTCTTCAAAGCCCATGGACGCACCCTTCAACTTGTTAATTTGCAACGAAAATACATTGATATATATTATCTGTTTTCCTGGTGCGTAAAACCACAACATATCTATCTGTTGTGTTTCCCGTGATCCCGGAAGATACTTCCCGGCCGGCATCGACAAGCGGCTTACTTTAAATTGAAACAAATTGACGGGGAAGTCTTACCTTTATACGAGTCCCATTCGTTTGTATACTTTTTGTTGGATATCTTGGGAGTATTTTCAATTATTTGTCAGACAACATCCACCTGGAATTGTACCTGATTAATTTGACTTAACTTAGGTCCCAGTGCTCGTCACTCTATCAGTGTATGTATATCATCTTTAAACTTAAATAATTGAAAATAAAGGTGACAGCTATTGGGTAAAATCATATTGAGCATCATGGTGCATCAGGCCGTTTATTTTAAATAAGTTTTAGTCAAACATTTTATATGAATTACAAAACCTTTAGGCACCTAATTAATTTTATTTTCACCTAACTCGCTCGAAAAACCTCAGTTTATAGCGCGTAACCTGCGTGGAAAGGAAAAGTCTATTTTATCCACTAGTCATTTGAATTTCGAACACGATGATTGTAATTCTCTGTAGTCTTCAAGTAACCAATCAACGTACGCTAATAACGGGCGATCTGATCAGATCGCCTGAGAAAATATGATCATTTGGATACCCCTTTATTAAAAAAATACACATACAATATCACGTTCATGAACATGGTTTGTGATTACCGATTTTTAAGTTTTAATTTTTTTCTACAGTTTATTTTATGTTGAATAGGTTTTATTATA
Organism: Pammene fasciana; assembly: GCA_911728535.1. Lineage (NCBI taxonomy): Eukaryota > Metazoa > Arthropoda > Insecta > Lepidoptera > Tortricidae > Pammene > Pammene fasciana. Next base: position 4,574,577 of record OU452289.1, read on the forward strand.
AATACTAATAATATTTCAGTTTCATTTACATGTTTTGACTAATTATTTTATTAAATAAATCACAGTTTTAATGTTTATTTGATATAAAAAATTAAACATAAGAGTGTAATTTCTGAACTCCGACCTGATGGACGCAACGCCTAGGGCGGTCAACACCGCCGCCTACTGGGCATCTCAAGTATGAAAGATAAACGGAACCTCGACACGAAAAGAAGAAGAATTTCTGAACTCACCCGGAAAAAAAAAAAAATTTAAAAAGTTGGAAGTTTTCACTATTCACGTAAATTTGTCCTGTGTTAAACTCTTTGAACTATAAAAAATTAGTGATTCTAGCAGTGATGACGATATGATTTCAACACCTACAGAATAATGGAAACGGTACAAAATGCCGAGTTAAGTTTGTTTTTCTTGCATCTCGCATTTTCCTTGCTGTAGCGAGGTGAAAAGTCGTGTGTTCCGCATGGCTGCAAATTTATTTGGCGTCTCGTATCTTGAAAGCCTCGCTACGCTCAGGAATCTATCTTTGAACCCTTCGCTTCGCTCATGGTTCAATCTTAGATTCCTTCGCTCGCTCAGCTTTCAATTTCAACACTCGCGCCAAATAATCACTTTGCAACCTTTCATAACAAATAACTATTTATTGTTAATTAAAACTAGGAATATAAACTACCTAAATAATTTAATAAAAAAATAGACCATAATATATTTAAAATTGTATATATTAAAATTTACTTACGCATTGGAGAAACAAAAAACACCAGAAAAGGAGTAACAATCATAGGTAGTTTTTTATTCTTCCGAAAAAAGAAGTTGACATTTCCAAACCCTATTACCTACTCTGTACTCGCTGCACCTTTTGGACTCTTAGCAGATAGTGATTTTCTAAACAACACATTCGCGAATAATTACTCAACATGCAATCAAGATTCAATTCCACGTGCAATCGCAGAGTGCAAGCGCTTTGTTGATGGCCGCAGTCGCTAGTGAGCCGACACAGGACAAATGGCCATGGCCACACAAAGTATTTCACGGTACAGGGGACTAGTGAGGGGATCAGGGAATCGGGGAAATTAACGGGATCGAGAATATTCCTCTAACAAGGCCTAAAAGGAGTAAAAGGTGAAAAACTCATGTTTTACGGCAATACTCGAAATTACTTAAACATAATCTCAGTAAATGCGACTAAAGGTTTTATTCACCTAACCTTGCAATGCACCGAGGAGAAGTTTCATAAGTTGCGAAACTTCTATGGAGAATATTCTCTGGAACTTAAATTTAATAAACAATCTTATCGTGTCAGGACCGACATAGACACACGCCATTTTAAATATTATGCCTGCCTGGTTTACTAATATGTGGCGTGTAATATTATATATTACACAAAATGTTAAAGTTCTCATGGGAACATTCTCACAGAGAACTTTCTAAGCTTCTTTCATTAATTTCTCGGAAATTTCCGAAAACATTTCTGTAATTTCTGAAATTTGTACATTGCTGACCTAACATAACAAAAACAATGACCATTTAAGAAAAATAAAAAGAACAAAATTTAATTTTACAATGCCCTCAGCGTATTTAAATATGACTGTTTTTATGACATTCATGACGTTAAGATCACTGAAACACAAGAATACAAAAACAAAAAAGGAATAGTAAATTTTACGTTGCTTTCTGCTAATGTTTCAAACATCAACGTGGCGTTAGCAGTGAGCCCGTTGGCATTTTATCCCGCCCAACCATTGCTGAACCTTCCTTCTCTAATCTTTCCTGGGTCTAAAGTCCTCATTGGTCCAAACTGTGGCTTCATTCCCGGCCAACCATTGCTGAGCCTTCCTAGTCTAATCTTTCCAGGGCCCAAAGTCCTCATTGGTCCAAACTGTGGCTTCATTCCCGTCCAACCATTATTGAGCCTTTCTAGTCTAATCTTTCCTGGGTCTAAAGTCCTCATTGGTCCAAATTGTGACTTCATTCCCGGCCAACCATTGCTGAGCCTTTCTAGTCTAATCTTTCCTGGGTCTAAAGTCCTCATTGGTCCAAATTGTGGCTTCATTCCCGTCCAACCATTATTGAGCCTCTCTAGTCTAATCTTTCCTGGGTTTAAAGTCTTCATTGGTCCAAATTGTGACTTCATTCCCGGCCAACCATTGCTGAGCCTTTCTAGTCTAATCTTTCCAGGGTCCAAAGTTCTCATTGGTCCAAACTGTAACTTCATTCCCGGCCAACCATTGCTGAGCCTTCCTGGTCTAATCTTTCCAGGGTCCAGAGTTCTCATTGGTCCAAACTGTGTCTTCATTCCTGTCCAACCATTGCTGAGCCCTCCTAGTCTTATTTTTCCAGGATCCAAAGTGCTCATTGCCCCAAACTGTGGCGCAGCAGTTGCAATAACAGAGGAACACAGTAATAAAAATGCACAGGTTTTCATGTTTCGTAATCTTTTTTAAAACATTGACTTGAAGAGTTTGAAAAATGTAAATGAGTTACCTACATTTGCATAGTTGGGTTTTAAAGAGTTTACAAAGCCTTGTGCACAGATAAGATATTAATGTATTTTCTGTGGCCTCGTACCTACGTTATCTAATGTAATTGAATTTGTATGTTTAAATTATGCGTGAAATTATACAGTTAATCATATTATAAGGTACGTAATAACTTCACAGTTAGTTAATGTTAATTGAATATATCTACAGTTACAATACTGTTTCTATTAATGTACCCAATACAACTACTATGACATTATTATTCGTGAACTACTGTTTGAAATGTGCGTGCAAATAAATAATGAAATAATGATGCCACGTTGATGGTATTTATTGTTCCTTATCTCGGACATAGAGCTTTCAGAAGGCATTTCCATTGATCACGGTCCTGCGCGGCTCCTCCAGCTCTGTCCAACCAAGGCCAGTTGATGCAGCCTCCGTTTCAAGCTACCAGATGGTACGCAGGCCATGTTGCTTTCTGAAAAATAATAAAAGTAAGTTGGTACCTATAAATATCTAAACCTGATTTTGCTTTCGTATGGAAATTCAACTATTATGAAACTCTGATAATAATGTAGGCCTGTAGGGACAATTTGGTATAAGGTTGCCAAAGCATATCCCTGGCTCTTTAAATAAGAAACGAATATAAAGTGGTTGTGACAAAACAGGAATATTCTCAAAAACATTCCCGACCGAATACGACGTCACTACGCGGCACACCGAAAAGGTTTTACTGTTTACAGTGTAGTTGCAACTTTGTGATCAATTGGTATTGGTTCAGCTTCCGTTGTATCTTGATATTTCTCGTCTGTGAATTGTGTCAAATTCTAAACAAAGTTGTTGAGTGGAATGATTGGGGAAGACGGTTTGAATTAAGGGCGATTCGCAATGCAACGTGCGCCAGGTGCTAACGTATCAAAACGATGTTCGTTACTATTTCATATTTTACGCTGAATTGACACTGAGGATATTTAAACGCGATTTATAAACGTGTGGATACAGAGAACCCGCTTGATCTTATTAAGTTACTTGACGTTCAATACGATTTATCGCATAATTCAAATGTCTATGCAACAAAAAAGTTAGAAATGTGTCTTGAATTCTGATATTCACACTTGCCGCTCAAAATGCTCCTAACAAAATGACTACACTGGGACTGAGACTTTTTCTGACTGGGACCGTTTCGGAGTAGCCCTTTTTAAAGTATGTGAAATATTACAATTACAATTTTGACTTTGAAATATTGCGTTTATGTTGTATTATTTACAGTGTACAATAAAATGTAATAAATCAAATGCGATCTTTTTTTCTACTTTTTAAAAACCTAAAATGCTGTGGTATATTTGGATTGGATTATTGGACCATTTTAATAGATTATTAAAATTTTCACTTTATGAAGACAGGTATTTTACTCATTTTCATCGTATCCATCGTATCCACATGTAAAATTTGTAACAAGTTAACCATAGCTACTTTGGTTAATTTGTTACAAATTTAACATGTGTTATCATCTTTATTGTCTTTGCACCTTGTACAGTCAACGTCAATTATATGTTTACACTTATGCACCTTATTTACAAAGGAGTAAGGTGCAAAAGTGTAAACATGTCTTTGACGTCGACTGTACACAGGTAAATAAACTTAGTAATGATGATTCTGATATCCTTATTTAACCACGAGTAAACACAAACAAGTCCATATTGTTTTAAAACTAAGTTTGAAACAACGGTTCTCGGCAGATAAGGCTGTCTCTAGTGTTGCTCAAACTCGAGTCTTTCGAGTCCTCATAATTGGGACTCTACTTAATTTATAAGAGTCTCTATTCTATTTAAGTATCATACCAAAACTTATAACCTGTATTCTGAAACCTATTTTAGACAGCAATTTTTTTGTGAAAACTACAGTTGTTTCTTGGAAAGAAAACGTTTACTTCAAAGGAACAAAGTCAGAACACCACATAATAGGTGTCCAGTTCTCTTCGGAAATGCACTCTGTGATCTGAAATTTGTAAAATAAATCCTAATCTTTCTGAAAAACAGTGCCTTATTAGGGCCATCCCAAATACCCACTTAGTGCAAGTTTATATACAACAAAAATGCTGGTGATCCGTTTAAGAGCATAATTGGTATCGTATTGCGAGTAAGAAAACTTAGGACTTAAGTTTTTTGGAGCCGGCCAACCCTACAATCTACATACAAAATAAAAATATTTTTTTTCGCGACAATATTTTTTCTTACTTCTTTGTTATTAGAATACGATACCAATTAGGTATGCCGTTAAAAGGATCACCAGTACTCTTGTCAGGGCCGGCCCGTCCATATAGGCGAACTAGGCGATCGCCTAGGGCGCTCGTGTTAGGGGGGCGCCAAACGGCGGCATCGAAAAAAAATTATAGTAATGGAGGTCGTCCAGTAAACCGTTTGTCAATATTTCAAATTTTTGTATAACTGATAAATTGTAACGTTGTCAACACACTCGGAGAAGTCGTTAGCATTAGCAGTGCAGCGTGTACCTACAAATAAAATCTTTGGTACATAAGTCCAGTAATTTACATCTGTCCACTTGTTTGGCGCATCGTTGATGTACCCACATATGGCATTATATCACACACAGTATAAACAGTTAACTATTACTTGGTTGTCTGGTGAGGGTATGTCTAGAGCTGGACACAAATTGTGTATGGAAATATTTCTCTCTAGTAATACAAGAAGATACATCACTGTGAATTCTTTCAACGTAAATTCGAAACGTACCGTTAGCGGTTAAGTCATTTTCGAGTTATCCTTCTTTTTTAGGGTTCCGTAGCCAAAATGGCAAAAACGGAACCCTTATAGTTTCGCCATGTCCGTCCGTCCGTCCGTCCGCGGTCTAGCTCAGTGACCGTTAGCACTAGAAAGCTGAAATTTAGTTTGAATATGTGCATTAACCAAGCCGACAAAATGGTAGAATAAAAACTGGAAAAATATATTTTGTTAGGGTACCTCCCGTACACGTGAAGTGGGGGGCGAAATTTTTTTTCATTGCAACCCAGTTGTGTGGGGTATTGTTGGAAAGGTCTTCTAAAAAGTATTAGGGTCTTCTAAAACAGTTTTTAAATAAAACTAATATTTTCGTAACTAATAACTCCGAAAGTTTAAAAGTTAATGGGGGTTTTCTTCGTGCCTACAATCAAAAAACCTAATATAAAAAAACCGGCCAAGAGTTTTCATTAAAGGTACTTATTAGGCCTCACTTTCACCGTCACCGTCACCGTCACCGTCATGTGACACCACCAGCCAGCAGTTCTGCTGCAAGGACGCGGAGGCGCTGGTCATACAAGAGAGGGAGGGACGAGTAGGCTTGCCGAGATAGCTCAAATAAACGTACTAGTACGGTTCAGGCCGTCGGTCAGAGGCGTAGAGTTCGGCGGGTTAACGACCTCTGTCCGGACGAACCCAATCCGAGATAGGGCGTGTATCCGGGCTTCCTCATGTGCTCATCCCATCGTCTGCCGCCCTGGTATGCTCAGCTGGCCCTCCTGCCCGAGAAACCAGTGGGCCAATAAATACAGGATAGGACTGTCGGGTTTGTGCAGTCAGGGACATTAGGAATGACAGGAGGTAGAACCAGACCGAATACTTGCATCGTGCCCAGCTTGAGGAGGATAGATAAATACTGTGTGTAAATATATACGAAGGGATAGTGACTGCGTATAAGTTGCGTTCATTGCGTTAAGATCTGTTGATTAGCAGGTGGGCTAAATAGCCCTAGTTATTTCCTGGTTGTGGTCAAGTTATTCTTTGATTCAAGTAGCTAATCCACGAATCCATCTTTTTCATTTGCTCTCCGTCATACCATAGCTCAACGCAGCAAGCGTGTTTTGGCCTTCTGTTAATAAGACTATTTTTCGTAAGCGTCTTGACTTTCCAGCCTCTCGTGTATTTTCTGACGGTCCATTGGATACGTTGCGTTTCTTTAAGGTGTATGTCGTTCTTATTTCCGTAGCTTAGCTCTGTTGGTGCTTTTGAGAATCCTAGCTAGCTTAAATATATAATATATGATAAAAGACACACAAACACGAAAAAAAAATATAAGTTGAGAACCACAATCACTTGATAATAATATATGAGTATAAAAATTCAATAAGTTAAAAGCACTTGAACGAATCTCTTCTAACATATTGTAGGCATTGTAGCACACATTCAGATAACATAGTATTTTCTATTGTCACTCTACTGTTTACCCACACAATAACACCAATAACACTGGACTGAACACCAATAACACTGGACTGATAACCAATATGGATTTGTGTGTATATTCACAATGCTATACACTTAACAATTCCACTGTTATTCACGGAAAGGAAACATAATAATCACAACTGAAAACTTAAATATAAAAGTAATAAAACGCTTTTTTAATTTAGGCACAAGATATTTTTCACATTTTCCCACGCAGAACGCATAGCATTTCTGTTGGCTGTACTTACGTGTGTGTAGCGCGTTGTTCAATTTCATTTCGTTAGCAACTAAACTTTAGTTTATGAAATAGTTAAATATTTCATATCGCTTAGGTAACGTTTTTTTATTTTGTTCCGGTCATTGGATCTCTGTCATTTAAAAGCCGACTTTATGATGACCATTGTCCTCAAGACTCCAAACGGCTCAACTGGCAACCGCACGTGTTTGGGGATTTCGGGTCCGGGACCGTCGAACATAACGAAAAACTTTTTTTTTGTCGCTCTTTCTTGGAGAAAATCTCGATGGTTGTGTTAATTGCATAAAGCCCATTAAATATATTTCTCTTCAAGTTTACAGCTTATATTCTCAGTATTTTTTTGCTTTGTGTGTCACTCTATCGCAACTGCCGGATAGCAAACTGTTCTGCGGGTATACCTGGCCTATAACCGCGAAGCACTTCGTTCATCGAATCGTCTATTTGCATCACTATCTTTCGTATATGCAAGAGCGATAGAGACGGGGCCATCGTTTTGTCGATTTTCGAACTTCGCGGTAGCCCTCTGTTCTGTCCGCACTCGGCTTGTTTGAGAACTCGTGCACATGTGTCGATTTGTGACTGCTCCACATGAAACCCTTTGGACAGCAACTTCTTATTATCTGCTAACTGCAATGCTCTTTAGCTAGCTAATAGTTCGTATGTCTTAGTTAGTTAAATTATGTGGTGGTTTTAGATATGAATTTGCACTTCGAACTTGTGCATGCTTATTTTTGATAACGAAATTTCGTTGCTTTAATGTAGGTAAGTTTTGAGCACTGGCAAGGTCGTGCGCGCGCACATGTATTATCGTTTACGGAGTTTAGCTTATGAGAGACATACGTACATACATACATAATAGGTATTTTGGAAAAAGTTTAGAGGACTACTCAGATAGATACCGAAGCTACTGGTTTTAACCGGGACCATGCAGGTTCTGTAAAAACGGGACACAGTTTGGACCTTGCTCAATCCTTCCTTATTTTTATTGACAGAAGAGTACCTAGATGGGTCCGGCCCTAATAAAAAACAACCTATGAACAAAGTATGAGTAGTAAACTATGGAAAGATCTCACCCGGGTCTTTGTACGGTAACGTATGACGCCATCCTCTCAGGCCGCAGTCAAGCCTGGCAGCGACGAGCGCAGTCTGTCGTACGCACACTCCCTTAAATTCACTCGCGGGCGCACGCATAATAATATATGCTGGATATGGTATATGTTAGTTTTCGCGAAATAAGGAAAACAGAAACACATAGACCAAACGAAAACGCGTATTTAAAACCGATTCGCGACTTCCTCAAAAAGTGGCGCGGCGGGCGGCGGGCCTGCAGTTGCGTTGTGCAAACACATGGTAAAGACCGCCTATTGTTTCACTTTTCGGAATTCTATGAATGCAATAGAGGATGAAGGGACGACTGCCTCGGTCGGTGTCCCAAACGAGACTCTACTTATTAGGCCTCACTTTCATGATTTTTTTCAAAATTTTTGACCCACGGTTCAAAAGTTAGATGGGGGGGGGGGGGGGGGTTATTATTTAGGAAAATATTAGTTTCATCCAAAAACTGTTTTAGAAGATCCTAATTCTTTTTAAAAGACCTATTCAACGATACCCCACACACACCTGGGTTGGAACGAAAAAAAAATTCGCCCCCCACTTCACGTGTACGGGAGGTACCCTAACAACATATATTTTTCCAATTTTTATTCTACCGTTTTGTCGGCTTCGTTAATGCACATATTCAAACCAAATTTCAGCTTTCTATTGCTAACGGTCACTGAGCTAGATCGCGGACGGACGGACATGGCGAAACTATAAGGGTTCCTAGTTGACTACGGAACCCTAAAAATGAAAGAATTTTTCTTTCGTTATAAGGTATTTCTCCTCCAGGCCCGTTATTTTTTTCCACCCTGACATTCATCAAGAATTTCAGCTGGCTTGTGCTTGTAGTGACGTTTACTGGGCTAAGGAAGGACACGCAGACCGGTCTAGTAAAACTATAGGATTTTTAGTTATTTTGACTACGGAAACCTAAAAAGGCAGATGTCCATTACGAATAAAAACGATTTATTTCCTCTGGACGCAAATAAATGCGGGTGTCATCTTTACCCTTCATTCTTTACCATGGGGCGCAAATGTGGGTAAAGATAACCTATGGGGTTGTAAAAAGGGGGTATATGGGGTATGGGCTATGGGGGGGGGGGATGGCAGTCTACAACGAGAAAGGGTGCAAGCGTGAATTGTAAATTAGCACTTCCACTTAGTAAGTTAAAAAGTTAGCACTTTATATTGGCGTAAAATAACAGTTACCTACCTATTCATTTGAAAAAAAATTGCGCGTTATTTTACAGGGCGCCATTTCAGTCTCTTGCCTAGGGCGCCGGGAATGCTCGGGCCGGCCCTGACTCTTGTTACACCTTGTAAACAACCATTTTTCTGATCTTCATTAATATAGAACTGTTAAAAGTGATTAGGGGGTGGTTTTATTACGCCCTATTAAAACTAGAACAGGACTTACGACTATAAAGTTTTTTAAGCGCAAAGTCTCGTAAAGTTGTATTGAGTTTTAATTTATATTTACAAAACTTGAGGTTTTACCAACTCTAGCCGTTTCCTCGATGTCTTGGTTTACGAGTATAGTCGCAATCAAATACATCGGAGCGGCCAAGGTACTGAAAAATATCAGAGCATGCACTTTATCGCCTTGAGAATAGAGCCGTTGTTCAGATGTTTGTGACTACCTTATCCGCTTCGATATATGTGATGGCGACTGTATGTGTACGTAGCCGCTTTTAACGAACGCGACGGCCAGTGGCGACCACATAAATTCACATTTATCGCTTTACCTGCCGAAGTTCTTGGACGCCTCACTCACTCGGCGCCCCCAAGGAAACCCTATTTTATATAACTTCTTTATTCCGTTCAATGGATTTGGGGTTTCCGCCTAGAGCCGAAAGTTAATTATACATGAACACAGATGTTTATTTCTGCGGAAATAAGAATGAATTTGTTTGTGTTCCTTTGTTAAATTGCTGGGAAATTATTGCCGTTTCATGTTAGACGCGATTGCTTGAAATATGGCGGCGCCACTGAATTGTGTACCTAAATCCCGCACAATAACCAAGAAAATATTAGATTTTCATTGTTAAGCAGGAAAATAAAAACTTTATTAAAAGCTGAGGATGAGAAAATGAATGCAAACCTCAACATGTCTGGACCCAAAACGCTAAAATGACTTTTAATGTTTCTTTATGAACGTCGTACATACTAATGCACCTAGTTTTTTTTTATCTGGCGCTGACAAGTTAGGAAACTAAACGAAAGATGTATGTAAATATCTACTGAAAACAAGTGAACGTAGGCAGATATATTAAAATAAATACGTAGAATACAAATGTATGGCGTAGTATCGCCGTCTTCCAAAACAATTCAACAACAAAAACAAACGACAGCTCGGCAATATTTTGTTTGGGTTCTTTATCATCTCATATAAATGTCCGTTTTATGATAATTAACTGACGAGTGTTTTCATAGTATTTGTATCCCACTCTGATTATTTACCTGGAAACTGGTAGGTAGTACACTAGGTACCTAGGTATACAAGTCTATTTTATGCCTCCACTACACGTCCGCAGATGCATCCGCGGACGTCGGCAAATGCAACCGCAGACGAATCTCCACCAACCGACCACACGTCTGTTGATCGTTCAGTCTGAGTTCAATCTCGTCGGACGCTACTCGCGAGCAAGATAACCTATATACATGCATTAAAGGGAAGTTGCATATAATTAGCAAGCTGTGGCTCCATTACTTAACTTGCGCTCTAAAATGTGGTTTTCACATTACATTGGAAAGGAGTTGCTTTGGTACACATATGCCCACGTACACATATTTACTTGCAGGTTTGAAAAATAAAAATATAGGTAGGCGTGTGTTTTTGTCATAGACATAAGTATAAAATAAGAAGACGTGACGTGATCCCACGGAGGCAAAACTGTGATCCCATAGTAAGCCGCGGTCTCGTGCACACACTCACTTTTGACGTTTCAACCAATCACCGCTCGTCCACGAGTTGTGTATGTGTGTGTGTCGCGCGTGTCACGCGTAAACACGAGGAAATTGGCTCACTATTGGAATCACAATTTCGTCTTCACAGCACCACGTCTTCCGGCACGGCTAGCATATGATGGGCGCGACTTGGTCGACAGTCGAGAAAAGGCTCGAGATAGTTTATTCCGCGAATTCGAAGTGAGGTTAGGTAAGGTGAACTGAAGTTAGGTAAGGTAGGTACCATCGCGAACACTGTTAACTGCCACGGCATAAGGTTTATCAATGGTCACGGTAATTTAAGTGTGTTGCTGTTTGTACTTGTACTGCGAGTATTACGTAGACAGCTTTGTAGCTTTGCATATCATAATCATTATTACCTACCTACTTTACTAGAAAGTTGGCCTTAAAATACCTTCATTTCGAAAAAAACAACAGTATTTTTAATCAAAACAGGCGATGAAACTCAGTACAAAGGACTCAGCATTATTTAAGCGGAAACACAGTTAAACAACAAAGCAGTACCTCAACAAGGTTTCGACACTTAATAAAGGAAATTGAACGTCCCCTCTGATAGGTTTTTCATGTAATATATACAGTAGATGCATAATTCAGAGATAAATGTAAATGTTTACCGTGATTCTCCAAGCCGATCCGCCGTAACACGAGACTGTGTTGTTTTATGTATGAGGCCTTTTCAATTCATTTGGGCAATACTCCTGTACCTTTGTCCTTTCCGGGTCAGTTATTTATTGCCACTCATTTACACTATATCTGCCGAAAGTATACTGATGAAGTTGCCGTTTTGAGTTGGCGTCGTATTGCGGAAGTGTCACGATTATTCGGTGGCTAAATCATTTTCAACCGCCTTCAAGATTTCGAAGGAGGAGGTTCTCAATTGGTCGGGATCTTTGTTATTATTATTTTTACCGATTATTCGAAGACGGCTGCACCAATTTGGAAAATATTTTTTTGTTTGAAAGAGTATACTTCACAGTTGGATTCATTGTCCCCAGGTCAGGATCTGATGATGGGATCCTGGAGAAATCGAGGGAACTCTTCAAATATTATAGGCACAGGCTATAGTGCAGTTGAATATATTTCAATTTTCATGGGTTTTACACGGAGAAAAAAATATTTTACAATATTACCAGATTGTATAGTAGTTATGATTCTGGTGTAGGAAAAAAGATTTCAGCTATGGTTAACAGATTCTTGTTTTAAAACAACAAGTCGTATTTTTGACAATACTAGAATATTCTAGTTATAATATTCTTGTACACGAAAACTCTTATATCGTTGTGGTAACCTTCTAATAGTAACAGAGTAAAATAAGCATTTTGCTTACAACACTTTTCAAGAATTGCGATGTTTACAATATTTATTGTTTCTGTTCACAATCGTCTAGTAATCACACAAAATAATAAAATTGTATTTACAATATCTTTACCTATATGTAAGGTCCATCTTATGTGATTTATTTATAGGTACTAGACTTTCTCGTACCTTTAAGCGGATCTTTAATACCCATTACTTACTCGAAAATTCTTGATTACTAGGAATATTTTTACTCATAACTAGATACGTTTTTTGTTGTGTAACATACTTGTTTTCATGATAAAAATAAAGAATAGTACCAGCAACAATAAACAATGTTGGCATTACAATATTATTGCACACTAAACAATGCGTTATTTACGTGTAACGAAAAATTAATTTAATACCTTTACATTAGTGTCAACAGATGGCGTTACGGCGCTGGGCCATACAGTGTTACGGGTTTTAGAGCGCTTATATTGTACATTTTTATTAAATACTGTAAAATTCAATGCTAAGATAGGTTCTACGCAAAAATGTAATTTATTAATGCATTTAACATTAATTTCTAGCTTATTTATTTCACGTCATACTTGATTGACATACAACGCTCTTTCGAAGTTTTTAACGTCATTTGTATATATAGAAGTTCCAACTGATTCATGTAAGGTAAGAACTATATAATGTTTCTCTCACTAGGGTTGTAGATTTCGAAACAGGACCTCATGTGAATAGATGGAAGAATGTGAGAATGTGATTGTGATGATGATGATGACACTTAATTAAAATTGGAGAGAGGGCCCGCTCGGACAAGCAGCGACGCTTGCAACCCGTGCTCGGTTTCGGTGTATTTCTCACTTTTATTAAATACAAAAATAAAACCCGATAACTCTACAATATTTATTGTAAACAGAACAAAACATGTTTTTAACACAAATAAAAATCTAGTATTCTCCAATACTGCATATAGTAAACAGAAATTGTTGATTATTTCAGTCCCCTAAAATAATAGTCGAGACTAATAAAAATCTGGTGTTCTTAATACAACACATAGTAAACAGGATTATGCGGCGTTTCAAGTCCGCAGTAATTATATTGAATCCTACTGAAAAATCTGATAAACTCTACCCTGTCCTATAATAATGGCTACAGAGATGGTTTTTGTGTGTTACACAAAATTTATTTTCTACGATACTAGGTAAGTGGGTTGTAGGAACTAGAAATAATGTTGTAAAGAAGTAGAATTTTCTGTTAATGTGTAAAAAATGTATAGTTGTCACATATAATACAATAAAATCAAGTCAAGTTTACAATATTCTGTTACAAGAAACTAGATTTTTCTCTCCGTGTACCTACACATGATTATAACAAATACAGGATTTAACAGGAATCCGCAAACCGGTGTGAATGTGTTGCGTCGATCAATTGACATCTCTATAAAGGCGTTTTTCACTCTGATGCGGTTTTTGCATGCGGCGATTGCGGCGCCGGTGCGCGAGAGAGATAGCGCTCTGCATGTCTATGGCGCTGTTCCGCTTGCACACCGTCACCGCATGCGGTTGCGGCGCCAGTGTGATAAGTGCTTTTTAGAAATCACAAAATTAAATCATAACCATAAACCTCTTCAGTAAAATACTTGGACACACTTTTAAAAGTCATGGCAGGAAATGATAAAATCAATCATTAATTAATAATTGTTCATCGCGTCGGTACATAAGCTCAGGAAACTTCACTGGCAGTTTAGTCGCATCCCTTACACCTTGGTTACCCAAGCCTTAGAGCATTTAACCAACCGGAGCGGCCATTGACACTATTGACAGGCGTTCCCCTCTGCCGAAAATACTTGACCAGTGGACACACTCATTGTATGGACTGACGTTTATCTGACGTGGCTATTTTGACGTTACGCATACATTTGACGTTCCCCTCCCCCGCAAAAATCGGCAGACTTTTTTTTGTATAGAAAATGACAAACATGGTCGATCCGGTTGGTTGAATAGTCTAAGACCGAAGCTCTGTTGTTCCCCCTCCCCCACTCATAAAATAATCTTCATAAAAACACCTCGCACTAACGCTCAGCGTAAAACTTCTGCAGATGGAACAGCGATAAACAACATTCGTATGATCGCTGTGGGCAGGTAGCGATCTAGCGACGCCGACGCCAGAACTTCCAACGCAAACAAACCAATAAACGTCTCCGGGACAATTTCGGGGAGGCAATTTATTTATATTTCATTTCATATTACCGATCTGCACCCTACCTTGTGTATACAGGTTGGGGCGTTAAGAGGGTGATTTAAACTAAATATTTAGTTTTTTCTGGTACGAAAATAGTTTATTTTACGAGTGAGTATTGTAGTAGAAGTGAATAACGTCCAGAACTTTTTACTTTTTATGTATTGCCATTTGTATTTGTCAGTAGTTTAACCTTTAAATATACTAGTTTGATATTTTTTAAATTAGTATCAGACACAATGTTAAAAACATGTAGCATAATAGTAATTAAGTAAAATTTTAACAGTAATAGAAAAGGTACTTTGTTTCTTCTATATCAACAACTATTGTACCTAGCTAAAATTTATAAATTATCCCCAATTATAAGAAACTAACTATATTTGACCCTGTTCCATACTCACTCTGTACGAAAAAGACTTTACTTTGCAACTGTTTATTCCCGAACTGAACTAATCCATTACTATCCTGATGGGTGCGTCAGGTTGGTTCAACTGGTACTGGAGCTACGGGTTGTTTAAAATACCATTTTTTCTACCGTTATACTTGCTAATGGCATGTTTGTGTTAACATTGTTTACGACCTCTACTAACGCATTTCATTCGCAGACAAAAAACCCGGTTGCAGTAGTCTTAGGCTAGGACTTTTAATATTAGTTTTTGTGCTCGTCGACGCGTAGGTACTCCAGATATTTAAGCCAAACGGTAGGATAATTGATAATTTTTAACTACCCTTGGATTCAGTACTACTACTTATATTTTGTTTAAACAAAGTTGTGGATTTAACTTTACATACATTTATATTAATATTTACTATCTTGTGTACCTACAGTAAAGTGTTTACTACTACTACTATATTAAATCGTGTTTAATAATGGCTGCCGTTGTCGTAATTTCGTACGTTCCTCCATGGAGTTGACGTGATTATCTGTGTTAGTAAATATTTCATAGAACGCTTTTAGTTTAAATAGTAAACGGCGCTGGAAATAAATTTTCAAAAAACAAATTTTGAAACATTTTACATACATAGTTTAACCTAAGTCTTAAACTACTTACATTTTAAAATAATTAACTAGGGTGGGTTGCAGCACGCACAATCAACGTTAAATATGGCGACGGAGCTGTCATCCCATAGAAAACTGTCAAACTTTTTATACAAGATTTTTTTTTACAATGTCACGCAAATCCAATTTGTCCCACAGTAAGCTCAATATGGCTTGTGTTATAGGTACTAAATGACGTATATCATAAATAAATATACTCGTAGATAAATTGAAAGACAGAAAACATCCATTAACGAATATTTGATCTCAAGTTGCGTAGGTTCCTGAGATGGGAGAAAGGCGGCTTAGGATAACTGGGAGCTCTATTCAACGAATATAATTTGTCATTCCTTTGATTTTAATTTAACATTAAAGCAGACTATTCACTTTGAATTTTACGTATGTCATTGTTCTCCACTTCAGTAGTCAACAAGTCTAAGTTTGGGAGTAAACTTTAATAACTCACTTAAGAATAACTGCTTGGTCCCCGAACTTAGGTTGGTTACACGAATGTCGATGTTGGCAACACTGGAACTGTTAAATAATAGGTACTAGTTATAATAAATGCTTGAATGCCTTGTATGTAGGATTGAAGAGTTTGTAGCGCAGTATGGTAGATGGCAGTTTTTCGTGTACAATCGAGTCTCGAGAAGTATTTAAAAATGGCGGTATCAGCAGTATTTAGTCGTGATCGACTTGGGTCACAGTGCTAATCACGTCCGTAATCTATCGTTTTGGCCGACATAAGACTCAACTTCTTCTGCATAGAAAGCGATGGAGGCAAGGCATACGCTTAAGATCCAGCTTATCCAGTGATGATTCCGTATTCAATTTTGTTAATTATTTTGCGTTGTCTCCCACCAGTCCACTCAAAGGTTGTCTGGATAAGATCGCTTTTTAGGCATAAGACCGCCTTTTGTCTACCACTCTAAGTATTAATTGTGTGATAGTTGCTCCTTTTTGTGAATTATTTACTATTGGTGAACAAAGAAGAATATTGTATTGTACCTATCTGGTATGGACTCTGATCCAGTTAGCGTGAAAGTTATCTTAGTAAGGGAAACGATACTACTGTTTTTCCATACCTGTGTATCCAGGTACCAGCAAACCTTCAAGGCCATGGGTGTCATCTTTGAACCCGACTTACAGCCAACCCTTGTTAGCGGTCTCAGGATAAGCCTTTGTCGACCAATACACCCGACCAACCTTGTTTTGTTTATCGATTTTAGTAAATAATACTTCATTATTTTCCCGGTTTTGGGCTAAGCCAAGGACTGTTGTTGGATAATAAAGACATGCTCTTTGGGTTATTTAGATTGGAGATTGGCATCACAACCTGAATTAGTTATACGAGCTTTGCTTTTACTATTAATCCACATCAACTTATATAATCTGTAATCGTAAGTACTAACTTTGTAAGTAAGACCTTTGTAGCAGACTGTGGTCGATATGTTGTTAGACATGAATGACAAAAAAACGGTGAAGTATTAGTTAGAGACTACCCGCGTATTCGTATAAACGTGATTCAAATCTAATTTTTTTTAAATATTTAATGGCTTTCTCCCTTTGCCATAGCAATGGGAATTCTGCCTATGACGACGTTTCACACTTTTTTATTAGGTATAATAAAATATAGGCAACGTTGTTCGGTAAAGGCCTTGCTGATTGTAAGGTGATAGCCTCCCTACAAACACGTGGGCGGCCGGGGCCCCGGATAACCTTTCGTTCGACTAAAGCGTGGTTACGCGCATTTTGAGACTAATTCTTCATTAGCTGCCACTTGTTCGTTAGATCACCGCACAATAGGCTATCAATATTACACACTGAACTACGTAAATGAGCAAAATACAAAGAACTACTCTAAAGACGCCGCCGCCATCTTGAGCTCAAACGATTATCCAAATCTAATTTAACTAAATTATCGTTTGCTCTTCTCTGTCACTATGACAGCTGGGTTTGTTAGAAACAGACAAAACATAATATAACTAAAGGAGGTTTGAAACACGTTTATGAATAAGCGAGTTAGTTAATAGGATTAGATTATTTAGTATGAAATGATACCACAAAATAATACAAACAGTAAAGACTATATGCTAGACAGGTCCTGCCGGTCTAACTAGGCTATAAAAAAAATTCTAAATCGTTTATTTCCTGTAATTTTGACATATATTATAACGGATAATCGTTTGATCTCAAGATGGCGGCGACGTATTTAGAGTACCTAGTTCTTTGTTTTTTGCTCATTTACGTAGTTCAGTGTGTAATATTGATAGTTTATTGTGCGGTGATCTAACGAACAAGTGGCAGCTAATGAAGAATTAGTCTCAAAACGCGCGTAACCACGCTTTAGTCGAACGAACGGTTATCCGGGGTCCCGGCCGCCCACGTGTTTGTAGGGAGGCTATCACCTTACAACCAGCAAGGCCTTTACCGAACAACGTTGCCTATATTTTATTGTAACTAATAAAAAAGTGTGAAACGTCGTCATTGGCAGAATTCCCATTGCTATGACAAAGCGAGAAAGCCATTAAACATAAAAAATATACATATATTATAATATAACTATGAACTGCCTCTGAGAAACTTTGAATCAATTCCTTTCTGCTGTTATTGTGTGATTGAGGCATAAACATTCACAATTTATAATGAAAAAAAAAATAGAAGTTATATATTTTGTAACCCAGTAGGTACTGGTAATATTAGCAGCAACTTATTTTGTTAGACCTTCAACCCAGCATTAATCTAACTCAACTAACCATCTGCGGCGCAGGAGCCACCGTCCCCAAGGCGGCGCTAATACTGATTCTACCCTGGCTAGATATATTCACAATTTATACGCGAGCGTATGACTTCGGTTCAGGAGAACCAGGATACTAAGATACATAACTAGGTACTACTATGCTATGGCAATGTAACTATGCTGATAATTAAGGTGATGCAGATGATGGTGAATAAGGTGATGAAAGTGCGCAGGATACTGTCGCCACACGCTCGTGCTAACCGTGCTGGAAAATATCTAAGGTCGTCGATATAGCTTGGAGATGCCAGACATAAGTAGCCGTGTGCGGGGCTCGTTGAACAAGAACTTACTTTCAGCTGGGTGAGAAAGGTTTTCCGTGACGATCGAGAACAAGAAATACAAGCAGAGAAGGGAAAAAAGAAGACAAACGGAAGACTGATAATCTGGTCAATGTCCCAGAGACTATATTGTTAGATGAGGGCAGTGTACCTAATAGTCGATCGATGTGGAGATTAAGGGGGCCCACCGACTATGAGTCCGCCTGACGATATCGGCCTGTCAGTTAGAACAAAAATTTTACAGCTCCGAACAACTGACTGGCCAATATCATCAGGCCGACTTATAGTGGGTGGGCCCCATGAGGAAGAAGACATCTTTAGGTGTGTTATTACATCAGTCACCAGATCCATAACAAATGATGAAGAATTATTAAGCTAAACCGGAGATTCCACTAATACTAGTTATTCTGAGCCCCTGACTAGCGTGCACTCGGCTAGGGATAGAATGACATCTTTGAATTAAATCAAGAGATATTAGTGAGGGTTAGGAATCATTACATTTAACGAGCTGGATAACGTCGTTGGATTTTATTTTCTGGTAACTATAGAGGGAATTTGCGGACAGAGTCAATTTTATGATGAGCTTACTAAGTTTGGGCTGCATTAACCAAATTGATTGAAGGGGTCAAAGTTAAAAATTTGTATGCTTTCGTCAGTACCTACATAAGTTACATAACCTAGATCTTATAAAGTGAATAGTTAGTAATTGCCTTTATTATAAATCTTGGATGACACAAAGAGTAATTAAACATGGTAAATACATACCTTTATTCGATTACTTTATGAAGTTATATCGAAAGAGCGAGTGTATTGTATTGTACCTAACGAATTGAAGCTGACTAGCGGGTACGTCCGCCATTTTGAAGTATTTTAGTTTTTGATACTATTTTCTACGATAGTTATAGTAAAAAATATCTGATCTTTTAAATTTTGTAATATTATAGTTGAAGTTTGGTTTTGTAATTTTCATGGAGTTAGGAAAAGGGTCACTTTATCGATAATTCAATAAAACGAAGGTATATTTACAGTCTAAACTGTCTTTGTGTGTCTTATATACAGGGTGGAAAGATAAGTCGGGCCCTGGAGGGAAATTACCTTAAAACGTTGAGATAGCTCAATTAACTGAAAGGAAACATTCTTTTATTTTTAAAAAGTGACATATCTGCATTTACAAATTTTCGAGAAAATGTACAATTCACAAAAAAACTACTCATTTTGTATTTTTTGTCAAAAACTATGTTTATGACAATTCATGACAAACGATCCTATTTCCAACAAGAATACAAACTTTTTAATACCAACCAAATTTACGGCACAAGAGAACCCATAAATAATGAAAAAAGAAAAATCATACAATTTTAGTATCGAAAAAAGGGAAAATTAGAAAAAAAATCTGTGAATGCAGTTTTACTTTTTAGGAAAAATAAAGGAATGATTCCTTTCAGTGTATTGAGCTATCTCAACGTTTTAAGGTAGTTTCCCTCCAGGGTCCGACTTATCTTTCCACCCTGTATATTATATATCAAAATAAAACTGTACCATAATTGATTTACTGTGGACATTCTATTTAAAATTGATAATGAAAGGAATTTTGTGCAAGCTTCAACTCCCAAACATTCTCATCAAAATGGAAACCCATGGATTCGTAATAGACTGCACCGGACACATCCAGCGGTCTCTATGTGCCGCATAAACAATGACGCGTCCGCCAGACGCCGCGATCGCATGCCACAACAAACTTTGTAATCTTTTTAACTTTCTCCAAGAGCAACGGAACACATTCGTTTCAGCCACGTAGTAAATTTTATTTTCGCCGAGATCAGACGTTATGGCGGGGAAGTTGTGGGGATAGGGGAAAAGATATTTCATTTGCTACTTTGGAACGTTTTTCCTGTAGTAAAAATATTTACCAACGGAGTTTATTGTTTGATAAGTTAACGTTACATTCACTGAATTCTGTTTTTGTGTATGGTATCCTTTACAAACTTCCGTGAATCGAACGATAAAACAAGTGTTGTTGTCAGAAGTACCAATAAAATATAACCGTATTTACGTGCGTTAAAATTTCAGGAATACAGTACCTAATTTAATTTCGGGTTTACGTTACATTGGACTAATCATAAAGTAAGTATTAACTACGAGCATCAACCAAATTAAATTGATCTCTACATAGCCCAATAATTATAGACTAATTAGATACTAATGTTACATAATATCGAGAGCAATTAAAACCCTCTAGTTAGTTTGCTACACTATCCTTATTATGATAACACTGCCAGTTATTCATCGGTGGAGGTCTGAGTATCAGGTCAGCAAAACTTTTCAGTTGGAAAAAAGAAATACCAATGTACGCATACATATAAAAAATTGTCTCATTTATATCATTACTAAGTCAATGCGCACAATACAATACAATACAATATTCTTTATTGCACCAAAAATAAAAAAAATACAGTAATAAAAAGTTTAGAATCTATATACATAGGTAGCAACAGGCAGGATAGGGGTTATGTTAATATTAAAACCAAAAATATTGCGTATACAAAAACAGTAGACGAATAACTATGAATGTAGTTCACTTGGCCCTACTTTCTTAATAATATATACTTAATTAATGGGTAATTATTACCCATGATTTCATGGATATGGTAGTTGTTAAGGAGGTTGCAACTTTGAAGAGTTGTTTCTCGAGAACTATGAGGTATTTGTAAACTTAATTAGGCTCATTATATTGCAAACATAGTCTTCTATAAAATGTCTTTGGGAAGTTTTTCCGTAACATACGTTATTTCTTAGAAAAAATGTTAGAAACCAAAAATAACTCGAAGTTTTTGTGTTTTTTAGAGGTCAGAAACTCTGGTCTAACATAAGTGTTTAATCACTATTAACATATAAAAATCAGCATACAATACTTCAAATATAGGTACACGAGATCATAGATAAATGAGTAGATAGATTGCTAACTCCATACATAGCAAAACTACTAATTAAATAATAAGTCGTATGGGAGGTATAGTTAAACTCATTTTTACTAAGTTTTAAGCACACTTAAATCGTAATACGTATTAAGCTGTAATCTTTTGAATAATAACTTTTAGCAAAGCTCGCTTTAAACTTATTATATATACGCATTTAGCCATGTATGGAGAGAACACTCTAGGTACTTAATTCTCTTTGACGAGATGTACACGAGTATGTATACTACGACACTGTATCTGACAATTTACGCCGCAGTGTGGAACGCCTAAGTTTGTTTGTTCGTTAACAATGTAACAGTTTTGTTTTAGAATTAAGTGCAACTTTCGCTTTAAAAATGCAGCAGTTGAGCAGGAGTTTGCACTGGACAAACTTTTCAATTACCCCGTACCCTACTTGTGGCAAATGGGCGTATCTTATTGTCTTAATCGTGTTTTATACGACGTTTCGGTTTCGAAGGGTAGTCAGCAACTTGAGCTGCTATTGTGAAAGTTGATCATTAGAGGATTAAGTTATCGTCCTCCTTTTTTGCTTCGACGTACAGTCTGCGGTTGGAGTGTCCTTAGTTTAAGCCTTATGTTTGTGTATTAACTTTGTCTCGAGTTACTTAAATATAAAAACCATGCTAACTCTTACAGCGGTAAATGTAGAACTTCCATATTTCCAGTCTTCTCCTTGCGTTTGTCCCGGGTTGGGGTCCGGTTGACAACCTAATCCCATGAATTGGCGTAGGTTTTTACAAAAGCGACTGCCATCTGACCTGCCAACCCAGAGAGAAACTAGGCCTTATCGGGAATAGGTCCGGTTTCCTTACGGTCAAACATTTTTCTAGAGCTTGACTCAGAATCGTTTGTATTATATTATCTTTAACAAAAATATCAAAATAGAATGGGGAATGCCGGTGAAATTTTTCTGTTCCAGATTCCGTACAATGAGAAAAAAGGACACATACAATAAGAGAAAGAGACAGAAGATTAATGGTCCTTACAGCATTTTATTTTAGAGTATTTCAGAAACCGGTGGATTTCAATATCGGAACAATTAGTGACAAAAAATTTAGTCATTTTAGCCTATATAAATGCTTCGCGCCATACCTATAAGTTCAAAATCTGTAAGAATGAACTTTTGACATTTGAGTCATGACGTAATTAGTGATGAGGCTAAGACGTATCGTTTGTCAAATTTAGCGATTATTAATTAATCATTCGAATCGATATTACTACAACCGATTTTTTCTTGCTATATGCCTATATATTCTCAAATTAATAATTGTTATCTACTAATTATGTATGACATAATAATATTTCCACAATTAATATTTGTTAAGAAAGTTTTATGATGTTCCATTTTTAACATCATACTTCACTTTATTTTCATTTAGTTTTTGTTTTTATTTATTATTCTATATTAGGCAATAATGATTACATAATCGATTTTTATCGACTTAAGGAAATGTTATATGAATCGGAACAGCACCATGTGGTGACAACACTAAATTTAAAAACAAAAAGACGTAGACCGTAACTGTTTGCATGCTAAATTGTTATTATAAAAAATTCAATAACTAAGATATGAAAAAATTTAACATTCATTAAGCTATGTTTATTAAAAGTGAATTATTAGGTTTACATACATGACAAGCTTTAATATCGTTATAGGATTTTGTTTATAATTTCAAAGTGTCTTGCGCGTTTACGTTCTACGGGTGTTGCGATGTGTTAAAAGTTCATTCTTACAGATTTTGAACTTTAGTGACAAATTTAGCTTATCTAAGGACCAACGCTGGAGATGTCACTTTGACAGTTGCCTTCACCGTTACCATTTTGTTGTATGTGGTATTTAAATGCACATTGAGCATTGGCACATCATCGTAACTTTCCACTATTTTATTTAATGAACGATTACGTTAAAAACTTTTAATTTTCTCGATAAAAGTACCGATTAACAAAACAAAGCAAGAACACTTGAAGAGCTAAGAGCCGAGTAAAAACTTTCGTTCTCAAGGTGCGGAAAAGGGCGATCTTCATTTCGTTCAATTAAGTTCCCGAAATAAACTGGTATCTCCATCCCCTGTCAAAGGAAAAATTGGAAGTGGTTCGCGGGCCCGCGCTAATCTCCTTTCATTTATATGCGCAGGAGCCTGGAATTGTCAGCTAATTAAAAAGAGTCGCCTTTGTCATGCAGATACGTCGGTGCGCAATCAAAGTCCTCATCTCATCAAACCCTTTAAATAAATAATTTCCCTGGGCCGCTGTTCTCTCGCAGTTTTTGAAGCGATTTAGAGAGGGAATTACTTTTCCTTGTGTAAAAGGATATTGTTACTGAACAAACGACCGTCTTAGCTTTTAAGGTTATTACACAACACGGGTGCAGCCCCAGTCAATAATATATCACCTTTATGTTCACAAGGTGTTTAAAAATTGTTTGGCATACATTTACTTGTCCGAAATGCTTTTCGCATAACAGACCTGGCATAATCGGTTTTAGACGAATGATAATGTAGCAGAAACCTTATTTCGTATAATTCACAACATGGCGAATATCTTTTTGTCCGCAAATGATCTAGCATACCACTGTTGTAGCCGAATGTTATTACGCATAAACTTGATAAGCATAATTGTATTTGGCATAATTTTCACAATCCGAAAGTTTTTTAGCGTACACCGAAGCAACCAAACGCTGCGAAAAAAGGGGGTTAGGTCAGGTTAAAACTGTGATCTCAACGGGAATGCACTTCTGCGTTTGGGTTAGGTTAGGTTAGAACTGCGACCTCAATAAAAAAACTGCTACGAAAAAGTGGGTTAGGTTAGGTTAGAACTCTGACCTCAACACAAATGTACTTCTGCGTTTGGGTTATGTTAGAATAGAACTGCGACCTCAACAAAAAAAACCTCTACGAAAAAGTGGGTTAGGTTGGGTTAGAAATGTGATATCATCAGAAACGCACTGTTACGAGAAAGTAGGAGTGACATTTGAATGATGCAATTTGGCCCTAATACTATTTGCCAAACAAAACTCGGCAACATAATTTTCGTCAAATAAATTTTATGCTCTTACACTTATGCCTAAATAAGATTCGGAATATTGACTTTATGAACCAGTAATATTCGGACCAATAAAAATCTGCCAAAGCCAATTATGCTTAACATAAGTATGCGAAAACAGTTTATGGGTAAGGCTAATTATGATCATGTCGATTATGCACAATATAAATATGACTACAATTATTATGCGAAAACAGGGTGAACCGTAATGAATAGGTTTATTAAGACTAAATTTAGTAGCTACTAAAAGCCGGGTTCTAATTTCTTATTCAAAAGTATATTCTTTCTTCATCCGATTTTGACATCTGTTTAACATAAATTGGATAACCAATTGAGAAGAAGAGAAGGATAATCTGAATAAGCCAAACGTCACTTGACAAAGCTAATCCTGTTCAATATAAAGTTAAAATCAAAACAACAAATTCACTCGGTACATATTTTTTATAGTATTAGTATTCGTAGTGTTGATTTGATTCGAAATTAATACCAACAAATTATATTATAGGTAATATTTATAGGTACTTCAAGCTACTGTGAGATAAAAAAAGTTTTTATATGTACCTACCTATTTGGATTTTAAGTGTCAATTTTCTAGAACTACAGGCATGTGGTGCACTCTCGATTGGAATTCGACAGTCGAGGCATTCTCGCTTTGCTCGCTCAACTCGCGCGCGATTTGTGGTTGCGACATGTTGCGACCACACACTCGCTTGTGATAAAGGCTTCGAATGAATGTAGCTAAAGTACTATTTTTAATTGAATGAAGTAGCTTGACACCACTTGATATGCCTTTGTAATGGACAGGACCTGTCAGATTACTTCACTCAATTAAAAAAATAGGTACTAGTTTAAATAGTATGTCTTTTGTGTATGAGAGGAATTCGGGATTAATTCTATAATTTAATATATGTATTGGGTTTTGACGAGCTTATTGTGATAATTATGCTGATTCTTTATTGAGAATTTCGATGTTCTGATAAGTTAGTGTTGGGATACAGACCTACAAATCCAACACGTAAAGGCTCTTTAGAGATTTTTGCTATGAATTTGCTAATTTTACTTATTATACTAAAGACTATTTGTATCTCCAAAAAGTGATCGACAGATTTAGGATTTAGTTGGTTCTGGTTTTCTGCGATGAGTTTAAAATAATTATATTTTTTGTGGAATACGCACTCTGGTGAATAAAGCAGCAAAAAGACACAATTTACTTGATTTTATCTCATGAAATTGAATAAAACATTTCATTAGGTAGGTACAATATTTTTATCTTCTTTGTAACACCGCGCCGCCATTTCAAATATCTCATTAAGATCGGGACTCAATATAAGCTATAAGGCATCGCTTTTCTGCAATTTTACAAGCCACTGGCTGCGCAAATGAACAGTTAGCCAGTCTTGTGACGGGATGTCAAATTGATTCAGGCAAAAGATTCTTTGCTCTTTCTGTGTTTCTAAGTTCAAGATGAATTATTGTAATTTATTTGTTTTGATCAGATTTCAAAACATATAAGGATGGATATTATAGGGTATATAAGCAGCAAAGACTGAAAACAGAAAAAAATTATTTACGAGTATTTCAACGCCATTTCTCTATGTACATTTTATTTCACTTCCAACCACTAAAATTTAAGTAAATCGCTTACAAACAAAAGCTAATCTGGCCGAAACGTGATGAATGAATAAAGTACGAGTCGAGTCGAGTCGAGTCGAGTCGAGTCGAGTTGAGTCGAGTGATGTAAATAAATGCAAAAACTCGTGCCACAGGTTGTACTGGTAACGTTTTTATGAGGTTGCGGAGTGTTTTGTACCACGGGCTGAGTTTTCTTTTTTCATGACAGCTCGTCATATAACATGGCATAGTTTTTTTAAATACCACGACGGTAGCAAACAAGCATACGGCCCGCCTGATGGTAAGGAGTACCCGTAGCCTATGGACGCCTGCAACTCAAGAGGATTCACATGCGCGTTGCCTACTCCCTTTTTGAAGAACCTCATACTGTAGCCTTCTGGGTAAAACCTCGGCAGGAAGTTCATGCCACAGCTGGATAGTATTATGTGGCATAGTTGTTGATTTCGTAACATAGCGGACAATTTTCAAGACATGCAGCTTTTATCTCTCTGTATAGGTACAGTAGGTATCCATCAGATATATCGGAGCGGCCAAGGTGGTCACAAATTTTTGAACAACGCCTCTATTGTCAAGGCGATAAAGTGCATGTTCAGATATTAGTGAGCACCTTGGCCGGCCCGATATATCTGATGGCGGCTGTACAATGACACAGGAGCCTCACCTAGCGCTTCTTATTCGTACCTTGTAAGTGGCTGCGAATCGAATTTGAGGCATACAGAACAGATATGATGGTTGCCATTTTACCGCCTACCACGTCATGCGTCACTTTCGCACTCACTTGTTAGAACGTGACAGCTATGGTGACAGGCGATGAAAAACCAACCATCTCTAGACTAGCAGAGCTCAATATGTACTTTGCGATCGTGTTGTCAAAGGAAAGTGCTAAGTAAAACGGTAGAATGTGTACATATTGAACTTGGATAAATGTAAAATTTGTGTGCTGAGGTGAAATGTTGAAAAATAAACGAAATTAAAATAATGATTTTGGTTTAGGGTTGTGTAAAAGTCAAATTTTGGTGGCAAAGCACAGGCTTTAACTTTTACCTACTGAGTAAGAGTAACATATAATACTTAAAAAATGTGTTTAATTAATTTTATAATTAAGGTAAATAAATCTTATCTAATAGATTATAATGTTATTTCTCTTCCACGGGACAGGCCTTGCTTAGTGTGGAGGTCAGTAAAAAGCACAGACCTAGTATAGAATAGATTTATTGACAATGATCAAAAGTGTGGCAAGAAATGAAATGCAAGTGTGTGGGTAAATTGTCTATGTGAGTGTAAAAATAGTGCAGACAAGTACAACAGGTTAATTATCTATCGACATTGGACTTTTTTATCGATTAGATGCACCAATATTTATAAGTATTCATATTTTACGCTAAACGGCATGTTAGAATTCGTAAAATCATAATGTATATCTAATTTGATGACTTACTATATAATTAAGTCTGTGTTTGACGTATTAACCAATTTAAACCCCAACTAACGGCCTAGCGCCTAAAATATCGTTGATTGTCCATTGCAACAGGTGCAATTTGTCGCTTTTGTATTTGAACTTGGATATCGACACTATTTTTTATCGAACAGATATCGATATAAGTTCCTGTGACGTTTTGTCAATCCCTAGCGTAGAATAACAGTTTCCATTTTTACACAAAATAATCTTGAATATTAACTTTAATGATAAAATATTACCACACAAAGAAAGAAACACTAATATTCTATTGTATTTATTTTGCTATCAAGATTTATTTTGCTAATTCGGTAAAATATGGTTTCAAAGACATCGATCGGAATATCATATTTGCCTGTGAAATGAGTAATTTCCTGGGTTTTTCTTGTGTTTAATGTTGGAATCAGGTACACAATACGATACCACGTTTCTGCGTTTTAATTTCAAGTGATTTTGTTCTGGATTGTTTGATATTTTACGCGATAAAATAATGTGAGCTGTCGCGACGGTGGTGTTTGTGGTGTTTTCTGAAAGTCAAAAGTTGGAACACTTGTGTATCTCTTTCGCACTAGTGGAATGTGCGAAAGAGATGCACAAGTGTATATGTGCATATGCGCTATTGCGCACTTCATGTCTCTTTAAGCGTACACGGAGAGAAATTTTTACTAGAAACAAGTAAAAAATAGTAATTCCCAGGACAAGTAAACAATTTACTAAAAACAAGTAAACGTTTACCAAAAACAAATAGACGCTTCCCTGTTTTTAGTAAAGTTTAGTTGTTTTTAGTAAATGTGTACTTGTTTTTAGTAAAAGTTTCCTTGTTTTTAGTAAACGTTTACTTGTCCTGGGAATGACTATTTTTTACTTATTTCTAGTAAATTTTTTCTCTCCGTGTAAGCGCCATTTTAGCTCTGTGGTAAAAAGTGTACCCCTCTGTATCTTTTTGATAATAAACAATTTTAATTTTTAATTTAAGAAAATGTCCTTGAGCTCTAAGTCATCTAACATGACAATATATCACGATATTCACAGGCTGTTCAGTTGCAACCTATTAAAAATTGAGTACTGCCGATAAAGTTGCCTATTTCAATTTGGAACTCTGATTTTATAAGCCAACAACAATATCTCCTAATGGCCTCTACAATCGGCACAATTTTGACACAAAACTCGCGCGCGATTTCGAGACATTGCTGTCTAGGTAGGTGCAACGAAATCAATAGATGGATTAAAAGCCGCAATGTATTAAAAATCGCAGGTGACTTACGTTTGTAGAGGCTTTAAGGCGATGTCACACTGGCGCCGCAACCGCATGGGGCAACGGTGTGCGAGCGAGACCACGCTATACATATGCAGAGCGCCATCTCGCTCGCGCACCGGCGCCGCATGCGGAAACCGCAGCAGTGCGAAAGCCGCCTAACTTATTGCCAGAAACGTCTACTGCGAATCGATATTCATTAGCTTAGGCTTCTACAGTAAACAAGCTGTCTGTGGACTATCGTAGATACAAATATGTGACCGTATATGAAACTTATGGCATCGGGATAAGGTCTAGCAATGGTTTGTTACTTAAGTATGTTGCTCAAGGAGATTGGAGCCAATAGAGTTTGCATGTAGAGAATCAAAATTTGAAGCGCGAAATGCAACTTTATGATATCGCGTTGGAAAAGCTGCCCAAGTTTATTTGCTTGATCGTATTAACTTGACAGTAGTTGCTCAAACGATTTCGTAGATACTATACAATTTTCAGTAGTATGCAATAGCCACCGTGCAGGTCAGGATTTCGTCTCAAATAAAACTTCAATTTTTTTTTCATAACTCTCACAAAAGACTACTACTTCTAGACTAGCCAAAGTAGTGAGGTGGAAATCGTTTACAAATAAATAAATAAAAGTTCTATCGTAAAAACCTGTAGGTGATATATTATTGATCGGTACTCTACTGGTTTACAAGGTAGTACCAAACAGAGCAGCGCAAAAGTGGTTGAATATATGGAAGCTCAAGAAATGCAAGATTTCTATAAATTGGTACAACTTATGTTAAACTTAATCTTATTGCCCGCGCTTAACCTTAAATCTGCTGATTCTTAAAAAAGCTCCCGAATACTACCCGACTTTTAGAAATTGCAAGAATCAATACATAAATAAGTTTCTTTCGCAACAAGTCTGCAGAGAGAGACAAAGCACAAGTGAATAACACTTTTCTTCAACTGGGTAAAGGAGATGCGAAGTCTATAGTTTCTTATATCGTTGGTTTTGCCACCAGTACTACGGTGATGGGCCAGCGAGTGGGTTTGCGTGTAATCGCCGCTCAACAGCCGGCATTTGCATACCGTCACACCGGCCATGGTTATCATTGTCGTAAATGGTTTCTTACGTCTATGACGCTGGGGCCACGCTTAGCGCGTTCGCCCGAATATTCGTGTTGCGTCTCTTTCTTAATGTCCCATAATATTTTAATTTTAATAAACTTTTCTTCAACCGGGTAAAGGAGACGCAAACTCTATCGTTTCTTATATCGTTGGTGTTGCCGCTAGTAGGTACTACTGTGATGGGCCAGCGAGTGGGTTTGCGTGTAATCGCCGCTCAACAGCCGGCATTTGCATACCGTCACACCAACCATGGTTAATTACACACAATCTACTGCCATATTCGGCTTCAATGGTTTTCAAACGATCATGTTGGACCATATTTGCCGTAAATGGTTTCTTAGGGGGCCCACCGACTATCAGTCCGCTTGACGATATCGGCCTGTCAGTTAGAACAAAAATTTGACAGCTCCGAACAACTGACAGGCCAAAATCGTCAGGCCGACTGATAGTGGGTGGGCCCCATTACATTTATGACGCTGGGACCATGCTTAGCGAATTCGACCAAATATTCGCGTTGCGTCTCTTTCTTATTTTATAGTAAAGATAGATATATAACACGGATATTCGACCGAATCCCTGATAATGTGGCCGTAGCATTAAGGTGTTGTTAACTCTCAACGATCTCCAAATTGACGTTGCTTAATAGTATTTTGTGCAACAGTTACATAATGAGGGTTCTTAAGATTCGAGGGTCGAAGTTACAAAATGAGGCGAAGCCGAATTTTGTAAAAACAGACCCGAGAATTTTAAGAACCCTTATTATGTACCGTTGCACACAATAGTTTTTATACGAGTGCTTAAGCAAGCCGGTAAGAATTGAGTTCGACGAAAGCCGTGCACAACCTACTGCTTCTATGTAATTGAGTAACTTCGATCTCCCGGTGGATTGTGCCGGCGGCGACACGCAATGCGGGGCCCGACGACAGTTTCACAATATTGTATGGAAATCCTTTCTGTCATTGTTATGGATGCTACAATATGCGACCATAGAAGCTCTATCAAAAAGTATGCGCTAGTAGTTCCGCCACCACAATCTCAATTCGAGTATTACAGTCGCCGAGTATAAAAACAGTATTTGAACACGTGTCAGGTCAGGTATAGTAAGATTTTTTTAAGATGTCCGAATTTTAGGAAGGAATATCTGGTAAGATTCGGACATCTTAAAAAAATACTACAATACTAAACTAGTGTTTTTAGTTTTTTAGGAAAGCATATCTCACTTATATAAAACAGGTCACTCGTATTATACAGGATGGATTTTCTTTTTACTGCTACGTGAAAATGGTCTTAGAAGACCTTCCCTCTATTTCAAATTAATGAAGGATAGCATTTACAGATGTTGGAAAAAACATACAGGGTGCAAAAAAAGGTCACTTTTGACAAACTTTTTTTTTGATGCCATTTGATCCCATTCCTATCCAGGATCAAAAGCTTGTATAGGACCAAAAAAAATTTCCGGCTAGAAAAACCACAAATCGAAGGAATACTTTTTCCATACACTTTGTACGAAAATGAAAACTTTTTTTAACATGCAATTTTTTTAAGCCAATTGATTCCATTCCTATTCAGTATCAATAGTTTCTATGGGGTCAACTCACGGTAATGTACCAAACAGCCACAAATTAAAGTACAAAAATGTTAGGTTACAAAATGTACTGAGATGACAGGTGTCAAAAGTAATTTCATAGGTTAACATAATAATAATGCAGTATTGACCAAAAAAATGTTGTATAAACGAAGTGCTTCAGTTTATAAATGTGTTAGACGTTAATAAAGAGGGGCTCAGCGGGCTTTAACGCAAATGGGCCCGCGAATTCGGTTAATTAATAAAGATTTTGTGCCCATCAGCCGGCAGTACTTTCCGTGCCAGAAGGATACTGATGAAAAAAAGATCAGGAGAGATTTTTCTTTTTTTTTACAGAAAATGTCGCGATTTTTGTAGAAAACTGGACGTATTCGTGTTGCATAACTGGACGCATGTCCACTGCAATGCGTTTCGAGCAACAAAACGTGTCAACCGCCTACACTGTTGTTCTATTTTTTTTATGTGGCCTCATTTCAAGCATACGGTTTAAATGGTTTTTATAGCGCGCTTCTTCTAGCGCTAACCGTAGTTCGTAGCAAGTAAAAATGCGTAAATATGCAGAAAAAATGGTCTGTAGACCATAGTACAGTCAGCAGGAGAAAGGTTGTTTTAACAAATCCTATGAATTCGGTAAGCACATCATTGGCTTACCCAAAGGAAAGCGCTTACCGAATCGAAAACCCCCAATGAAGTTACCCTATCAAGTGTTTTAAGAATACGACCACGCTATTGTAAACTCTATCGTTAAGACGTTTGATAGGGAAACCATATTGAATATGGTTACCCCTATTAAAACGGTTGCCGTAACGATAGGGTAACTACAATGATCGGGTAACCCTATCGATAGGGTAACCCTATCATTGGATCATCCTATCGAAAAGATTAATCAAATGAAGGGGTTCTCCATTCCCTGGCAGGCATGTCGTAATAACGATTACTCTAGCTAACATACGCATATGCAACCTTCAATAGTATTTAACTAGTTAATTGTGCAACTGAGAACCTAAACAACACAAAGGTTTCTTACAATAAGCCAAAACCTTCTTTGTACTAAAACAACGTCTCTACATTGAAAGTACCTTTTTTAAACAAGCAGTCCTACAATTTAAAATCGCCGGTCCAAAAAGGATATTTTTAATTCCGTAAAGTTAAAAAAGGCCGTATTAGCAAAGCATCAAAGTCTAATTTGGAAGTGGAGTTGTAAAATAAGAAAGAGCTTTCGTAAAATAACTGGGTTGGTGAAAGAACTGTGGAGTGGTGGTTTCATTACGCGGGGCATTTGCATGTTATTCATTAGGTGCTGGGACGTCGAATAAATGCATAACGCCAACATGGAGGGTGTCAGTGCTGCTGTTTTAACCTTGGAGAAGCAACTAAAGAGAACTGCAGTGTTTGCAGGTATAGGGTTTTAGCAGCGTAGTTTTGTTTTAAAGCTCCTTTGTTTTTATTAGTACCTACCATGGACCATTTATCTAAACAGAATTTGTTCCCGCTATTCAGGCAGTCGCATTAGCGCCCTCTATCGCGTCACCGACGCAGTTGGACTGAGTTCCATACATTTTATTTGCCTGTCAAAATAATTCAACTTTTTATTACCTACAGATGTGGCTGCGGCATCTGATAATCAAAGGTATCTTGGATTGTATCTATTGTCTTTTTGTACAAATCGAATAGTACCTAAAGTTGTTTACATTGATACTCAGGACCGGTTGCACCGCAACCATCTGCTAACGTTATCGTCATCGTTAAACTTTGTTTGTTTGAAAAGATTGACAGTTTCTATGGGATGACAGCTGCGCTGCCATAGTACGTTGATCGGGTCGTTAGATGTGCATAGTGCAACCTGCCCTAAGTGTTTCATCGAATAAAGGTGACACTATTTTCAATGCTATACCTAAAATAAAGAAGTTTTTGCACCTGACGGGGACCATCTGCGGATGTATCATATCGCTCATATACGCTCGGGGATGGTATCCGCCACGTGTATCGTTAGATTAAAAAGGGCCTCCGCGCTATTGGCTTCGGCCCCACGCGGCCCTACCACAGGTCTAGGACCCCATGGTCCCGAGATATGGCAAAGGCATACAAATAATACCAGAATGTACTTTTAGTACCTTAGACAGATAAAAACGTGACAATAAAATATGATTTCCATAAGTATTTTAAATACAGTCTGGCGGTTTACTAACTTTTAGAGCGACTTAACAATGATATATTAGAGAGGGTAATTTATTTCTCTGGCTATTTACAAAACAAAAGTTTTAAGCTTACAGAGGCCGGTCCTTAGGTATGTTTTATTAATGAGATCCCTTTTATGGTATTTGTTCGAGTTTTATTACTTTTAGAGTGATTTGTTTGCCAGCCGAGCTTGTGCGAATACCGCTTACTATCTCCGCTTGTAAAAATAAATTTTAGGGTTTCCTACTTTTAAATACTCTGAAAGTTTGGACCTACTCAACCCCTACACGGCTGAAAGGATATCGATGATATTTAGCAAATTTTATCCGCCTGTGGAACTTGATTTTATTTTACGTAGTGCGATGCGTGTGGTGACCGAAGACCGAAGTCTAAAGGGCAACCGATTTTATGTTTATCAGTTACATAAGTATATGACATTGTTAATATTTATCCATTAAATTAAGAATATTATCTTGTAAGTAACCAGGAAAAAAAATTGGTATACAACATCTATATTAGGTAATTAAGGTCAACTAGGCGAATACCTTCAGTCGGCGAAGATCGGGTAGCAAGCAATACAGCAAATTTTGCATAGCTTTTTTTACGAAATGGTAAAACTGTTCTGATTTCGGGGTTTCCGACCGCCTTGCTGACGAGACATCGACTGACCGACTGGCCGACCGACGTACTCTTCTGAAAAAACGGACTTTTTAATGCAAAATTAGACACGACTGATGGTATTCACCGAGTTGACCTTAAGTCTAAAAAAATCTAATCTGGAAAACTATATTATACTTATAAGACTTCTCATTTCTGTACGAGATATGTAGAGACATACAGATACATTTGGCGTTGACGTACCTACGACGTACACTTATCTACTAATGAATAGTCTTGTCCCAAAGAGATGATTTGCTTGTCTTAATTGGGATTCTATTCATTCAGCTAAAATTAGCCTAAAACTTTATTTTTTGTAAGCATCTAACTAACTATAGGTAGAAAAAACTACCGACCGTATTTGCACAATCAAAATGTACAAAACGTTAATTATAAGAAACATAGAAGCGTAGTTATTTAAAATATGAGAACTTTCCTAGCCCGAAGCGCATCTTAATTAGATTTATAAAATAAATTAATTATACGCTACGTAATATTTGTAATTAAAATTGCTGGTGCCAGGCGTTTGCACAAAGCAAATGAATTTTCGAAAGAAAATGTGTCAGAATCTGGTGTAATTTATTCTGTCCATGTAACTGTTGATTGGGCCATACAAGTTACAGCCATGACCCAATCTGTTATGCAAATATTCTATGATAATAATTGACGTTTCCCTAAACGAAAAACAATTTATTTGCAAAGGCTACCCAAGCACGATGTTGCCAGCAAATGTGGAGCCAACTGGTTTACAAATGTCAAAGGTCTGTAACCGACTAAAATAAGGTAGCAATGCCGAATGTTTCTTTGAACTTCCGAGGCCTGGGAGTAAAACAAACAATACGAGAAAAATGAACAGTAATTTGAATAACAGCCAAAGGCTTTCGCATGTTGTATGTAGTAGCAGATATATGTGTAAAAATAAGGAAATTTCATAGTGAATGTAAATAAATAAATGATATTATTATTGAGAATCGCCAGGGAAATAACAAAAGTTAGTGTACGCGATTAAGTCCCGTTTTTATCAAAATAATAAATAAATCTTGGTGAATTTTATACCCGACAATAAGATTAAATGCGTAACAGACGCGAATGACGCTGCAATTGCTAAAAAAAAGAATCTCTATGGGTTTTCAAAACAGTATCGCTTTGAACCATAGACAACAAAGTTTGTAAGCTAGTAGAGTCCAAATAAAAAGACAGTTGGAATCAATTGTAATCTGAGGATTTTTGACCTCACTGCGATAAATAAAACAACAATTCTTTGGATTCATATACACTTTTCCGTTTAGATTGTAAAGGACAGGGAAATCATCATCATTCTCCTAGCGTCTGTCCTGGTCTTGCCACGGCTCAATTGAGCCTGAGGTCCACTCGGCAACCTAATCCCAGGAATGTACATAGACTCTAGTTTTTACGAAAGTGTCACCTGACCTTGCAAACCAGAGGGGAAACTAGGCCTTGTTGGGATTAGGTCCGGTTTCATTACCACGTTTTTCTTCATCGAAAAACGACTGGTAAATATCAGATGATATTTCGTACATAAGTTCCGAAAAACGCAGTGGTACGAGCTGGCCAGGCCACCAGCGCTCTTCCAGGCCACCAGCACTATTTAAGCGTAAAGTATAGGGAAATATTAAAAGAATATAAATTTCTTTTATTTCACAGGCACTAGATCTATAAAATAAAAATATGGTAATACGGGTTTACGAGGTAACGTGCAATGATCGGTGCACTTTTCATACCAAAGACTCTTACTTTATAAATATTTCATCCATCGCCTTGAAATATTCTCAAACATAATATAAAAATGACACGGCTTAGATGGAAATACGAATATCTCCAGCATGATCCGTATATGGTATACATGTGTGTACAATATGTTTTATGCGCGTAATAAAATCGAGATCGGATTGAAAGAGCGACGTCGGGACTCGATTGTTGCTCTGCGAACTCCACAATAGATATTGGGAACCTCAGAGTAAGTCTGAAGCATAGATATGACAGTTATAAAATACCACACATACAGATGTCCATTGTAATGACAAAATGAATTGTATATGTGTACGCTCATAGTGACTTGGGACTTGTCTTACAACTTCTGGATTGCCGGTCTAAAGTGCTACCAATAGTACCAATTACACCATACAGCAAACATTACAGTAAGGCAGCAGGCCAATGATGGATTTGTCATTATCACGAATGACATAATGTCGCATTGTTAACTTGACAATGTGGCTAAAATTTTCATACTCGTATGAACGATAACAATGGCGCTGACTGTCATTTTATATAAGCTTTTTTATTATGTCACGCAATCATGAAGCTTCAATAAACTAAGGCGATTATCGCACTGGCAACTGGCGACGGATCCGCATGCGGCGCCGGTGCACGAGCGAGATAGCGCTATACACATACAGAGCGCTATCTCGCTCGCGCACTGGCACCGCATGCGGATCCGTCGCCAGTGTGATAATCGCCTAACGGATGCTCTTGGAACGATAGGTATGACAGTGAAAACGTTATCCTTTGTCCTTGTCACAGTCTCACTTTTCACTTTTGGTACTTACCACTTACCTATAGATCTTAACTATAAAGGACTTTTTGGTATGTATTGATTCAAGTTTGGTTACGAATAGTATTGAATAAAATTTCAAATAAAATTAACCCCTTTCAGAAGTACTCCCATAATATTGATTAGCATAACACTTCGCACATACTACGTCCTAACTCTAGGTTAAGATTAGTTAACATAGATACAATAACGTGGACTTAATGGTTTTAAAAATATCATAAGTATCATAACTATCAAATAGTCAAACGAAATTAAACTTCATAAAATGTTCATAATATTGTCTACGGTTGCCGCGATAGTTATTCATGAAATAAAACAACTTTGAACGGATTATATCGCGTATACTGAATTTAAATTACATCCCGACGTTTCGAACACTTTACAGCGTTCGCTTATTCAGTATACGCGATATAATCCGTTCAAAGTTGTTTTATTTCATAAAATGTGCTAATAAAAAAGACTATGATAAAGATTTTTATACATGTTATTCTAGTCTTGCCTACATGCATGTGGCATCTCTACAATTATACTTAGTCTAAGGAAACGGAAGCAGATATAGCTACGGCTTCATATGAAACCTGTTGCGAGCGACCCGTGGTGTCTGGGGAGAGGTCAACTAAATATAGTAGGTACAGTCGACTACCTAGAGATGTATCCACTTTTGGACCTTATTACAACGCAATAAGGTGAAAAAGTGGATACATCTCTTTGTAGTCGACTGTACACGCCCAGGCCAGATTTTGCGGGTGGGGTTGGCAGTTAAAATCATTGCTGTTAATAAATAATATATGTGCTTGAGGAGTACGACCTTAGACCCTTAGACCTAATCAGTACTTTGTACAGTTTGCTGCAGAAGTAGGTAAACGAGCGAGGTGTTCAAAATTATCTACACATCTAATACATTCTTGAGTCCTGTCTTAGCAAAATTACATTTAAGTGGATGTTAACCAAGTTAGATATATGTATGAGTTGTAATACCTCCATACTTTTACATACATTTTCTTCACTAATGAAACTCAGTTTAACGGTTACTTAAATAACGCTTAAGCTCTTGAAGATTTTACAGCAGGCTAGGCTTATTCTGTAAGATTAGTCTTTGGGGTAGTTAAGTGCACCTGTAGCTGCAGGAGCAACTGTGCCTAGGTACTCTAAATAGGTATAATTCTAAAAGTAAGTAAATAATACGCGCAACGCAACTGATTTTAAAAAACGTTTCAAGATGGCTGATAGCATACCGTAACTAACCTACATAATTTAGTCGGTTTCATTGTTACCCTTCAAAGAGCGGTGGAGGGTAATAAACGTTTCTTTTGTATTTAGGGCATTTTGGAAGTAAGCAATAATCACAAGGGTGAGTCTATGATAAGGACAAACGATAATAGCGCCTTCTTTGTCATATCTATAGAAAGTGTAATAAGACCATCCCGTTCAAACTTGGTATTGTTATTACCATTGCAGGTCTAGGGATACTATGTATAATTGTAAATGCAGGGTTGGCCTTCCACTGAGACCACTTTTTCGTTTTGACTCTGCTATACGGTTTTATTAACACGTTTGCTGCCCACCATATACCTACAGTACTGCTTCCACGCCCCATACAAATTTACTGATCCCAACGGTGATGCTCATGGCAGCCAACGTGTTAACAGTAGGCGCAGTTTTTTAGGAGCACTTTTTTACCACGACAGTGGTAAACAAGCATATGGCCCGACTAGTAAGCAGTTACCGTAGCCTATGGACGCCTGTAACTCAAGAGTACTTACATGCGCGTTGCCTACCATTTAAAATGCACCTGTCCCAATTGGCCTGATATGAAAAGAGGCAGTAGGTACGATTTCAGTCCGTGATACATTCTTGCGTCATAATAAGGCTGGAGTCATAATAATTGAATGAAATTAGGTACACTCGCCATCAAATACTTATATCGGAGCAGCCACGGTACTCAAAAATATCTGAACAAGCACCTTATCGCCTTGACAATAAAGGCGTTGTTCAGACATTTGTGACCACCTCGGCCGCTCCGATATATATGATGGCGACAGTAGGTACTACAGGTAAAATATGGATCATATGAGGTCGATTAGCTGTGTAAAATTGTCCCCAAATAAACGAAATACGAATTTAGGCGTCTGAAAATAGTGAACATAAAGAAATACACTAGGACTGTTCAACCCGACCCTAGGAATGGACCCTAAATCGTCATATTAAGGTTGTATTTTATTTCTCTCACGTCACCCAAGGTGACTGGCATTGTCGTATAATATGGTAATAGAGGGTAGTGTGATTTGCGCTCATGAGATTCAATTTCACGCCGAGGTATGATTGACGGCGACATTATGCAGGTGTTCAGAATTTACGCAATTTACTGTTATAAGTTGGCTTTGCTTTTGCTGAATCTATTGTTTTACGCCTTGGCCACGAAAAGGTGCCGAGCGTTTCCACGCTCACGGCGTCAAGCGATATTTTCTAGTAAACTTAAATGTTCCGTGCGTTGACGCGTTGGTGCCGGGCGGGTAAAACGGGTTTCCTTATTACCGCCACGAAGATACGCTCCGATTTGAAGCGCGAATCTGAGTATAGAATACGAGTAATACTCTATAGGTAAATATTTCTGAGATTAAAAGTACTTTGTAAAGCTACCTGCTATAATATTTTTCACAATATCTGACGTAACTTTATTGTAGAGCCATAAGACCGGGTTACATATTTTTGCGGCTTTCGCTGTGCATGTTATTCATTATCATCATCATCATCTCAGCCACAAGACGTCCACTGCTGAACATAGGCCTCCCCTTTGGGCCTCCATAAGTATCGGTCGGAAGCGACTTGCATCCAGCGTCTTCCGGCGACCTTTATAAGGTCGTCTGTCCATCTTGTGGTGCATGTTATTATGGTGAGTGTATTTACATGTATCAATTAATTAGATGATGCTGATTGGTGTAAAGACATCGAGTTGTAGTCACGCTTTTTTAAATATACGTCACGTCATCCGCGTCGGTGATAGTGGACACAGAACCCACCAAGTGGCAAGTGGTCATCGTAGCTTATGCATGGCTGGAATTCCAGGGGTGTCACAGGCGTGTTGCTGACCCATTAAAACCCTGTACACTCTTTATTGAAGAAGCCCCATACCGCAGTCTCTCGATAAAACTTCGTTAAGGGAGTTTATCCCATAGCCACAGCTGCAGCTTTCGCGGGTGGTAATTCTTAAACACTTACACTGGTCCTCCG
Organism: Pammene fasciana; assembly: GCA_911728535.1. NCBI lineage: Eukaryota > Metazoa > Arthropoda > Insecta > Lepidoptera > Tortricidae > Pammene > Pammene fasciana. Next base: position 4,614,945 of record OU452289.1, read on the forward strand.
CTGAGGCGATGAGCACGATGAGTGTTGTGAATAGCTATAGGTATTGCCTATCAGCTATGTATTATTCAAACTGTTAAACTGGGACAAATGTTCGTCCTCAATACTTGGTTTTATATTCGTGGGATTTCTTTTATGGCGGTTTCGCGTTAGTAGGTAATATAACTAATTTGGATGCCCTATTTCGGGTTCATCTATAGTCTGAATCTGAGGCATTTCAGTCAGACACATAAGAAGCTAAGCGGACCAGGTGGTCAAAATTATCTGGGCACAACTTTATAAGAACAAGCGTGTGTTAAGGTTATTTTGAACACGTGACTCACTCAGCAAATTCGCTGCTGATATAAACCACTTATGCCTATGTATGTTATGTGCATGTAATCAAGGGCGTTCTTCTTTTTTTAACAGCCATCTGGATTGGATATTAAATAATGTGTTTTTTTATTAACATACGCATCTACAAAATTAGTTTTCGCTAATTAACGAAAACCTGTGTACAAATTTTGCTTGATTTTAATTTTATATTGTTAACAAATTGTTTTTGTCTCCGCTAAAAAGTACCACGTCGTCAAAATATGTTCTGAAAAATCATTTGTTACCTGTATGAAAATAAACTTTAATTAGCATCTTAAGATGCTAACAAAAGTGTCGGAAAACGATCAGGCAGGTAAATGTCTGCACATTATCTGTAACGAAAAAGAACGATCATAACCTCCATCAAATTTTTTGCTTCTTATGACTGTAGCATGCTACGTTCTACTACATACTACGGCGTATCATTAGCACGCGATGGACGGGGGGCCGTATTCTAACTTTAAAACACTTAAGAAACGATCCAACTTCAAAACAACTCCCGTGCATTAACAACGTAATACAACTAGCGCCTAAACGCCTGAATCAGAAATATCAGAATTTGCTTGAAAATTATTCCAATGCGACTCCAATACAACTTCAATATTGGTCAATTGTTTGTTGTGTGTTGGAGTTATGTTTGATATAGATTGTGTTTTTAATGTATTGTTTATGTATTTTAAAATTAGGATACGGCACCGGGTTAATAAATATATTTTTGATAGGCATACTAAATATATTAATACATTGGGCCGTAAGCTAACTACAAACACGTAAAGACACGATAGAACTCCAATGCATTAACTACGCAATGGTTATCGCTCTCCTGAAAAAGTTGATTTTATTTGACATCGAATAATATGAAACTGGAGGCGAGATATTATGTACAGTGTAACAAAGTAGGTCACATTGAAAATTAATATTTATTTTTTATTATAAAAGTAGGTATAATTGCTCCTCTACATGATGGCCCAGCGCTGGCCCAGCGCTGGGCCAGCGCAATGGCCATGCGCGCAACTACACGATGGCGACATTCAGTTGTGTTCTATACGTTTTCCAGGATGGACGTGGAAGCATTAGCCGCTGCAGCAATCTATCTATGCGCCATGTACCACCATTTTCTTAATGTACTCGTACACAATAATAAAGTTATTAATAAAAAATAGCCTAGAAGATGACGGATGATATTTATCCAATGCTTAAATTTAAATTTGGGTGCGGTTCACTTATCATACAAACAAAATTCATATTTTCAGTTAGCATACGCTTGAAAAGCATAATAAACGATTTTCATAACAACAAAATTCATAATTTTATATGTCATACATAACGATTAATTAGCATAATACTCATTTGTCATACCAACATTTGATATAATGTTTATTTTAACTAATATCATTTAGTATAACTTCATATATCATAATGTTTAATTAGTATACTACTCATTAATTATAATAACATTAACTGTAACGTTTATTTTGACTAATAAATAAACTATGACATATTATATTAACAAGTGTCCTTAGCAATCCCTATGATAACGTACGAAAACTAACTTATGCCAGAAAATGGGCTAGGTTAGATTGCAGTTCAAACCTTTGAACTGAGACCCTCACGGAAACGAAATTCTGCCCAAAAAAGGTTAGGTTATGTTAGAACTGCGACCCCTACGGAAACGAACTCCTGCCGAAGAGTAGGTTAGGTTAGGTTAGAATTGTGAACTCTACGGAAACGAACTTATGCAGGAAAGTAGGTTAGGTAAGGTTAAGAACTGCGACCCCCGCGGAAACGGACTTCTGCCAAAAATAGGTTGGGTTAGAACTGCGCCCCCCTCGGAAACGAACTTCTGCCGAAGAGTAGGTTAGGTTAGGTTAGATTTTTATGCACTTTGTTTTTATACAAGTTAATTATTATATAATTTGAAATTATGCAGTTCATGTTTATGCAATTTGAACTATTATATCATTGGTTTATTATGAAATTTAAAATTATGCAAAATGAGTCTTATAAGTAATGAAAATATGAAAAAAGTTGTTATGCATTTTGTTTTTATGCAATGTAATCCATTATACAAATTGAAATTATGCAATTCGTTGTTATGAAAAATGAAATTATGCTATTTGTTTGTATACAAAACATTACACACCCTTTAAATTTATGCAAAAACTTTTAAACCCTACTGAAAAAAACATTACTCATCTCTTTCTTAATGAGCCGCTATGTTTTTATTGTGTATGTATGAATGTATATATTTTACTATTGGTATTTAATGTTTATTTTTTTATTTATTTAAATTGTATTTACTTATTTATTTAAATTGTACTGTATGTAAATGTACTGTATGTACTGTCTGCGTAATGTATGTGTAATTTTACTATTCCTCTAATTAATTAAGAATAAATTTAATGCGTGCACTACCAGTTTGTTATAATAGGTACGATCTGTTCTTATATCCTACTACCCTAAGGTTGTCTGGAAGAGATCGCTTACAGCGATAAGATCGCCTGTTGCTGTCTTTATTTACATTGTTTTGTTTTCTTTGTGGTGCAATAAAGAATATTTACTTAGGTACTTGAAAAGCTACTTTATTTTCTTTTTAAATTTTTATTATTAGTTAGGTTCTATTTTTAGTATCTCTATGATTAATAAAAGCCATATATAACGCATCCCCGATATAGTTCTAAGAACTTCATAATTTCATGATAAGGCCACGTACTCGTCATTTTATTTATTTAAAAAATCGTGAATTAGTTCAGAGATAATAGAGCGCACGCATGTCCGCACCCAACCGCGTTCGAGCACACACTGAGGAATGGGCCACGTGTGGATGCGCACTGCCATCGCTGGCCCAGTCCCTTTGATGTGCGGTCAAAAAACCGACACCGTGGCCATCCCAGCGCCATTCGCCACGCCATAAGCCATCCGACGCCACTACCCTCTCTACACGCTGGCCCATCATAGTGGGCCACTATGATGGGCCATCATGTAGAGGAGCCATTAAGTTGACATAGGAATACCTACCTAACGATTTCGCCTCCATTTACCTATAATCTTTCTTCTTTGAAAATTTTTGCTTTACCTGAAAGATATTTTCGACTCAAATACCTAACGTTAGGTTAAGAAGACAAAGGTAAAGTGCCAGAACGACACAAAACACAGTCATTAACACCAGAAAGTATTTCCGTCCCATATTTTGATTTTCGGCGCCATAAATTATTTCTGTGCATTTAAACTTGCTGCATTGCCGGCGGCGGGGAAGATAATAAATGTCCGGCGAACATACGCGGGCATTACTCTCGTAATCGTCACACCACCAATAATGCGCTTTACTGGCTTTTGTTTTAATACTCAGGTAGTTGCAACTTGTTTTAATTGCTCGAAAATTGTATAATATCTGATAATTATGGTCTGTTTCATGAAAGTTAGTAACTTATTAATCTTCTTTCTCGTTTTATGTATTCTTTCCTTTTATTTCTGTTATGTGTATGTGTTTACGAATAAACTATTTCTATTCTATTCTATTCTAAACAAGCAAAATTCTTGATCTTACATAATATAAGTATTGATCAAGAATGTTTTCGTATATCTGCCCGGCTTTTGTCCTTTGCAGGCCACATTTTTCTAACGATGTCACAGATATCTCTAAAATAAAATGGTATTTTAGATAATTATGAATACCATACTTCTGTTCTTGGCTGTACAAACGATCAAGTATATAAAACGAATCAAATCAAGTCAAAAAATAATAGCTTTAATTAAGAGCTATCCTAAAAACATAAAAATAAATAAAAGCTAACTCCTAAATGCTACAAAAAAACCCTATCACTAGTATTCTTCTGATCTTTGCCTATCACGCTAAGTCGCCCCGCAACCTTCCCAACGCAAAGGTACCCATCACGCTCGCAGCATTGCTTCGTTGAATAGCTATTGTATAACCTCTGCATCATGAAGGACCTAAACCTTTCTCCGGCATACGCCTCCCCACTAAAAAAATATAAAATGCGACTGTTTTGTATTAAACATTTAATATTAGGTTTTTACGTTTTAAGGGTTTTCGAATATTATTATGGTTTTAGTGCAAAGTTCAAAAGAAGATATTTAGTTTCACTCTATTAATGAAATGGAGTCGTGCACTAGTTAACTAAATAAAAATAAGCGTATATATGGCTCACTGCTGGGCACAGGCCTTCTCTCATACACGGATCGGACTATAGTCCCCACGCTGGCCCAAAGCGGATTGGGAACTTCTCATAACCTTCGAATTTCTCCGGGGATGTATGCAGGATTCACGATGTTTTTCCTTCAACGAATAGCGATTGGTAAATATGAAATGAGATTGTGTATGTACATAAGTTCCGAAAAACTCATAGGTACGGTACGAGCTAGGGTTTGAACCTGAGGCCTCCGGATTGAAAATCGGCCGTCTTACCGAGGCTACCTAGTGAATATATTTCTCACCATAAGACCGTAACTTGAAATTAAAAAAAAAGTAATAAGTTTCATAATTAAATTATTACTGTAAAATAAACTCTTTTGAGGCTTATCCAATATAATGAATAAGTAGAGCAATTGTTGCCCCCACTATCTTGTTTGCAACAAAGGTATATGAGAAAATAATGTTTGAATGAAGAGCCATTGTTATGGCGGCATCTTACAAAGAGTTTCCAGACAAAGTGCTTGAAGCAAGCGTTTGTTCAACTTAATACAAAATTACCGGCAGGGGAACCAAGTGATTTTGTTTCGCAGTTTCCTTGAAGAAAATGTATATAAAACGAAAAGATGTAGACTAAGAAAAGTGGTAAGAATGTAAGACGGAAATTGCTATAGTTTATGATAATAATTGTAAAAAATATGATTTACCACTAAACACGGGAAGCATAGTTTATTACTTCTACTGTTTCTGTTGTACACACACTGTAGTAGTTAGGGAGGCGAGGTAGCTAAATGGCGTAATTCAACGGCGCCGTCGAGACCTATCAAAATCGAAAGATAAAATAATTTCGAAAAGAAAAGCTCGTATGGCAAAAACCATTTTAGCGGTGGGTTTGGCGTGTACGGTTTTTCAAAAATGTTAAAAAAAACAGTTACTTGGGCATTCTCGAGCGCGTCAGATATTCATACTACGTATGCCCCGAGTGCCTCTGATAACAACGGTATACTAATCTGCCGGTTTGCGTGGTGGGGGTAGGCATATATCGAGGGCTGGGAGGTCAAACCCGATAAGTCGAAAAAATCTTGAATTTGAACTAATTACGTTTTCATACACTACTTTTTAAGCTTTACCTAGTGGTCTATACCGATATCGCCATTTAAACCCGCACCTGTGTTTTTGTTCCTGCAGTAATCATATAAGTACCAATTTTTCTCATAACTTTTAGCAATAAAATCATTTAAGTAGTAATAAATTGCTTTTTTTGTACATCGATTTGAACTAAAACATTATATCTGCTTGTATAGGAATTTACCATAAAATGTTTATCTTCGCGTTGACTATTTTATATTATAGTAAGAACAGTTATATTTTTTTATCCGGATTTAACACGGAAAGGATTTTAAAATCTTCGCACACTTTTTTGTAGTAAAAATGTGTAACTATAAATATATGGTTTCTCCTATAGAATATCTTTGCAATAATACAGGTAAAATTACATAAGGGATTTTACTTCATAAGTTTTAGAGGAAACATCCTTTAAGTGCACTTATCGCGCTCGACCGCCGCACCGGAACGTCATCGGACGATGGACGTGTCGTCACTCGTCAGTTCGCTTTGATGCTCTCGCGCAGCGCTTTGGAACTAACGAAAATAAAATATTTGAGTTAAAGGTGATTTAAAGTGAAGTGTATGGTGAAATTAAATCAAAATGAGTTATTGGGCGAGGAGATATAAATTTGGCCTGCCACGGTTCGGAATCCAGTAAGTTAGTTATTCTTTTGTTAATATTAACCTCAAACGAATTGCAAAGCAGTAATTATACTTAATTACGGGTTACTTGACGTTTACTGACACTGTTTATATTAATTTTATGTACCCTTTAAACTTATTCAGAATTTGTTTTCATAAAAATACTGTACTAATTATCTGTCCCTACATGCGTTTTAGACTCGTAACTTTTGCATTTCAAGGTCTCCGTAGTAAAATCCTATAACTGCTGTTATTTGTTTTACGACTTGTTGCTGATTTTATTTGCGACTAATACTAAAATATTATTTTCAGGCTTAATAATGATTAATGATTCTGACGATGAGACTGATCCCGAAATATCGAATAATGAAGTTCAGCCACGTAAGTAATTTAGTAGCAGGTACTAAACTAAATGCACATCTGCCAAAAATCCTTGTGCTGAAACCCTATAAATCGTTATATTATTGATTAATTGGTTTTATCTTTATGCACTGACGACATTTTTTTAATTCTTCTTTAGGGCTATCACAAATAACTGGTGTTAATAATGAAAACGATTCATCGGATTTGGATGATACGCAAATGAGTGTTGTTAACGAGATGGAAAAATACGTCAATATACTTATATTGATATAGCCTATTGTACCTGAATAAAATAAATCACTTGATTTATTTTATTCAGGTACCTAAGTGTTTTAGTCATGTATTGTATTCGCCGGGTCAGCTGCCGCGGTATCACAGTTCATAGTCGATGTCGATTGTACCTAAACAGCGTCGAGCCTACAGATATTTTAGGCGCGGGTTGGTGGTAGGTAACTATAATATCCCGTGTCCGCGAGTAGCTGAGCTTCATTGTGTAAAAATCTTAAGCTTAAGTTAATCATAATTAGTTAAGTACGAAATCTAACTACTACGAGTAGCTACGTCTAGTATACAATTTTAGGCATCTAGTTTAAAATTTGGTGGCATTATATTACGATTACTTAACTATCTATTTATTTCATTGTATTTTAATAAAATATTTGCCAATACATGGGTATAACTAGGGATGAGACGCTACCCTTAAGTTACCAGTTTTAGTATGGGGAATGTTACCATTTGGGAACCACCATACTAAAATTGGTAACTTACCGGTAGCGTCCCACTTCTAGGTATAACCGAAGTCTTAACGCTAGGGACGAATAGGCATTTTTATTTTTGTATCAGCCCGTCGGTGAAGTGGGAAACTGAATGATATAGACCGAATTTCACGTAGACGGAAAATACAATAAGTGATAAGTACCTAAAGTTAACTGTTTTAGAGCTTATACCTAATTTTGATTGCAGGTCCTTTAACCAGTAGTCAAGCGATAATTAGGTCTCGATATGGAGGCATTTAGAGAATTAGACGACGACGAAAATTTGTTTGGAAGTGGCTCTTTCAAATTTCTCTCAACTGCTCAAAGGTTAACTGGAAGAAATCCCTTAAAGGGATAAGTTCGCCTTTGTACATATTTGCTGTGTTATATATTTCTGGTGTGTTTTCCTGTACAATAAAGTGTTTTACTACTACTACTACTACTACTATTCTGATTTAGATCCAGATTATACAGAATACAAAAATGACGCCTCAGAAAACGGCAGCGCTCGTAAGTTGGCATCATCTTCCGACTCAGACGAAGAGAATTCTGACATTGAAAATAAAAACGAAGAAATAGCAATCTTTATTCTAGAAGACATTTTACAGAGAGTACCTATGGCTAACAGTCAAACCTATAAGCGCCGCAGGAAAGCTAACCCCGGCGAGTGGAAAATAAATATAAATAAGTTTAGAAAGGCCGATGGACTTGCTTCTATCTCGAAAGGAAAATTGCCAGCAAAATTACCCAAATCTTACCAAAAATTTAAATTTCTTAATTTAAATTTAAAATCTTAAAAAAAATAATTACATTCTCTTCTGCATTAAAATACAGGAAATCAAAACTCGAAGAGTGCAAAGATTGTCCGAGAAAGAAAGCTCGCGCTTCTTTTACCAGAGATAGCAAATACGCCAAAAACGAGAAAGCGGCCATGTTCTAGTCCACCTTCTGTGGTCAATATTGAGTATCCAACAGAAATTAATTCATTGTACGATAATCCTCTGAAGATAAGCTTTCAAAGAAAAAAGACCTGGAAAAAATGTGCAATCAGGGTATTATCCCCGAAGAATTTCATCCCTGGATTCATGGACTACCTGCAGTTAATGACATGGAACCAACTTATTGCGACAGTTGCGACTCTGATTAAATGTTAATTCTTTTTGTTTGTAGTTCAAATGTTCTTTAATTTCAATAAAACCGATAATTCTGCAAATTTTCCTATTATTTAGTAGAAAAACCCGATAAATTACTTCCCGTCGAAATTAAACCTGATATAAAACCGAGTAATATTAATTTAGACATGTGTGTTGGTCTTAAAAACATACGTTAATAACACTAGTTTCCATTAAACACACGTTCATTAAGTAATTCCCTCAAAAAGTAGATGTGTAGACTTCTAAACTTTCAAATACGATTTTCTCAAAATCAGTTTTTTGGTAGTTATTGGGTTTGACCTCCCAGCCCTCGATATAGTAGTCAAAAATGCAAAAAAAAAAATTACTCGAGCGCGTCAGATTTTAGGAAGGGGTGTTAAGTAGGCCCCAAGGAAGCTCCCTTTAAAAAAACTGACGATTTCGGAGTGACGATAAGTTACGATGAATTTTTGAAAATGCAAAAAAAAAAAGTTTTTTTGAAATACTCGAGCGCATCAGATTTTCATAGGGGAGGTTTATCTCGGTATCTTGAAAGCATATTTTTTTAATCTGACAAAAATGTTGGTGGGTTCTCTTAATCTGACCGGGAGTTTGAGTTTTTATGATGCTTCAAGTCAAAAAGTTTTAACTTTGGACAAAAATGTAAAAAGACCTCTTTTGTGTAAAATAAAATTACCTTTTTTGTTTATTTAAACTTTTTTTTTGTAAAATGTATCGTTCGCGACTTATATGCCGTAACGCGTTCTTAGGAAGACGAAATGGTTCCTCCACACTTCCGGTCATGCGGAAACCGGCAGATTTTGTATTTTTAGTAAGTTTTAGATTATATTCTTCAAAATAAAAAAATCAAATATCGCGCTCGAGAATGCCGGATTAACGTTTTTTTTTTACAAGTTCGCGACCCTATAACTCAGTGGCGTCAAGGATTTATCGTCAGATTAGTTAAATTTAGTCTTTAAACACTAAAATCAACCCCCAATATCTTAATCTGATGCGCTCGAGTATTTCAGACTATCCATTTTTTTTTACTAATCTGATCGTCTATCCTAGGCGCGCGTCACTACATATAGAGCTATAGTTATTTGTTATACAAGGGTGCAAAGTTGTATTTTAACCGCGAGTGTGGACTTGAAGCACGAGCTAGCGAATGGATTCTAGGGTTGAACTACGAGCTAGCGAATGGATTCTAGGGTTGAACCACGAGCGAAGCGAGTGGTTCGAAAATAGAATCCTGAGCGAAGCGAGTAGTTCAAAAATAGAATCCTGAGCGTAGTGAGTGTTGCAACACACGAGACGTAAAAATAACTTTGCAGCCGTGTGTAACACAAATCTTTTCACCTCACTAAAGCGAGGAAAATACTACATGTTTGTCCTTTTTTGAGTTTTTTTCTAAACTTTTTTGACTTTTTTTACTTTTTGACTTTTTTTACTTTTTTTACTTTTTTGACTTTGTTGACTTTTTTGACTTTTTTTATTTTTTACTTTTTTGTTTTTTGACTTTTTTTACTTCTCCGCCAACCGTCCGATAAGGAACTTCGTTCCAAAAAACCTAATTAATAACACTGTAGTAGATAGATAGAGTAAAGGTTACCTACCAGCAGTTGGACGGCAGGTTGTTAATTGAAGTAATAAATGCGCAGGCGGAGTATTTACAGTATATTTACACAAGATGGTTATATACAACACTAATAATTAAATTGGGAAAATCAGCAGAGTAATTCATATATAACGGTTAGGTAGCGTAGTGTTGTGAGTCTCGTTGCTAGGCAACCGCGCGCTGCAACACGCAGGCGCGGGGACTTAGGTAGTGGCGGGCGAGCAGGCCGCCACAACACGTTTTTTTCCACGACGAATTTCAAATATTCTTTGCTCCCTTGTGAATAAAATGCAGTTTTGCTATCTGTTTTTAAAGAATAAAAAAGGCCTTTCCGAGCTAGGGAGGTGAAAAATACTTTACAAGGTTGTTCTATTAGGTCTAAGGTATCTCTCATATCTTAAACTGCCACGCTCGAGTATTGCCGAAAATTCCCCTATTCGCCTCCCTAACTATAGTGCTTACTACATGGTGGCGATCAGTTGAGACGGAGTCTGGCTCAATTGGTCTCGACTGGAAAGAGCTGGAAGTAGCCGCTCAAGATCGCGACAAATGGAAAACTCTTCTGCGAGCCCTAATATGTCCCTAATGATGGATAACAGAAAGAAATCATCATTATCACTGTTTCTGTTGTACTTCAAGACCGAGTGAGGAATGTCGAGATCCGGCGTCGCACTGAGATGCAAGACGTGGGATACGTCATTACCAAACTTAAATGGAGTTGGGCAGGACACGTTGCAAGGCAGAGTGACGGCAGGTGGACTAAAATGTTGACGGAGTGGTGGCCGCTTTCAGATGAAAGAAGCCCCTGGCGTCCGTTGGCTCGATGGGTAGACATTTGGAAGGTTGCGGGTCAGTTCAGGATGAAGTTGGCTCAGGACCGGGACAAGTGGCGTACACGAAGAGAGGCCACAGCAGTGGACGATAAAGGGCTGATGATGATGTTGATGACTGTTTCTGTGGACTTTGGGATTTCCAGACTAACTGCAGGAGCACGGCGAAATCATGCAATGTGACGGTTTTAGTAACGCGTAGATGCTTGCCTTTATTATGTTAGGTACTTGCATGTCATAGGTAATTTCTTACCTTTGTTACTTAGGGAACTAAACTAGCAACGTTAACATTATGATACTTATGTGTTTTAAGACTATAACGTTACACAAACATGTTTACACGTGTTTCGTTATCGTTAGAACGTGTTGATGTTCTCGTTTTAAACTTCGTGCTTGTGGTGACAATCGTTGTACCTATTCTTAATTTGATATATCACTTTTAATAATAATAAATAAATAAATATTAGGACAATCATACACAAATCAACCTAGTCCCACAGTAAGCTCAGTACGGCTTGTGTTGTAGGTACTAAGCGAGGATATACTTATATAATAGATAGATATAGAAAAATACTTAATACATAGAAAACATCCATAACTCAGGAACAAATATCTGTGATAAACACACAAATAAATGCCCTGACCAGGATTCGAACCCGGGACCTCCTGCTTCATAGGCAGGGTCACTACTTGTTTTTATATGCAAATAACCCTGATGGACGTATGTCTGAAATAATAGTACATTATTGCAGAGGACGGGAAAGGGAAATTCGTGGACGAGCGATTTTTTCGGACGAAGCGCAGCTGAGTCCGAAAAAATAAGACGAGTCCACGAATTTCTATTCCCGCCGAGGCATATATAGTGCTTTTCTCTAAAAGTGCGAGGAAATAAAGTAAAGTAAATGAAATAAATTACAGATTTTGGTTACGTTATTAGCGTTCAATGTCATGAATTAGCTTCCCTGTATAATTTTTTTTATAGTATTAAGAACTATGTATACTGCCAATTTTCATTCAAATAATATTTAAAAATAAATTTTCGTCGAAAGCTATTTAAGACAGTATTAAATATGCTCCTTTTATGCAACAGATACAAGATTAAACCTTAAAAATAATTGTTTTGTCTATGATTGTATTAAGCCTCATTCGCACGATCAGACGCGGTGCTATGACAAAGAACGAGACAACCAAGGTTTTTGATCTAACTATCTCGCTCTATCCTACAGTTTGAAGGGATTGCCGTTCAGACGGTGTATAGACGTCGCTTAAGTGTTGGCTGTTTGAAATGATATTTGTTAGTCGGATGAAAAGTTTAAAAGGTAAAAAACAATACAGTAATGGATTTTACTAGTCAACGCCTAAAATATGTATACACTTTGAACCTTATTACAATGGAGTAAGGTGCAAAAGTGTATACATATTTATGGCGTTGACAAATTACTTCACGGCCGCTAAAACAGGTAAATAATGATTTTGATTTTTTTAAATTCGTTTTGGTAAAAAATGAAGAACTTCACGTACTCATTTTGCTACAGTAAGCTGAAAATTTCCGAGCACATTAGAGAAAATGATTTTTATTTTTTTTTATTTTTTTTTACTACCAACTAGGCTAGGAGGCCGTTAAACTTTTGAAGTACTGGAATCCCGGCGGAAAGACGTCCGACTTTTAATCTGTGGGTCTCGGGTTCCAACCCCGGCTAGTACCACTGTTATGCATATTTCGATCACTGATGTATTAGGTATGTATTCTACTAGATTGGCTATGTAGAACAAATTTTGTGCGCCATGTTTGGCGGTTGACAGCTGTCAGTCATCATATCAGTGGTCCAAGAGCGAATATATTGGCTTGCCGGTCACTCATAGTTATGGCGAAAAAAATTCTTAGGGATGTCATCTCCTGTTACTGAATGATTTCGATTGTGATTTCACGGTACGTAATCTTCCGAAGCTCATTCTTCTTTAATTTATTTGAGACGCCACGCATCCATACTACCTTACTAACGTGCTGTACTGTTAAGTACGCGACTCGACTTAACAGGTTATAATGAGGTCTCTAGGGTTGTCAAGATAACCGCCTAGCACGTGCGAGTCGTTGGCTCTCGAACCAATAGCTAGGGATACACGCACAGATGTGTCCGCCGGATTTGTCCGACGGATATGCCCGGCGGACACATCCGCCCGTGTATGGCGCGAATTGGACAACGGACAGACAGCGGACAGACGTCTGGCGGACACATCTGTGCGTGTATCCCTAGCTAATGTAATCATCACGCTGTCCTTGCTGTGAATGATGAATTCTTTTTCAATAGTTGAAGCTGTTGAAGGTGCAATCGCAAGTAAATTTTTGTTTAATTCTGAAATTTTTTGAGTGATTGTTTCAAAGAGGGAATCTTAGAATATTAGTTTTATTGATTTTTATTGATCGACTTCATTCTTCTGGGCAGAAATCGTCAAATTGCCAAATTTCTCTCTTGCCCCACCCTCTCTCGCTCAGTACTTTACAGAAGTCAAAGATATATGTTTACACTTTTTTACCTTATTAGAGTTATTAGGAGTTAAAATGTACATACAGTCAGCGCCATAAATACCAGGAGCAAAGTACAAACGCGTTAACATATTTTTGAAGTTGATTGTACCTACATTTAATTCTTATTTCACCCCCATAAGAAATGAATCGCATATTAAAAATAATTTTAAACAAAAAAAGAACCGACTTCACTTAGGATCCGCTATTCCAAGAGGAAGTGGCCGAGTTGCTGTAAAAAATAGTGAAATCACTATAGGTGTGCCTATAATAGTTGAAGAGTTCCCTCGATTTCTCCAGGATCCCATCATCAGATCCCGACTTGGTGACAATGGGACCATCTAGGGGTTATACCAGTTCGATTAAAAAAAAATTTGAAAATCGGTTCACGATTCACGGAGATATGGAGTAACATACATACAAAAAAAAAGATAAAAAAAATCTGTCGAATTGAGAACCTCCTCCTTTTTTGAAATCGGTTAATAACACGTAAGAGGTATGTTAGTTTTCAGGTTAGTCGCCTAAAAAAGTTATTTCAAAAGCATTCTCTACGGTCCTTTTCAGGTTTAAATTACGTGTGCGCATTTTTTTTATCTAAAAAGATATAACAACAACCAAATATCCAAAGAAAACTTATTTATAATATCAGTAGAATGTTAAATAATTAATTTAGACTATATTTTACTTTCATATTCTTTCAGAGCTCTCACGTTACACTGGTGCACAAGAACCCAATTCTCCCTTGTTCTCCCAACCTGTTATTATTAGCCTGGCCACATGCCTCGCGGGACCCATGTCTTGCGGCATCTTGTTGTTAGTCTCCTAATGCACGCTGATCCCATGACAACATTATTATAATTATGATGATGTTTCCTGGAACCCGGAACAGATAATAGGAGGTACTAACAAATAGATATCCAGCATATACGTATAAACATTTTCAGCTTCACTCGTATTTAGTCACTACGCGCGAAATGTTTCGGAGAACTTAGGTCTTCATCTCCAGTAAGCTCTGGCACTTCTTGTAGTTATAGGTACGCGAATAAAGGCCCTCTGTGCATCCCGAACTCTCAAGCGGCTCAAAGAACCTGAAAAGTTTGCATACGAACTCTACAAAAGTCAAATTCATTCGCAGTTCAACTCTAGCAGATAAAAACATTGTACCGCATTTCTCCTTTATTTCATTCCATATTACGATTTCTCTATAATCTGCAACAAACGTCTGCCCCGCCGGGAAATCTGTGTGCACGTCAAAAACAGTTTTCAATTTGCAAAATAATGCAAATAGCTTTATGTGCTGATAGCTCCGAGTGTTTTAAAATCTATCGCTTTTATACTGAATACATAGCGAATATTTTATTTAAAGTACTGTAGGGTTGTTAGATCTTTTATAGATAAATGTATCATAGGGATGCCATGTCGAAAGCAAGCGGGCAGTCGATCGCTGGTTGCGTTTATTCTGCGGCTCTATCCCGGCTGCATTCCTACACTATTCTGCTCGAATATAATTGTTTTCCTGTAAGGACATCTTTAAGGTGGTCATCGCGTAGTTTTCTTTTCTC
The DNA here is from genome assembly GCA_911728535.1 of Pammene fasciana. Classification (NCBI taxonomy): domain Eukaryota; kingdom Metazoa; phylum Arthropoda; class Insecta; order Lepidoptera; family Tortricidae; genus Pammene; species Pammene fasciana. Next base: position 4,629,980 of record OU452289.1, read on the forward strand.
TAGTTTATCTTTGCCGAATACATTTTTACGCGCCGTGTAGGTACTTGACGCATTTTTTGTTAGTATCTATGTACTTTCTAGTTTCTTCATTGCCAAAAATATATACCGCTTGTCAGTAAAAAAATCGTACTTTTAATTATTTGCACTACCTGTTATCTTCATTAAATTCTTAATTTCCTACTTCTCTAAGGTTGTCAGGAAGAGATCGCTTTTTAGTGATAAGATCACTTGTTCTTACCTAATTTTAAGTTTATTGTAAAAACTCTATTGTTATTCCTATGTTTTGGAGCAATAACAAAAATGTACATAATTACTGCAGCTGGTACAGCTTCAACGACAAGCTAGTGTTTAGGCGGTTATATTTCAGTCACATCTTCATATTATAATAAGTCTTACGCTTGCCTGCGACCGTTGATAAACAACACTTATTCAATTAAAGTGCAAACCGTTTTAAACCCCCTCTCTGTCTTCGATTTTACTTTCCCTACAATCGGTTACCATCGAGGCTTGATTAGCCGTGAACCTTATCACAATTATTTTAAGGTCTATCTTTGATTAAGTATTTCTGTTAGTATTAGTCGTTATAAAGAAAGCTCCTCCTTATATCGCGCATGTCGGCAATAATCCGCGAGTTTGATGAGCCCTGTTTACGACCTACAGAGCGTATCGCTTAAAGGCAGAATAAAACGCTGACGGTGCTCAATTTATAGGAGTTAATATATTTTTATGGGTTAAGGAACGCTCGGATCAAGATGGCCGACCGTGGGCCGCCCATATTCAGGAGTACGCTAAAGTGCTGAATTGTATTCGATATAGTGTATTAAATTTTACCCCCAGTAGGTACTTATGGTATGCTGAAAAAAAAAACCCCTTTGTCAGTGGAGTTTCACGACACTAAAAGAGTTATAGTATACATACAAGTCACATCATTTTCGGAATAAATAATAAGTAAATATTTATTTGGGGACAATTTTACATAAATCAACCTATGTCCGAAACTAAGCAAAGCTTATGATGATATCCCTACTTAGATAGTTACATAGAAAACACTCATAACTCAGGAACAAATATTCGTGATAACCACACAATGCCAATAGGCAGGGTTAATTGGGTTTAATTGCAACATTAGGTATACTACACTATATAATAGCTCAAATAATAATAGCTACTTATTAAAGCATTCAAGCATAGAAAATGAAGTGAAAATTATTTTGCAACATTCATTATAATTAAAATAATAAGAGCATACAATCATCATTGACGTCAATATCTATTGAATAGTTTAAACCAATCAACCGGGTATGTTTCGAGAGCTGTAACGATTTCTCATTTCAATTAAATTATTTCAGTATTCTGGAGAATACACAAATATTTTACCTTTATGTAATACCCAAGCAAGTATTATTTATTCGGATTATGAACACGCACATTGGTAACGCGCAAAACAACGTTAAATCATGGTCCCGTCAGCACACGTTGTACAAATCTGTCAAGCTTGATTCATGCTCACAAAACTAAGACCGATGTTCCTACAAGAAAATATTTGCATCTCCCCTATAATGGAAGCCAAACAAACCTCAATTTGCATTTACAAATAGGTGTTCCAACAGACTAGTTCGGACTGGATGCCGCAAGCACCCGTATGACAAACACTCATGTAGATTTTTCTGAGCTATTTATAGGGTCATGAGATCAATTTATTATTTTTTTCATCTTTGGTCGAATATGTGGGTACCCAAAGACGTAAGATGATGATGGCCGAATATATTACATATAATTAATTATAATTATAGCGAAATGAAATAAACAAAAATGGTTTAATCTTGGTTGTTGTATTTTTTAAGTATAAAAATACCTGTGCCAAGTTACATCTGAAATAAAAACACATGAAACATAAACACAATGAGGGTTTGCTGAATCGATTATTTCACCAGTGCCGACCATGATGAGAAGTCTAGTTATTATAATGGAGCAATCACGTTTAGTTTTTTATTTTATTGGTGGATGTTAACAGCAGCTGTCAAGAATACCTCACGTCACAGTGCCGCCACCTGGTGAAAAAATCAATTCCGGAAACCCTCATTGCATGTGTTTGGTGCATTACATCTAAAAGACCCGCCCTAGCCTCGCTAAGTAGTTTAGTACTTGGCATGCATGGTGTTTCCATACAATGTTATTGTTACTTATTGTCAAGATGGTATTAAGTCAGTGGCAATGGACTCTACAATGTGTCACCCGAAATACGAACAGCAAACTAGTGCTCTAGTTTAACACACAGTCTGTGGTGTTCCATTTAAAAGAGACGAAAGGGAAATATCGAAATGATGGATGTGGCTGTCATGGGCGCTTCGATTACGTCTCGAAATGCGATATATCTACAGGCTGAATGCATTAACATTCGCGCTGAGTCACTTGACACCCTGCGTAGTCATTATTGCGAAACAGAGGGTTCAACGATTTCTTAAGAAAAATGTATATAAAAATGACAAATCGCTCCGATTACCAAACTACTTACTTCAAGTACTTAGAGCTCGGCTGTTAGCTAGTTTTTATCCTGTGCCTATTGCAGGTACTAAAAATCAAATTTGCCTACGATGCACAACTTTGCCTGGTTTGAAAAAACGTGGTTTTCTTCACAGAACAGGTTTGGTGAAGTAAACTATGTTTTTCAAGCCAGGCAAAGTTGTGCATCGTAGGCAGATGTTTTTTAAGAAGGTAATTACCAACTCTTTTTTTCCTTCTCGGCTTTCTTTTCAGGGACAGCCTGTTTATTGTTGCACTTAAGATGTTGACTAGTTGATTTATTATTGTGCCTGCAGTTGCGAGAGTTGCGAGATATATACGACCACAGCCTATGAACTTTTTGAAGCTCATGTCGATTGCGCCATCTATGTCAAAGCCCCCTAAAGATGCCGAATATGTAAGAGAAATGTCACCTGCACAGCTACTCCACCTAGTAACAAATAGCGTACTAGTAGTAGGTACACTAGTAGCTACTAGGTGGAGTAGCAGTGGTGACATTTCTCTTACATATTCGGTATCTTTAGGGGGCTTTGACATAGATGGCGCAATCGACATGAGCTGCAAAAAGTTCTTAGGCTGTGGTCGTCTATATTTCTATACTCTCTGGTATCGGTTAAAAAGTTTTATCTCCGTTAAATAATATAGAAAGGTAAAGTTGCATAATAAATCTCGTTTCGTGAAATATGGTGAAGACAATGTCCAACTCGAGTCTGGGTGCAGCGAGCCAAACTTCCTGACTAACGAAACTTCTTGACTAACGGAACTTCTTGACTAACGGAACTTTTGACTAACGACACTTTCGATAAAAAGGTGAAACGCTTTCTTTCGACTCCATGGACTCACGCGAAATGGGATGCTAATGTTTATGTAGGTAAAAGGCCAATACTGAAGAGTTCAGTAATGGAGGTTTAGAGTACTAGAGTCGTTATAATCTTGCATAACACATGTTATCGAATTCCAGTGAATCATAATGTAGCTAATGTCATTTTAGAAACGATTTTTTAGACAAATGAAAATGAGTAGTAGGTTTAGTTAGAGGATGAATTTATATGGTGGATGGTCCAATAATCCATAGAGCTCGAGTTCCACCGGCTTGTCCAGTTTTGAAGCAGTAAGGTACTTCTTTTACAACTCGTTAAAAACGGTAAGAAAGATTCGCTCTGGCTTGTATACGAACATTTCTTACGCGCAAATAATACCTGTAGAATATAATTCTTATTTAAATTAATGAGAGTTTCCAAAATTTCAGGTGGCGGCACTATAACAAGAGGTCTTTTTGACAACAGCTGTCAAAATTTTGGTGGATTATGACAGCTAGATCTCTCGCCACGGGGAGTCCCCCATCTTAGAATGTACGAGTAGGATGTTTTCTTATTAGAGATTAAAATTTGATTTAACAAAGTTTAAAGTTGCGGCCCGTTAAATTTACTGGCTCTAAGTAGAACATGGAACATGGAAGTATAACTTAATATATAATAGGTTATAAACCTATAGTTTAACACTCGCTAAAGTGTAGGTACACTACTATAACCAATGGAATTCAAAACCATGTTGTAAGCGCTTTTACACGGCCCGAAGCGGAATTAGGTACGTTTTTGCGTCCGTTGCACTTGGGTTCTTGCCAAGTGTTTACTCTTTACATAATGTCGGTGATTGTGGACTCCACACCCATTTTGTTGTATTAGATCTATAACTGGAAGCCTCCAAAATACCTAAACTATCGACATACGTCGATCAAATTGTTTATTATATAAAAAATAGCATGCCTACCTGAAAAATATCTACCTATTCACTCTAAATTTGAAAAGGTCCACTATAACCTGCTGGGAATAAGTTTACAGGAAGTGAGTTTATGCTGGTTATAAGGCCATATTTAGATGACAAGCGCTCAAGGCGCGTTTACAACTACATTACAACATAATAATATTACCGTACACTTGCTAACGCGCGTTAAACGCCCATGGCCTAATTGTTAGTCACAATCCTATATTTGGGAGTCCAAGGGGTACAAATAGTTCGTCAGGACCGCGAACTCAGCCGCTTCCCCTACCGTTTTCACGGTACTGCTAATAATTTTCGACATGGAAACTATATTAAAGCCATTTTACATTCTTCTTTAATAAGTTAGTTTCCCATTTCTTAGTTAGCTTAAGAAAGCTAAGTTAAGGATGATTCAGGGTGTCGTGTCTCATTCATGTACCGCGTTCGACACGTCGGCGGGCCTTTAATAGTACATTGTGCAACATGGGGGGTAAGAGGTATATTACTAACGAGAGTCTAGTTAAATCGCGACGGCTTGCCGGAGCGATTTAAAGACTCGAGATTGTAATATTCTTACGCCCCGAGTTACACACAATGTTTTTCATCACACTTGCGAGGAAAAAACTAAAATTTAAGCGAAATAATTCTTAAATACGCGGTGACGTTTCAAATAGGTATTCGATCGCCATTTTGCTTGCGCCGTTGCTTAGCAACGCGGTACAAACATTCCGTGCCTTTTTTATTACGACATAGTTTTCGAACTAGATTTTGCAAAATTATTATAACAATATTTACCAAAATTAATGATAAATACTTTTAAATATTAAAAATAATGAAGAAATATACCGTATACAATACAATACAATACAAATACTCTTTATTGAACACCTCAAAAACAAAACCAGTACAGGAGAAAAAATAAAAAATTAAATTAGAGGTAAACAACAGGCGGTCTTATCGCTAAAAAGCGATTTCTTCCAGACAACCGTATTAGTTTTATATACTTTAAAATTTGCTTGTAGTCAAGTTTGGGTGACATAACAAAAAACCCTGGCTGAATATAAATGTCCTGAGTCTGAATTAATGTACGAGTGGGTCAACATTTTAAAAACTAAACCTATAACTCCACACTGTGGAGTTATAAGAATTCCTAACTCCCGCGGGATCAAAGTAGGCCTTTGTCCATCAGTACACCCGCATGAAATAACACCATTTACGAGCAGGTGTGATGAAAAATGCATTCTGTACGTTCTACTCTCGCGTCAATACAGGCGAAATTGCAAGCCACGTGCGGCATTAGATTCTGCACGTTGACATGTGTGAAATTAGATTATCCCTGTGCCTACGCGACTGTCATTGCTGTATAAACTGTTTAAATTTCGGTAACGTCGAGTTTAATTAAATATGCGGGTCGGGATACAGATTTTTGTCAAAGGAGAACGATGAGTATAAATACTCGAGTTGCTTTAATTGTGCAAAATGTGAGAAACAATTTTATCGGTTGACTTTAATTAAGAGATGCTTATAGGTTCACTGTGCGTAAAGACTTATTGTAGTGTAAAGTACCTACATTTAAATTGGTAATCGAAATCGATGTTTGGAATCGTAAAGTAGGGATTTATTATTTCAAGCGTTTAAATGTTATTTAAACACGTTCCTTGTCCCCATACAAAATGACGTCACAAAGTACAATTGTCAATTTCAGTATGTAGACGTGACCAAGCGGACCCCAAGCCGGGATAAACGCTAGGAAGAAGAAGAAGAAGAAGTATGTAGACGTGACCCATAGTGGAAGCACGGAGTTTTGAAAAAAAAATGCAAGACCCCACATTGGGGCACTCGGACAGGGGGCCGATTTTTGACAGCCGGACGCTCGAATTCAAAAAATTCAATTCGAATATAATCGCACGCAAAAGTTTGTTGCTAATTTTTTCGCATGGAATTAATAGCTTAAATAATCATGATTTTAAATTTCTATCGCTGTTATTTTTAAAATATAATTTCATCGTTTTATTCAGAGTTTTAAATGTCACTTTCGAGTGCTCGAATCTCAAAAATCACCCCCCAGGTAATTTTTTAGACAAATTAATGATCCACATAAATATAAGAAAGAATGAATTTGAGAGTAAAACTTTTGTAAGCTAAAAGTGTTAGACTATTCAACCAACCGGACCGGCCATGTCTGTCATTTTCTATACAATAAAGTGTGCCGATTTTTGCGCGGGAGGGGAACGTTAAACATATGCGAAACGTCAAAATAGCCACGTCAAACGTCAGTCCATACAATGACTATGAACACTGGTCATATATTTTCGGCAGAGGGGAACGCCTGTCAATGGCAGCTCCGGTAGGTTGCTCTAAGGCTTAGAGTCTAAGCTAAAAATGGTCAAAGTTATTACAAACTGAATTCTTGCCAAATCCTAGGATAAAACTACCCAGGGATATTCAAGTTTATGCCACTGACCGTCACATAAAGAACAATCAAAGTCTTTCTCAAGTGTCCGTAACAGGCAATTTCATAGGTACACTGCTAGTTCCATCTGATATTACTGATATTACAGCTAATATGAAAGAAACGACTGCATTTTATAGCGGGCAAGGAGCTCGCTGGAAGTTTTTCATTCAATAAAAGAGTCACTAAGTGATGAAAGTGAAACATCTGGCACGCCACGGGTCAATGAGCGGGGACTGAGAATTCATAAAATAACCAATTTACATTTTACGAAGTTGAGACGGTCAGGAGAATTTGGGAAGGTCCTTGCTACAATTTAAAATTAATAAATATTAACGCCTTACACAAACAAGTTGGTACTAGGGAATGCAACACGGGTATTTTTAGTCGTTGATAACGAGTCAAACATATGGCCAACGAGACGCATAGCATCTTTCCTGTGAACGTTACAAAATTAAGGGACTTTAAGAGTTACCAGGACGCTCGCGTTCCCATACAAACATAGTTCAGCTCTCATTTTAAAACGACATGCTTTAGAACCACGAAATTTGGCATGGGCATTCTAGTAGTACAGATCTAGGTCAGTAATTCGTTTCCGTTGCTAAAAATTGTAATACAAAGAAAATACAGCCAGTTACAGATTTACATACGAAACTTATTTTTGCTATATTTTCTTTGTAATAGAATTTTTAGCAACGAAAGTGAATTTCAGACCTAGATCTGTACTACTAGAATGCCCATGTCAAATTTCGTGGTTCCAAAGCATGTTGTTTTGAAATGAGAGCTGAACTACGTTTGTATGGGGACGCGAGTTCTCGCGAGCGTCTTGGCGACTCTTAAAGCCTAATTTTCTTGTTAAACCATACGGGGCAAATCTGTTTCATTAAGTTCTTATAGTTGGCATTAGTAGTTATAAATTATAATGTACCGAAATCGTTAACCGTCCTAAATCTGTTCGACCCTAACAGAAGATGACATCCCTAAGAAATTCTTCGCCAAAAGTTATAGTGAAAATAACTAAAAGTCTAAGCTACACTTGATTCAGTGATAGCTGTCAACCGCCAAACATGGCGCGCAAATTTTTTTGAGATGGCCCACCTACTAGAATATACAATAAATCAATGTTTTAGTATGAAAAAACCCGGATTGCATTCCCTAGCTGGCAGCCTGGCGGTAAGGCGTCGAATTTCAATCTGGAGGTAATGGATTCAATACCAGGTTCGTGTTCCAGTTATTAAAATGTCACTTAAGTTATTAAAATATAAAAAATAGGTATCATTATGTTAGTCCTTTCCTTCCGTATATTTACTAAAATTCAATTTTGACACAAATTAATTTTGTCTATAAATAAATAATCAATCTCCGGCCTGACCTTTAAGAAACATGAAATTCCTCTTGACTATATGTGATAGTCCAGAGCAAAAGGTACCGTTTGGTGGCAGCGACAGGCACTAACGTTGTAGGTACCTCGAAGTTGTATTAAATTGTGTTCGAGCAATAAAAGCTTAAGCGCCGGCTGCCTAAAGATACCTTTTGATTCTGACTATCACATATCATTTTGTTTGTAACAAGCTTCCACGTTCATATTTGAATTGATTAAGCAGATAGCCACTATATAACGCTTCCCGGTTAGCTATGATTTTGTTCTACTCAACTCTTGTCTATAAAATCTAGTGGCCAGTGGAAGCTGTTTCGCAGTTTCAACATATAATGTTTTAACGCTGAAATCACTAGTTTTAGTTTAATTTGCAAGTTTAGTTCTAGTTAGGTTAATCTAGTTACGGAATAGAGTGGTCTGACGCCAAACGTCGATTTTAAACATTGTTTAACGATCAACCTCTTGAGAACGGTATCAGACTAACACTAGTGTCGAGAAACCAAAGGTGCGATTTTTGATTCTCACCGGGTGACTTATTTCATACTAAATAGTCATCGGCTGCATACAAAAAAGGCACCGGTGAGATTCAAAAATCGAACTCCAAGTTCAACGTATCAGCATTGCGATACAACGAGGAAATGCCGCCAGCATCCTTGGTACAATGCCGCAAGGGCCTAGTTTAGATTTTAGCTAGTTATTAATTTAGTTTAGTTTTTGTACTGTAGTGCCTCTGTATATTTAGTTCAACGTGGGTCAATTTGGGTTGCACACTTGCACAGGGCGGTTTCACAACACGTAGGGAGCTATCCGGTTGCCTCTCGATCACTTTAACTACGCGCCATGCTTTAACTATATGTTATCATTTCAATCTAATACCACTCCTGTGCATCCCCTTTAAGCCTTTGTAAGTGCGAGTAAGACACAGATATGCAAGTGAATACCACATTTAAAACCTGAATACGCCACAATAAATTCGTTACATGTCAAACTAATCCAACAATTCCGTTAGCGGCTGGTAAACTCACACTGAAATAACAATGGGCGCTAATAGAAATTTGGTTAAATTGCACGTGATATCGGCAATTGAATGAGCTCGCAACTGTTTGGATGTTTTCACAAACAGTAAGTTATCAATCGTATTATTTGACTAACGATGCATTCAGATTCTTGTTGGAGAATATTCGATGTGAGTTCATTTGCAGTAGATACGAGAATGGTCATATCTATTGTTAATAAAACCCACAGTGTCGTATGACCTTATCCAGACAGATTACAAGGGAATGTAAAAAGAAATTTGAATATTATAAGAATACATCTTGAAATACTCAGGAGCTCATATGCTTTTGACAAAGCACGCGCTGATTTTTATAGGAAAAAAAAACTACCATCTTGATGCCCTTGATGCCCTTGATGATGGCCTTGATGCCATCCTCCACTCGGGAGAAATTAGCCATATTGGTTTTCCGTGAATTAATAGCAACGTGTGAATATCCAATGGTATTGCTGACATAAATTACAATATACTGATTTATAAGATCCAGGGTTCGACCACACAATCCAGATGTCGTTCACCTTAGGTACTGTTAGGCCACAGAGATCCAAAAACCTGTGGCTCGTGAGCTGCGGTTTGAGGTTAAAATAAAAAAGGGTCCTAATATCTCAATTCAACTTACATTTGTGGCTCTTTAAGATTCCTAAACGTGCAGATTCCTGCGATTGGCTCATTCTCTCCAAAGTATGCAGGGAATAGGGAATGCAACCGATTTTTACAATAATTACGGTTTACATTTACGACTACTCTTTGCCACTAGCGTTATAAAACAGTGCCAATATTTCCACGCTGCAGGTAAGTGCTAGGCAGCTAGGTCTGCCTGAGATGATCTGCGGAAGCGGACGCCAGTCTCCGCCATTATCTCGGAGATGCCTTTTGTCTGCCGTATCGCAGCGTAATTAATAACTTGCGTTCTGGAACAATCGGCTACGGGAAAGGTGGTCTACAATCCAGTAGGTAAGTGGTCTGTGGGAGAAACTTATCTTTTACTAGAATATTCTTGACGAATATAGAATTATACATATGCAGGTAGGTACCTACTTATTTATTTTATTTTTATTGAAAATGTGTATAAAGTGGATTACTACATCTAATTCAAGAGTCCTGCATGACATTTGAAAAATATTCGAGGACCTAACCTGCAAATAAAATGTCTTATTGCTGTCGCAATATTGAGCTATTAACGTAGCATGTCCGTTGTAGCCATCTCCTCCAGGAAGTTGTTTAACCGTTTGAACGCCAATAACGAATAAAAGTGTCATCATAAGTAGTCGCGCCCACGGCGCCAAGGACACCTATACTGCTTATAAGCGTCATGGTATATTGGCTTGCTTGTATCCGGAATCTTGACTTTGAGATACGATAGTTGTAACGTTGTAGGTAGACATGGTTATTAAGATGTCATTTTGATGACCACAACAGATATTCTGATAGCAAATCAGTTACAAGTCATGATTTTAAAGCTAGATTATCGCTCCAATAAGTTATTAGGTACAAGTGTGAGTACATGTACCTATACATGTACAGTACACGGGAATATTGAGCCACTTGGCATTATTCGTAATTTAGCCGTGTAATGAATATCCGATGTTACCGACTACTTGTCAGCTGTCAGCCAACATCGTTCGTTAATTATACGACCAAATTACGAATGGCAAGTGGCTTCACATTTCTGTGTGGTGACGTATTCACGCCCCTCACAGATAACCTCAACCACTAGATAGATCATAAGTAAAACTCGAGGTTAACATATGTATGTGCTCCCGTACTAATTTTGTATGAGAGCGAGACCGCTTATTTCAGTTTAGTTAACGTTTTTGATCATTACTCATGTCAATTAAAAATATCCACAAAAATCAAGTTACAGGGGTGAACCTAGATTATTATGCTACAAATTGGTGTAGAATACTATTGAGATGTGCTGTTCAAATCGTAGAAATTTACGAATAAAATTGCACATATGTGTGGTGACCTCGTGCTCCCTATAAAAGCTTAATGATGAGGTGTCTGTGTAGTCTGTGCGCCCCCTACAAACGCACTGAAGACGGCACAGTGCTTCGCTGTCGTCAAACCGCAGAACGGGTTACTCTCGTATCTCGGCTCCCGAGACAAAAACAAATGGAAGTATTACTGGAGACAATCTACATTTAAATGGATCTTTTTCCTCAATTCGTGCGAGTTCGGTGATAGGTATCACCGCCGATTTATTCACGGAATTTGCATTAAGGCGGGTTGTGTGTTTGCTGCGAGGAACACGGGTTTTGTGTTTTTGTGTTTAATATAAACTATTTTATGAACGGGGTAGTTTTCTGTAAAAATGTTAGAAGGCATAAAAAGCAAGCTTAGCTTGCTTTATAAAAAGTGTCTGATTTAATTTAGTAACAAAATATGAGGGTCACCTTCCTTTGATTTTAAAGCGTAAACTCGTCGACTTGTGCATTTCGCCTGTCAAGACCGTACGGTGTTCAAACATGGACACTCGCCGAAACAATAGACGAAATGAAAATTAATATTGCCACTGAGGATGCTAGAAGTAAATCAAATCTATAGACGCCAAAGCTCTGCGCTGCGCCCAAACACGTCACGAATGGTGGGACTACATTACCCGCAATACCGGCATGAGCAATGGCAAAATGAGTACATTTTAAGTATTAAAAGTTAAATGTTTTGTAATAAGAGTTTAGGTGATTATTACCTAAAATAAGCCTCAATATTTCCGTTTTAAGAAGATTTAATTGGAATATTTTGGTCATTTTAATTCCAATCCAGTGAAATAATCCACAACAGCCGTATTCTAAACTAAATAACGATTCAGGTCAATTCGGCGAAGACCATCAGTAGGCGAAGATCGGATAGCAAGCAATCACAGAACATTCTGGATAGCGTTTTTTACGAAATGTCAAAACTCGAAATGTAGAATAGTTCTAGAACCGTTTTCGATCTTCGCCGAGTTACCCTTATACTGTAAAATATGACGCCAAAAAAGATTTTTACAGCCAAGTCGCCCGGTTCCTAATAATTATCAAATTAATATGCGCCGCACAAAGCTCATGTAGATTACCTATCGAATCAATAGATTACCGATACAATGCACAAACAATCTGTGTCAGCAAACCAATTTAAAATTGAACTCCGCCGACTCCGCGATAAATCGACTGCAGTTCGTTGTGGATCGCAATTACCGCGACTAAACCCCTCTTTTACTATTTCAGACATAATTTACCGTAATTGAGACTTTAGACTTAATTTAGAATTGCGGTATCGGAGTTAGGATCTGGATCGTGGAATTGTAGGTAATGCTAGCGTATTGTGGAGTTTGGATGGTCTTGATATTTTTTTGCAATATTTTTTTGTTTTTGTGGTTAACGAAAACCTCTTAAAAATAAGCTACAAAGCCGTACCACTTTGTAATTGTACTCCATCCCATCATCATCTTCCTACGCCTGAGGGAATAAGAATGGTATAGCTAATATACCTTTGCATTTAAGTTGGGAGGCTATTTGTTTCTTACCTTGTGTGTATGCATTCAAAGTTAGAGCAATCAACCAACCTGAGCGACCATTGACAGGCCTTCTCCTTTGCCGAAAACATACGACCAGTGTCAGTGGTCATACATAAGATTTCATTTATTGTATGGACTGACGTTTATCTGACGTAGCTATTTGTACGTTACGTACGACTCGCCCTCCCCCGCAAATATTGGCAGGCTTTTTTTGTATAGAAAATGACAGACATGGCCGCTCCGGTTGGTTGAGTGCTAAGCATTCAAACGAATGTTCCCAATCAGAAATTGTCCAGAAAGTGAATTGCGTGCCGCGATTTAAATTATATGGAGCTCATCGACGACACTTCTCTTAACAATTTTTTTTTAATCTTATTCATTTTATAAGCCATACGTCTTATGATTAATTCGGCTTTTCTTAACGAATTCTCTAAAACGGTTTGTGCGTTTGATTGCGGTGTTCCGCGGTGGTCACACCCTAATTCTGTTTTTATTAAATATATAATTTAGTCTTGCTATATATCGCCTGTAGTGTAGGTCGTAGGACTCGTAGGTGAACTGACTCTCCCGTCATAGAGCCACATTGGAAGCATAAAAAAGCTTAATTAAAATTGATATTTATTCGATACCTAGTCGCAGTACATTTAGCGTTCACTAAAATATAGGGTGCGAGAAATATCGTTAGTCTTGCTCATTTGCCTAAGATATTGGACTATTTCAAATTAATCTACCCCAAACGATATCGATCTCGAGTCACCTTGGCAACTCTCCGCAAGTTTATGGCATTACTCAAGGACCGCAAAATTAAACTACCATTAGACAAAACTAGTTCCTCGCAAAGTTATCAAATAACCTTCGTATTTCCGTGACTGTTCGAATAATGCAAATGGAGAAATCCCTCAACGTGGAACGTAACTGCCGCATTCGCGTAGTGATGGGATGTCTGTGTCCGGTAAAGTACCTACCTAATTATCATCATCATCATCATCCCAGCCATATGACGTCCACTGCTGAACATAGGCCTCCCCTTTGGATTAAAGGGGGGGTTTGCCATACGCGCCACGCTTAGCAGGCGGGTTGGCGCGCGCAGTTTTTTTTTGTTTGTTGTTGCACCTAATTATAATCTCTTGAACGTGAGCACTGAGATTATAGTCCCTATGTTGGTTCAAAGCGGTTTGTAAACTTCACATACACCTTTGAAGTGACTTCACAGATGCAAACAAGTCTCCTCACGATGTTCACTAAAAAGTAATCAACAGTAGGTACCTAATTATTTAATAAATAGGGTTTATGGTATTATATTTTTTTGGGAAATTTATGATAATTATTATATAATGGCATTCTATAATAAACTACACGTTGTGGTTTTTTCAGAGAACTGACATTTATTTAAAACAAAGGATAGGTTTACATACAATCTGACAGATGGCGCTAGTAGTATCTTAACTGCTATAAATACTTAAAATTAAATGATATTTCGATATATTTCAACACCCTCACTTATCGAAATAATCATGGTTTTACTAAACCTAAATCCTCCATGAAGCTGTAATGTTTACTTGCACACAGCCCTTTAGTTAAAATATCAGCTGGCATATCAGCTGTTTGCAAGTAATTCAACTTCACAACTCCATTTGTAACACATTCTCTTGTGAAATGATACTTAACATCTATGTGTTTAGTATTTTTGTGGAATAATGGGTTTGCTGAAAGTTTCTGTGCACCTTGATTATCATTACATAAACTTATAGTATACATTTTATTTGTTATTTCAAATTGTAAATTTCTAAGGTACACCGCTTCTTTACAGGCTTCAGAAATACCCATGTACTCGGCTTCACATGACGAAAGCGCTATGGTCTTTTGTTTCTTACTCTCCCAAGCTATAGCACCGCCGGATAGTAGGAAACAAAACCCTGTATAAGATTTTCTATCTATTACATTATTTGCCCAATCTGAGTCTACGAACCCTGTTATTTCAGGATTACCATTTGTACTATATTTTATGCCATAAGACTTGGTCTTTTTAAGATATTTTAAAACTCTTTTGGCATAAGCCCAATGCTCACTGCTATAACAATTATTAAATTGACTTAAATATCCTACCGAATATGTTATGTCAGGTCTAGTTAGGACAGATAAATACATTAAACTGCCTATAAGCTTTTGGTATGGCACTTGTTCTTTAATCATTGAAGCGTTATCTACATTCAACTTACTTGTACTCTCTATAGGAGTGTTAGCTGTTTTACATTCAGTCAGATTAAATTTGTGTAACAATTGCTCAATATAGCTTTCTTAACTTAAGAACACTGAACCATTTCTTTTACGAAAAGTTACATTCATGCCTAAGCATTGCCTGACTTGACCCAAGTTCTTAATTTTGAATTAGCTTGACAAGATATTCTCAATTTTCTCAGTCTCTTTTTCATAATTAGAGAAGATAAAAAAATCGTCCACATAAACAGCTATTATAGTCTTACAATTATCTGTATTCTTTGTGTATAAACAAGGCTCAATTTTTGACTTTATGTAACCATTTTCTGTCAAACAACTGTCAACTTTTTTATTCCAGGCCCTAGATGCCTGTTTGAGGCCATAAATAGCCTTATTCAATTTTAAGACTTAATCATTTTGTGAGGACTCTAAACATTCAGGTTTGTACATATAAATAGTCTCTTCTAAGTCACCATTTAAGAATGCAGTTTTAACATCTAGGTGAGTAACTTCTAACCCTAGCTGCACTGATAATGAAAACAACATTTGAAGAGTGGTATGCCTAACAACCGGCGCACTTTATTGTCAGCGTCATATTTCTTACGAAGCACCCACTTACACTGCACTATGGTACCGTCCTTGGGAATGTCAACTAGATCCCACGCATTGTTATCTTTAAAACACTGTAACTCATCTTGCACTGCTTCCAGCCACTGTGACCTCTTGGGTCCACTTAAAGCTTCTTCGATTGTAAGTTCTTCTGTATGTTCCTGTTTTTCACCCAAACAAGCATTGGTGAAACCATATCTCTCAGGCTTTCGCCTTTCCCTCACTGGTTCTCGTGGTCGCTTGACTAGAGAAACTTCCTCAGCATCAGGAATGGCACCACCGCTGGCATCAGTAGCCGCATCGGCATATTCATCTATACTTGAAGTTGTAGAACAACTCACTGATTTAGACTTTCACGGTTTTTACTCATAATTATTTGTAATAAACGGGACTTAACCGCGTATATAATTTTTAAATTACCTTCGACGTTTCGAGGACGACATTGTCCCCGTGGTCGCGAAGAAAGACTGGCTCCAGTTGACATCAACATCTTCTAGCCGCGCGATGGTTTTAGGATCTCATCTACATGGAATCCTGTCATTAGTAAATGTAGGCGTCAACGAATACCGCCGGTTCGAAAGCCGGACATTGTGAGTTTTGTGTGTCGACCGAGTGACATCCCTAGCGTTCAAGTTGATAATCAAGACCAAGTGCGGGTATCGTGACCACGGGGACAATGTCGTCCTCGAAACGTCGAAGGTAATTTAAAAATTATATACGCGGTTAAGTCCCGTTTATTACAAATAATTGTAGAACAACTGTCTTCATCAATTTGTTCTTGTTCCTCTGGCACTTCTTCTTGAATAGGTACCTTGTCTATCTTTTCTTGAACTGGTAGGTCAACCTGGTCCGTCATTCTGTATTCAACAGACTTCTGTACCTCAACAGGTTTTTTTTCCTGGCGCACTTCTTCAGTGTCTCTTTCATTTTCTCTTGGTGATGTATCTTCCATAATTATCACGTCTCGACTCGTCATAATGCTTCTAGTCCTTAGATTGTAAATCCTGTACCCTTTTATACCATCAGGATACCCAACAAGAATACATTTATCTGATTTCTTGTCTAATTTGAGTCGTTTTTGTTTTGGCACATGAACCATCACTGTGCTGCCGAAGATTCTTAAATGACCAATATCAGGTTTCTTTCCCGTCCATAATTCGAAGGGTGTATTGCCATTCAAAGCATTTGCCACTGTCCGGTTAAGCAAGTACACTGCTGTGTGTGCTGCTTCGGCCCAAAATGTCTTTTTAAGCCCAGCATCAAATAATAGGCACTTAGCCTTTTCCACCACCGAACGATTAAAACGTTCAACCAGTCCACTCTGTTCTCTACTGTAAGGATTACTTTTTTGATGAATGATCCCTTCTTTAGTCAGGAAATCTTCAAAAATCTTGTTACAGAACTCAGTTCCCTGGTCGCTCCGAACAATCTTAATCTTCTTGCCTAACTGGTTCTCCACCTCAGCCTTATATTTTTGAAAGTACTCCAGTGCTTGACTTTTGTTTTTCAAGAAGTAGGTGTACGTCATACGGCTGTAGTCGTCCACAAATAAAATAAAATATCTGGAACCTCCTATGGAACAATCTTCCATTGGTCCGCACAAGTCCGTATGTACTGTATGCAACAGTTCTGTACTTCTGCTGCCATTGTCTGGAAATGGCAACCTACTTTGTTTCCCTTCACAGCAAACAATACATGAAGATTTGGAGATATCAACTTTCTTGTCCATCGAAAATCCTTCTACCGCATCCTGCATCTTATTAAGATAATAACTGCATACATAACCCAGACGACGATGCCATGTAGTACCTGACACCATAGCAGAAGCTGCCAATGATGATGATGCTGCAGCCAAGTTCAATTTGTACACTCCATTGATTAATGTTGCTGTAGCAACTAAGTTACCCATCTGATTGTAAATGTGGCACCCGTCTGTCAAGAATTCAATTTTATTGCCCTTCTTGATCAGCTGACTCACTGATAGTAGATTAGTTGTTAAACTTTCAACACACAATGCGTCTTTAATGACAATGTCGTATTCACCATCATCTGTGAAGGTAGAAATTTCCACATCTCCCGAGCACGACACTTTAACCTTTTCCTCGTTTGCCACCACTATCTCTGTAACACTATGTTGATACGAAACATTCTTGAACCAATGTTTATTCGTCACAAGGTGGTCCGAAGCCCCAGAGTCAACGTAGAAATCCGACTTGCTAAAGTCACCGTTGAGGAACACTGCACTGAATGCAACAGTTTGTTTACGTTCTGTGTTCTTTGCATCCGACGAGTTTTTGTCGGAGTACGGGCACTGATTTTTATAATGACCAATGGCCTTGCACCTGTAACATTTAATTACTTTCGATGTAGTTGATTGTGATTGTTGATTCTGATGAAATCGATCAGATCGATGCGCATTTGAGTTTGACGTTGACGTATTCGATCTGTCAAATCTGTTGTTGTCTTTGGCCCCGCCGCCATATTTTCCTTTTTTGTGACTTGCAAATGCACCGCTGGTGTCACCACTGCTGCTCTCCTCCATATCCAACAGCTTTGTTTTAATGGCGTCGGCTGTAATTGATATGCCGGAATGTTCGATGGCCATGATCATTGGCGAATATTTTTCAGTTAAACCGGCCAACAACAACGATCCAACCCATTCGTCGTTTATTTTAAATCCAGTACCACTCAATTTCTGGCTTGTTTCTATAATCTGAGTCACATAAGACGTCATAGAAGCACTATTTTCCAACCGAATCGAAATTAACGTTCGCAGCAAACTGATGCGCCTTGTAAATCCTGAGTCATCAAATAGGTTTTTCAGCTTTTGCCACAATTGTAAAGTAGTCTCAACATCTTTTAAGTGTATATAAAGCGACGAATCGATGGTCAGTATCAATTTAGCTTTAGTCTTCGCGTCATCTGCGGCTTCTGGTCGTTTCTGGTCTGCCTTTACTGGCTGAATACACGCCGACATTCCTTCCAGGATCAGAAAATTCTCCGCCGCGAAGGCCCACTCACTGTAGTTCTCGTGCCCTTTCAACTTTGGAACGCTCACAACGTAGTTCGTAGTCATTTTGAAGCGTTATTTTAAATCGCGTACACTATTCTGCACAAACTAGCAAGTATACTTCGCGAAAAAAGACACAATTAATACTGAGCACATAACCTATAATAAACTACACGTTGTGGTTTTTTCAGAGAACTGACATTTATTTAAAACAAAGGATAGGTTTACATACAATCTGACAGATGGCGCTAGTAGTATCTTAACTGCTATAAATACTTAAAATTAAATGATATTTCGATATATTTCAACACATTCTGATACGAGTACTACCAAGTATAGGTACTACTTAAAATACACCTAAACAAAAACCAACACCTAAACGATAACCTCTTCCTTTTTAAAAATGGGTTAAAATTGGGTCGTTATGAAATAAATTAATATTCTTAACTACTGTCGATATTGTTTTAAGCTGTAATATTATATAATTTTATCATTTCGGTAAAATATCCGGGGAAATGGTGATATTTCCGGGAATCCCCGTATCCCAAAGTACATCACTAGCCACAATAGCCGCATTCGATCCATTTGCAACCAAATTGCAGTTCATTTTGTTGTAATGAGAACGGGCCTCGTGACTCTAATATACAATAATAATATTGTTGTGTTTACGGGCTTTCCAATATTAACAGCATTTTTTGCTGGACTAATTATGTAATTATATTAAAACATCGAGCTGACCACTTTTTTGATATTTGCGCGACAAAATGCAGCAATATGAAAATTGCACTTATTGCAATATGATAGCAAGAAATTCGTTCATGCATTCATTTTAGTAGTACTTAGTAGTAACATACTTTATTGCACAAAACAACTACATGACCAACAAAAATGTGTGTGTACAAAGGCGAACTTATCCCTTTACGGGATCTCTTCCTCCTGACCTTTAAGCAACTGATAGATATTGGTCAGACATGGTAGACAAAGATTTGTACATTTTAAAAGTAATAGGGTAATTACTAATCAGTTGTTATAATGTTTTAGAGACGGTGTGTACCTAAACCTTGAATTTCAAAGACTATAATCAAATTTAAAAAACCGGCGAAGTGCGTGTCGGATCACGCTTTATGGAGGGTTTCCTTACCTTCAATAAAATAAGAACCGAACTAATACCAAAAAGTTGTATCTGTTGCCTTTGGAAGAAGTTTTTTGGAGATAGGTAATTTAATAATGGTTGAACCGATAATGTTCAAAATAATTTTCGTTGAAAGTAAGACGCAAGGCGCGCCAGTTAGGCGATCTCAATCGGTTCAAAAGAGGGAGGGTCACGAATTTTCGACTTTCGAAGCGATTATTTTTGAAAATATTTTTGGCTACGGAACCCTAAACACGAAATCAAAAGCATAGGTCACAGGATGTTACATTACAATTGAGTCAGTTTCACTATAGTATCCGCAGAATTAAGTGGCGACTGAGTTCATAACGCTGTCTCCTTCTGTCTTGCCGTGGCGGTGCAAGTGTGAAAGAGAAGTTTTATGACCTCAGTCGCCACTTCATTCTGCGGAATATCCGCTTGCAAATACTTACAAATTTGAGAGCTTGCGTCAGCTTCAGACCTAAACTACATAATTTACATATCCTTATCATTGAACACAAGATCATTTCACATACCTATTCGTCACGTTTTAAGTTTTTTTTTACTTGCAAGTGCTGTTGCTGAATACTGTACAGTTGTCATCAGATATAGCGAAGCGGCCAAGGTGGTTATAAATATCTGAACAACGCCTCTATTGTTAAGGTGCTAAAATGCATGTTCAGATATTTACGAGTACCGGGAATATACCGGGAGATGGGCAGCAGCATCTTCCGAAAGCCTACAAACTTAAACCTTAAAACTGCGCGCGCCAACCCGCCTGCCAAGCGTGGCGCGTATGGCAAACCCCCCCTTAAAGGGGAGGCTTATGTTCAGCAGTGGACGTCTTATGGCTGAAATTATGATCATGATGATGATATATTTGATGGCGACTGTACACAGGTATTCAGTGCTTCACCGTTAACTCCTATATTTAAATAAGAAGTGATCGCCGAGAGTAAGTAATAAGTTTTAAACCTCGCCCCGAAACCTTGTTAGGGGAAACGAAAACTCTTCAAAAGCTCTTAACCAGCATGGAAAACATAAACCAGGTGCGATATTCGAACATTGCAATCTTGATTTTTTACAGTTATCTATATGTTTTTCTTTCCCTGATTTAGACTTTCACGGTTTTTACTCATAATTATTTGTAATAAACGAGACTTAACCGCGTATATACGCGGTTAAGTCTCGTTTATTACACGACAGGACGACATTGTTCCCGTGGTCGCGAAGAAAGACACGCCAGACAGACACACACACACACAGACGCCAGAGACGACAGAGATGAAGGTCTTTCTTCGCGACCACGGGGACAATGTGTCCTCGAAACGTCGAAGGTCATTTAAAAAAATATAATCGCGGTTAAGTCCCGTTTATTAAAAATGATTATGTTTTTCTTTCGCCTTCATTCATGATTTCAGAACTAATTTACTTCACATTCACAACTACTTAAATGTTTAATGTGCCGTTTAGAAGTTAATAAAATTTCAATTTGATTAATGTTTAACACGAATTTGATATGCAATGTGGTAACAAGATAAGAAAAAGACTATGTGCATTAACCAAACGTGAATTCTGACAGATCCACTCAGTTGCAAATGAATAATAATATAATAAAATAAATGTTTTCTACGTTCTACTACTGAGCAGACTTCATAGCGAGCGCGAGATGGGTCGGGTTATATCACGCTGGTCAAGAGCAGGTTAAGGACTTCAATATCAAAATAGAATCAATAACATGTTTTCGAATAGCACCGTAGGCACACGGGCGCTTTACAAAGTTAACACAACTCGATTAGGGAGGCAGTCAAAGAAAGTTGCAAGAGGATGGTTGATTGAATCGTGTGTACGCCCTTTCTTAATGAGACACAGGCGTTGATATACAGACATACAATACAACTGCTACCAGAAATTTAATTCAAATTGGAGGTCAGCCCTCTTGGCTAGCGCAACTACGAGCAAAACGTAATACATATACTTACATATAATAATACAATCTTATTCATAATAAGTTTTAGCAAAGCAAGGACTAAGGCGAGCTCTCCGTCTCTATTACATGCCAGGGTGATTACCAAGTAAGCTCAGATAAAATAATAATGTGTAAAATATAAAAGCTTATAATATATTAAGTTAAGACTCCCTTATACAGTGTTTTGATGATTTTATAACATACATGTATAGATTGCGATTTTTTTTATTTCTAGATTTATAATATACACTATCATAATACTGTGAGATTAAATTCACCAAATTAGGATCTGATGAAAGATTCAAGGATACGATAGTAAAAAAAAATATTTGGGGACAATCTTACACAAATCAACCTACTTCCAAACTAAGCAAAGCTTGTACAGTCGACGTCAAAGATATGTTTACACTTTTGCATCTTATAACAAAGGAGTAAGGTACTAAAGTGTAAACATATCTTTGACGTCGACTGTACTATGAGTACTAGGCGATGATATACCTATTTATATAGATAAATATATACTTAGATGCATAGAAAACACCCATAACTCACGAACGAATATTCGTGATAAACACACAAATAAATGCCCTTATCAGGATTCGAACCCGGGACCTCCTGCTTCATAGGCAGGGTCACTACCAACTGGGCTAGGAGGCCGTTAACTACTAACTCACTTTTGAGTTAAACTTAAATGATAATTAAAGTAAAACTTAACTAAAATCTAAAACGAAATAACCCTAAACAATACCAAAAAAATGGGCCCCCGTGGCATGGTGCCAAGGACGCTGGCAGCATTCCCCCGCTGTATAGCAATGCTGATGCGTTGCGCGAGAAAGCTGCCGGCTCGTCGGTCACCGGTAATTTGGAACAGTCTTTTGGACATCTCCGTAAAAAGTTGACGAGCGCTAGGACCCCACGGACCAAGGGTCTCGACTCCGAATGGCATGAAAAAGTAACCGGAGCCGAGTCCCCGGTATTTGGAAGATTTTTGTTTTTCGGCCGCTTTAGCCGCCGCACCTACCTGCTTACTCGTTCCCATCAGGTGGGAAGGGGCCAGTGTGTCCACGCAAGTGGCGTCCCACACTAGAACCCTTCCCACACTCCAGGGAATCAGGGACATACCGTCCGGTCTCTTGCCATCGTCTCTGGCTATGCCAGTTGGTTCCATTAAGGTAGGGACGTTGACGGTAGCAAGAGACCGGCGGATAATATCATTCAGTGCGGCGTGTCTGGAAAAGCGGCCGGCACTTTTCTGACATGAAAGTCCGTGGTGTCCCAGCTCGTCATCCTCGCTGCCGTCAACTTAAATAAGATTTCATTGTACTGTTATTAAATGTGGTCCATTTATAGAAATTGCCTATATTCCAATTACCGTAGAAGCCATTCCCGTGCAATATTAATCTTTGTGCTCAATTGTATTACGAGCCTGCAGCTATTATGCATTATCGTTGCCTCCGCTAACTAGATTGCGTTTGACGTTGATTTACTGTCTTCAGTGAATTAAGATGTTAATGATCTTAAAGAGGAATTCCTTAGAACCTTAAACTGCCTTTTATTCATAATCGTGAGTACTACTGATACTTACTGATTCTGGACCACTGGGACACTAAATTGCTGTCCGACTGCGAATCCACTATACCTACTTAACGCAAGTTGTCACTATTTGTGGTACGGACAAAGGGTCCACTTTGTCGATATGGAGTTACTACTGTTACTAGTACTTTATAGAACTACCTCCTCCGTCCCTCCTCCTCCTTGCACCGGTTTCCTCATCACTGAGGGTCGTGGTCATTACACAGCTTCTCTCTGATGATCTGGCGCCATCTTCCTCTATCTGAACTACGCAAAAAACTACGCAATATATATTAGTGAAAGAAAAAGGTGTGCTTGTAAATCGACAAAGTGGTCCCTTGCACTAAACTCATCCACATTTGTGTCTAAAATAGATTCTGATAATAAGTAGAAAATTATTTCTACTACAATTTTTTTTTTCGGAAATTCGAACAAAAATTTAAACTATTTTTTGTTTCACCCAATTATGTGACATGGATTTTCTTATTGTTTGTAATTATAATTAAGGCGCCTAGGTATAGTTCTGGTTCCTAAACTGATAATTTTTAAATTTTTACACGGAAAAGCATAGTAACCCTTGTAACATTATAATGGCTATCGATTAAGAGTAAGGAGGATCGGTGTCTGATCACTTTATTATTCATTCATTTATTCATTGCTTTTGTGGGTTTACAAGGTCTTACAACTACAAAAAGCCCACCACAAACCCTGTTAGAGCACTGCATTATAAAACCTAAAAACTAGACTTAAATATTATATACTACTTAACGGCCTAGGCAGGGTCGCTGCCTATGAAGCAGAAGGTCCCGGGTTCGAATCCTGGTCAGGGCATTTATTTGTGTGTTTATCACGGAAAATTGTCCATAAGTTTTGGAAGTAACATAGTAATACTTACAATAGAGTTTAATGCTGTGTTGGCTAACGCCTAACTTTCTATCCAATTCAAAATGATATATAGTCCATAGCTATGTTTTCTATGTATTATATAATTATATCGTCGCTTAATACCCACAACACAGGCCTTATTGAGCTTACGGTGGAACTGGTTTGATTTGTGTTAGATTGCCCTATAATATAATAGAAAAGAATAAAAAAAAATCGATTTTTTAAAAACTTATTATGTCAATTCGTTTCCTTAATCGTACCCTTGGAGTAATAAAGGATACGGACGCGGCATCTCCGTACAGCCAACTGTGATCCAACAATGGCGCCCGAGTTGAATGTGTGTGTAGAGACCAGTGTTGCCAGTAATACAAATTTTCCCCATTAAGTGTAAAATATTTTTGAAAGGAAAAATAAAACAGAGATTATAATTTGTGTTTTAAAATATAATTAATATGCACCTGCCTTAATAAATTTGATGAAATATATTTCTGAAGAGGCGGATAAATGTTTTTTTTAAATCTAAAGTTATAACTTATTAAAAGTACACGACTACCGTTGAGTATATGTGGCGTCTTCTAGTAGTAATACTATTATTTTAAGTATTTGTTATACCTCTTAATCCGGAGTCACGGTAGTGCCCCCTCCAAGGTGAAAACAACTAAAAGCGTGTTATTAGGTACTTTATTACCTTATAGGAGAAGATAATGAAGAAGAAGAAGCGGAAGGAGAAGATGATGAAGATTCGGTCGAGTTGAACTAATATATCGCTATTAATAACGGATCCATGTGGACAACGTCATTGGTGCCATTCATTTATTACGTATGACAAGTTGGGGGGGGGGGGGGGGATTGACCATGCCTTACTTCTACATACAAGAGGAGGATTTTTAGGTAGGGGTAGAAGGGGGTCAAAAATAGGCAAAAATGGTCTTACGTAATACATGGACGACTTCTATTCTAAAACCTTTTCCAGAGTATTACAAATACTTTTCCGAAAACCGCATCAAAATCGGTTCAGCCAAACGCGAGATAATCGCGATCAAACATACATACAAACATATATTTACAAATATAATTTTGTTTATTTATACATTTTATTCCAAATAATACTAAAGAATATAATTTGATCTCAAAGACATATAAGTTATTGACTCTAAGGTAATGTGTTAATATTAGTTGAAAACGTGCGTGCAATAAAACATCAAGTTGGGAGAGGGACGTCAGCATCGTGTTGACAACATATCGTGTCGATTGTAGACCCCTTTACGTTCGGGAAATTTCCCTGTTCTACCACCTGGCAACACTGCTGTCGTGAAGTTAATAGTTTACGAATTTACAGATTTTTAACATGATTACGCATTAAAATGTTTACTTACCGATGAAAAGTGACTCCATCCGGTTTTCTCCTACGACCGGTGGCATTTGTGCAGAATTTGATGACGCAGGCATATTTTAATTATTATTTGTCCGCACTTTACTGTTGTGACGTTTGGATACGATTGGCGGCGGATGGATGGGCACAAAATTGCTGTGCATATGTGTGTGTAGTGTGTAACTACGTGGGCACGGACACAATTGGAATCACAGTTTGTTGTTAGCAGTGCCTAATCTGGTATATTCTTTATATCTATGATCGTACCTAACCCTGAATTAAAGGAAATATAAAACACAGTGTAGATCATGTATAGATAGATAATCGGTTGTTACGTAACCACGATTTCGTTGACGTAATAATGTTTCAGCTGACTTTAATACTACTTAAAAACAAAACCGAGTTAACACCTTACTAAAACATGGCTCTAAAACCATTTTAAAGCTAAACACTGGGATGCTGCTACATTTGCCTGGTTAACGCGCGTTAATGTGAGTGGGAAAGTTATCTTAATTAAACAAACTGAACCAACCTCCAGCGGGACGCGGCGCCGTTGTAAACATTGACGAAACGGCTAGGCCGCACGTGCATATTGGCTTTCTACAACTGATATTGTGCTATTTAATATAAAGGAGAGTTAACTGTGTTGACGGCTAATGAGGCACTCACTATCAATCGGCCTGAGTTGTTCGGAGCTGTCAAATTTTTGTTCTAACTGACAGGCCGATATCGTCAGGTAGTCGGTGGGCCCCCTAAAGAGACAAGAGGGTCCCCCGTGGTCAACACACTTCATCCTAACACCACGTATTTGGCTGTAGTTTTATGTAAGGTTTGGATTTCCATTTCCAGATCACTGCTTCTGATTTGGGGGTCGTGTCGTGTTGGGCTGTGCGATGATTGTTTAGTGGTGACTGCGACGTTAAATCGAAGTGTCGTTTCTAGACTTGGATTGGATTTCCTACTTCATATTCAACTTACTTATCAAGATCAGGGCCAGTAACAACGATATTCCAGTATCATTTACAATAATCGACATCGTTTATTAAAAACGATAATCTCAAATGTCAATCAAGTGTTGGGCGAGCCCCCGGGCATCTAAACAATGTGCACAATTACACAACTCGAATGTCACTCCGGCGTCCAGTGTGCATTAGCCTTTACCTTAGTGTCTCGATAAACTCCTGTCCCCGGCTCTGCTTATGTAAGAGGTCTTTGCCGACGAGTTAATAAGATTGTAGTTAACACAACTTTACAATAACGGTTTCACTTTGAATTGGATAGAAAGTTAGGCGTTAGCCAACACAGCATTAAACTCTATTGTAAGTATTACTATGTTACTTCCAAAACTTACGGACAATTGTCCGTGATAAACACACAAATAAATGCCCTTACGAGAATTAGAACCCGGAACCTCCAACTTCGTAGGCATGCCGCCACAGGTCCATCACCTAGCTAGGCTATGCGGTGAGGCAAATAAACGATATTTGAACACCGATTTTTGAAGTAGCAGGCCGACCATACAACCGAACATTTACGACGCAGACGAAACTGAAAAAGAAACAATTACGCTTTCATTTATTTCATATATTAAACAGATATTTTTAGTTTTCATACCGTCAAAAAGCTATAATAAAATACCGCTCTTTCTTATAAAATAGTCAATGCATCTGGATCACAATAACTTCGCAGTCTTTTAGCGTGAAGATGAAAAGGATCCGAGCGACGCGCATTTTTCTAAACAATGACTCTCCACTGAAGTCTGAGATTATGTGAAAATTTCTCTTTGAATTTTCCAAGACTCTATCGAATGGCTATGAGTGAAATTCCCTCTAGTTCGATACATTCGAATATCCTTTCAGATTGGAGTGACGCAAAGCGTACAGTCGTCCCGAGAAAAACGAAGTAAACGCGTGTTCTAGCTCATATTCACCTCTGCCTTTTTCTTCGAAACTGTTATATTATTACGAGCGCGTGTCTGGTCGTTCTGCGCTGCAGTTATTGTCTGCAACTGTATAAAGAGGCACGAAGACTTAATAAACTGATATAATAGTCTTGAAAAAAAAGAAAGTTGTGTTCTATTGACTGAATGAAATCTTTAATAATAATTTTAAACAAAAAAAGAACCGACTTCACTTAGGATCCGCTATTCCAAGAGGAAGTGGCTGAGTTGCTGTAAAAATAGTGAAATCACTATAGGTGTTCCTATAATAGTTGAAGAGTTCCCTCAATTTCTCCAGGATCCCATCATCAGACCCCGACTTGGTGACAATGGGACCATCTAGGGGAACCTTTCGATTAAAAAAAATTTTGAAAATCGGTTCACGATTTACGGAGATATCGAGTAACATACATATAAAAAAAATCTTCAAAGCGCGAGTAAATAGGTATCTCATAGGTAAGCGTGCCCCACCGTAGACCGCATCATCACTTACCATCAGGTGAGATCGTAGTCAAACGCCTGCCTATTCTGAATAAAAAAAAAAAAAAAAAAAAAAAAAAACAGTCGAATTGAGAACTTCCTCCTTTTTTGAAGTCGGTTAAAAACGTTTTTTAAACCAAACCAGTGGTGGTGCACTGTGATCTTAGAGCTAAAATTTAAGCCAAGCGGAGTAGCCATTGACAGGCGTTCCCCTCTGCCGAAAATGAATGACCAGTGGTCATACTCATTGTATGGACTGACGTTTATTTGACGTGGCTATTTTGACGTTTCGCATACATTTGACGTTCCCCTCCCCCGCAAAATACGGCAGACTTTTTCCGATAGAAAAGAGAGCGCGTCTCGCATACGGTTGGTTTAATAATCAAAGACTGTAATATTTCGTCGGTTTGCTATAAGTACGTACGTAATACTTACCGCGAGGCCAACCGAAGTGACAGGCTGAAGTATACATATAATGTGACAGAAGAAGTCGGCCACGTCAATATGCGTTTGTCTTACCTAAGTCTAAGGTTTTAAAAATACATTTGAGGTTTAAAAATATGCTTCAAATTCTTCGTTTTGAAACTGCAATCTCTTTACAAAAAAGGTAATTTTTGTTACGTATTCTCACTTTTTAATTTGTTGAACGAGTTTATTAGTGTTATCTTCTATTTATATAAACAACTAGCTACCTACCTACTATCAACAAGGAAAAATGGTTAATTAATACTGTCATCATCCCTCCCGCTAAAGCCGCTGACAGACACGTGGAACCGTAATGAGCACAATGCAAGCACGACTTCAGTGTTGCCAGGGGACGAAAAAGAAAAGTACGTATATTTTAAAAATGGATTTGTAATGAAAAGGGTGGATTATTAAATTACTGGTTAATGATTAAGTCTACTGGTGGATTAGTTAAATTAATTTCAACCATGTTTTGAAATTTCACTTTTGTTTGCTATTTAATACACGTATTCAAAAAAAAGGGTTTAACGGTACTTCGAGTTTTCTAAACATTTAGTCGTTTCATTTGTTGTAACGTTGCGCGTTGTTCAAGCGCACGATTTGCCTTTAAGTATTTATTGAGTGCAAGCAGTTAAGTATAACGGCATGAAACATATGGTGAAAATGCTCCGAAATGTAGCGAAAATGCGTCATGATAAGCAGTGAAAGTGTATTAGCGATCCATTTACCAAAATACCGGTCGAGTATGTATGAGTCGGACCCCGTGATTTCCGTACATCACAAAGTTTTAACAATGATTTTTGAAAGTCTGACTAACGCTGGACCGTAGAATGTTTATCTGTTCTCTTTGGTTAAAGATTTGAATAGTAATTTTTTGCAAATTTTCTTGAATACTAATTATTATTAACTTTCAACTCATTCGGCCCAAACGGATACAAATAAGCTCTAGACGAACAGATGGACTGACAGACACATGTTGTCTTTTCACTTCTCCATTGTTTTACTTTTAAGGTACGACACCCTAAAAATCAGTAAAAACTTTCAAAGCTGCCTGGCAACACTGCGTTATTAATTGGCCTTGTTTGGTATTCGCAAGACGCGCGGGGTGACGCCGGCAATCAAGCGCCATTATTTCCCCGTTATGAACAATGTGGATCCCAATGCTAATATTCTTAATTCGCCCCATTGTTGCGGAATCTTGGCAAATATGGCATAATGCGGTTAATTTGAGCTTTGATTACTTGTCGTTTGGGAGGTCTTGTCTAGGTGAGCAAATATATGTGATAGTCTACATCAAAAAGTTAAGTTTTATTACTCGATTACAATATTGAATCTATACAATGTACGATACGATACGCACATACGTTTCATTTCATTTTAATTTTTAATTTTAATTTTTGATTTTTCTTTACATTTCGTGGTTTTGTCGCGCCGCTGCAAATTCTTACACGTCGACGCCGGTGGCCTGTAATGACAGGTATAGATCCAGGCTAAATTTATTTACATATTATATAGATGAGACAGAGGGAAACGGCCAAATTTAGGCTCGGTTTGGCACACCTAAACATGAATTTTATTACGCAATAAACCTTCAAAATACGTAAAGGTAAACGTGTACATGTAAGTGTACTTATACTATGTATGTGTACATATAAGTGAACTTCAATTGCTTTTTAAATATATTTTATAGGTATTCAAATATGATTATATGATTCAAAAACAATTCCGATCTTTTGTTAAAAACGTATAGGTTAATCTTAAAACACCGGCCGACTTTTCTGTGGACAATAGAAAAGTTAACAATTTGGGTAAATACATCATAGTTTATAACTACTAAGGCCAACAATACGCAATGCAATGCAACAATATGCCAATATAATGAAGTCCATTTATTTTATAATGCACAGAAAAGGCGCATAACCTTAACTCATACCCTCATACTAAAAAAATGTTTGACCCATTTCTTTGAATTGACTTTTAGTAGCATAACATGATAAGTACTCGTATCACAATTAGGTACATATTTATAAGCCAATATTATTAGGGAAACAGATCAAGGTTTGCCATCAATATGAATATGAATATGCGTGCGAATGCATATAACATTGATTGCGACCGTTTCCGGACGGCCCAACATTTGGTCAGACATTAATACGAGTCGTGAGCTGTGTTTTAATAACAACTACCATGAAATGACTATAACTGGACGAGTATGGCGAAATCTAAAAGTATCTTAATATACTAGTAGTCCGCCTCGAACTGTGAACACCCGATTTACTTACAAACGAGTTGACCAATATAACAAGACCCTAAGGAGGATTTTTTTGCCCTTCTAGCTCCATAACTACTTGATCGATCCTGCTCATATACGAACTTACAAATTTTATGTATCTCTGCTACAGCCCCAAGAAATTTCATAAAGATCAAAAAACGTTGCTAAAGTTATCGTCGGACAAACTATCGAAATCAAAAAGCCATCCAAATGCCGAAACGTCCCAGTAACCAGGTGCCAGTTGTCTGGAAGTGTTTGTAAGAACTCACTTCGCTTACGCCCCGCGAGTTCGATAAAACAGTTTGACTTATTTATTTATTTATCGTATAGCTACATGTCACTGGAAATAGATTAAGCATTTCTTCTCTGAGGTGGTAATAGTAGTGGGAGAGTAGATGGTGAAGAAAATTCAGTGAGTGCGCCGAGGTCCAGGTGAGACAGAGCAGCTGCCAAGTTTGTTACTCTTTTAGCACCACCCAGGGGTCATGTGTAGGGTTGTCTAAGGACTCTAAGGTGTTTCTTACAGACGTAGAGTAACATTTATCTACGATAATTTGACGACTTGCCTACACGGATGACGTTGCGGGCAGAGCCTAGTAGAATATACTGGATAATACCTTAATATGGGATAAGGGATAAGGGAACCCCTGATCCCTACTGCTCGTGAGAACGCTGTGGTGATTTAATTAGTTAATAGTCATCCGCATGGCGGCGATGCAGTGCGCCACTATCACGTCTCGTTCTTCACGGGGGCGAGAAGTGGCTTACGGAGAGCCGTTTTGCTGCATTGATAGTAGCAAATGGAAATCCGTGATCTCTGCCTACCCCTTTTGGGATATAGGCGTGATTGTACGTATGTATGTATGTAATACCTTAAAATGGCCACGGGTAAAGTTTTGTTTAATACCTAGCCACGTTAAATTACGCATTTGTAATAATTTAATAAAACCAAGTGACTCGTCAGCCGTTCGCGTAATGACATAATTCCCCAGATACAAAAGTTAGGGGCCCACCGACTATCAGTCCGCCTGACGATATCGGCCTGTCAGTTAGAAGTAAGAAAAAAAAATTACAGCTCCAAACAACTGACAGGCCAATATCGTCAGTCCGACTGTCCGACTGATAGTCGGTGGGTATGGGGCCCACTAGGCTCATTTGACAAATGATAAAGTTTCGTGGTTTTATTAACTCAATGTTCGCTTATATATTTTGTAATGACGTGCCACGTAGGTAAATACCATCCATTTTTTAAACCGGAAGTGGTACTTTTTTGTGTTTTCGGCCAAATCTTTTTTTTTTAACTATTTTTCCGGAATTCAGCATCACTTTTATGAACATGTGCCATAGGGCTTATCTTTGTATCACGTTACGTAGCAGATCCTACGGCCGCCGCCCGTACTATAACTAATGTGTTACAATTTAGCAGACAATATGACGTGGCGCGCTAGTTTTACTAGCACTATTCAAAGTAATTCATAAAGTTCACTAAAGCTCTTAAACCCAAAGTGTTCTTAAAGCCTTAAGTAAATTTTTAATTATAAATCTTGCAATTGATAAATAATTAGCTAAGATTGAAGAAAATACGAGATTGTTTCGATCGAGTTGTATAATTTGCTAACGATTTATTTATAAAGGATTCGAGGTTGCGCCTTCGTCTTCAATTTCAATAACTTTTAAATTTCTTTGCGAGAGAAGTAATTAATTTCTAACTGGCCTGTTGTTCCCATTGCTTTAAGGTAGGCGTTTCATAAGCGCGTCGTTTAAGTTAGATCTTTGAATATTTACAGTTGCTTGTGATAACGAGCTCTCAATATACTTGTCAAATAGAGTTGAACGGTTCAGAAAGAAAGAAAAGGAAATCTGAAGAAGCACCTCAGTATATAGGTATACATAGATTTAATGGGAATCTTTTACTTTAATTTTATTTCATTTAAGTATTTATTCACAGGTAAAAAAGAAAATAATTTTCTTACACTGGTTTTTTGTGTGTGTGAGAGACAGAGAGAGAAAGAGAGTGATATATATGTATATCACTCTTTGAGCATATCTCTAGATAATTCAAACGATTCATAACATAGACATAATATCCCTAGACCTGCCATGGTAATAACAATACCTACCAAAATTGAACGGGATGGTCTAATTAAACTTTCCATAGATTTGACAGAGAAGGCGTTATTATAGTTGGTCCTTATCATAGACTCAATCTTGTTATTATTGCTTACTTTCAAAAGGCCGTAAGTACAATAGAAACGTTTATTACCCTCCACCGCTCTTTGAAGGGTAACAATCAAACCGACTAAATTATGTAGGTTAGTTACAGTATGCTATTAAAATCAGTCGCGTTGCGTATATTCTGTCCTTTTTGGTGGATCGCGTGTTTCAACTTTAGAGAATTATACTTGCTTAGATTCATCTGGTACATATTTATAGCGGACTTATGCTTGATGGTTATAAAATAATCTTTTTAATTAAGGTGAGCATTTTCTCCTTTTTCCTTGCCTTACTATAAACGAGCATTTACAGAAACTACTCCCACGCACAACCTTTCATCTCGTTTCTTGTTTGCATTAAAGCCATTAATTGCTTTAGCGGTCTTTTCAACTCAAAAACAAAAGACCAGGCTATGTTCTCATTGATGAAGCGAAGTGAAAGTTCTATATCAGACCAGTGTAAAATGACCTCAAGATACGATAACCGTAGTAGTATTTTTTTAGGTTTTAGACGCCTGTAACTAGCGATTGGAATCACACGCCAAGGCTTTCACACCTTGTGAAGTACGGCATTCCTGGATATTGCATCTCTTTCGTACACATTTATCGCTACGTGTGTGGAAGGGATGGCTAACCTAGGCTGTTAATGAACATTCTAAGCCTCGCCTAGAGCCCTGAGCGACGAGCACACGATATTTTTTTTAAAATTCATGCCGACGGCTGCGAGCATACGTCATATGAATGGAGGTTTGAATGTATGAGTTAGTGTGTCGTAACTCTGTATATATTTATTTATAGTCTGGCTAACCAAAAGTGCAGTAACAGTAGACCCATCAAAGATATCGGAGTGGTCAAGGTGATCACAAATATTTGAACAACGATATTTTTGAGTAGGTACCCTGGCTGCTCCGATATATTTGATGGTGACTGTACTAGCTTAAGAAAAATACAGTACTTACTTATAATTCTGTTTATGTTTAAAGTAAGACAGTTCCTGGCCACACTTATAGACTGATGTTGATGTGAAGAGAATAATCGTTTCTATTTTTTTTTAAGTTAACTATTACTAGTAGTTATTTGGATATAAGTACACATTTAATTTTATTTTTATTAAAGTTAAGTATTGTAATTATTAATCAATTCAAGCAGGAACACATAACATAACATAACACTAAATTAATATTAAAAATTTTTTTGAAGTTTGAAATAAACTTCAATAACGTAAATTTTGTGTTTCGTATAACTTCTGCGACCCGCTCAGGATCCTACCTGGGGGCCGATTTTTGACTTTCGAGTGCTCGAATTCAAAAAATTTAAGCTCGAAAATAATTGCACACAAAAGTTCGTCGCCAATTTTTTCGCATGAAATTAATAGTTTAAATAATCCTGATTTTAAATTCCCGTCGCTGTTATTTTTAAAACTTGATTTCATCGTTTTATTCGGAGTTTTAAATGTCACTTACAAGTGCTGAAATCTCAAAAATCACTCCCCTGGTCCAGCAAATTTCACGTGGCAACGCTGCAAGCATATTTCGCACCTTTGGATCGGTGGGAGCCTTTTTTGATAGTTTTTAATAATGTTTTTGTGTAGGTAGTATTGTTTAATCTGTTTTATTACCCAATTATATTTACGTTTTTGTTACTTTGTCAGATATATTATAATAAACTTAAAATAACTTCAGTTTAAAGATGACATGTACTTAAATGAATGTATTTTCTTATAAACACCATTTATTAATTAGATTTCCAATGAAAAATACTTTTGCTATGTTTGAAAATAAAAAAGCTTTTAATTCAATTATTAATTCATATCAATTCAATATAGTATCCAACTAAAAAATAAACCGCATTTTATCAAACAATGGTTGTAAAGCCCCTTTCGTGCAAGTTAAACACATTGTTTCATTAGACCTATTAACCTTGATGAAAGCATTACAATGAAAACAGATTGCATATACGTATGTTATTATAACATCGTTTGATAAACGAGATTATAATGCCCTTCCGCACGCACGGTAAACATTTTTACTTCGATTCATACGTTTCTATAGAGGTAATGGGGGCACGTAGATAAGGCTGCGGTGTGTTGGCTTTGCTTGCTGTGCTGACGTAACCTAACATCTAAGCCCAACATATTGTAAGCATTATTATTTTATAAATACTTTATCTTTTAAGGATAACTACTTTGTTTAGCATTATCTCTAAAAAAATTGTGTCAATTGACTCTTCCTTGTTGTTCGTTTCCGCCATTTTGTAATATTATAAATAGCGGGTATACAGCTGCGGACGCCATTAGGATCTTGACTAGGTTGTTGTAAAGACGTCTTGAAAATATTATTGTTATATAATGTAATTGATTTATTGAAACCACAAGGTTTAGGGTAACATAATAAGAATATAAGTGTAAGTGCTGGTAATGTACTCGTTTATTTTCATCATTCTAGTGATATCCCCTACAATATGTGTTGGTCGAAAGAAGTCTAAGCCAAAGTTACGTACACTTTGATTATACGTCTTATGTCACTTTGGTCTTCAGAGTTAGAGGTGACTCAACATTTTTACAATAATACTGAAAACACGTTATCCTATAGCAGCGATTGTTCTTACTGTCATTTAAGTAGGACGAAATTTTCTAGTATAAAACTCGAGCCCTGTTAAATCTCGTTTCGAAAATACTCAAGAACAAGAACGCGGCTTCTATCTATATGACGAATTTATTCGTATATATTTTCACCAAAAAACAACGTAGAACCGAGTTAGGTACTTAATTAGAATGTAGACTCATAACATTAAACCTAAGTTTATGGTAGTTTACATAGCTTGAATCGGTAAAAACATTAAAATACAGCTAACACAATCACTCATAATAAAAAACATCGTATCTCCATATGAGACTAATAGCGACTTACAGCTTTAATAAAATAAGGACGGATAACCATATGTAGCTGTTAAACAGGCCTCGTCGGGCTTGCAAATCAAATTATCACTACCAACGGACGACGAATGGTTCGAATGTTAATTGTTCGTTCAAATAATAATTATGGGGGACAGTATTTACACAAGCGTTCGAAACCATGCCGACAGACCAATTTGTATTTCTGATTTAGTAGCGAGCCATTTTAATTCGTGTTTATTTTATTTATACCCGTCTTTCATGTTAGATTTACCTGAGCTTGTTTGATGTTAAGGCTTCAGTTCTTGACTGGAAAGTGTATGGCTTGGTGGGGATTTTTCTGCGCGCTACGAAAACGCTTTTTTCATATTTCTGTAAGTATTCCAAAACATTATGTATTAGATATTTAATTAAAAAAATCGGAGTCTTTTAGTTAGTAATAAGATAAATAAGAAATACTAATATATAAAAAAATCCAGCAAAAAATAAAATAGTTTGGTTTTGGGTGGCCAAAAAGGAAAAACTAAAAAAGCAATTTTTTCCCTGGGCACATTATTGAAATACAAAATTGAGTAGAAAATATATCTAAAAGAAGACACAGTATTCAAGTTTATGCAGTTTGATAAATAAAGTTGATATTGCCAGGCCCCATTTTACTTTTCCCCAATATCACTCCACCAGTACCTAGGTGTACATTAGAATATTTTGGAGCATATTTTTCGTGCCGTTTATTTTCGAATATCGACAATATTAATTTCTTGAATATTGTCGATCATGATAATGAAGTAATTTGTTATGTTTGATTGTCTATGCTAACTTCTTAATAAGTTTGCAAGTTTGGTGCGTAGGTGTTCCGCACGTGTACGTTGTTATTGTTAAATTGTTATGACCGGTTATAGAATAAATTATCTGTCTTGTTCCTTATTTCTGGGGATCGAGGCCTTGGACTATTATTGTAGAGGATCGCTCTCAAATTATTTTTGTCTTCTAGTAGCAGAATACACCCATTTACAATGAGTAGTTCAACTTCGAACAAAAAAACTCAGCGGGCCGCGGGAAAAGACAAGTGACGACGCGAGTGACGCGGCTGAATTAGACATGATTAGTCATGACGAAATAAAGGGTGTGCTACTGCAGTGCTTCCGTTACATGAAACACATGCTTGGTACAGCCCTGCGTCTGGAATTTGAATTGCGAACGTGACTTTTTATTTGTATGTAGATGGGTCACTGGTCTAATAGACCTCCTTCTTCCTTATACTGTGCTGGTAGCTACTTAGACCTAGTGCTGTATTCTATTTTTAAAAATATAAACATACATACATACATACATATAATCACGCCTGTTTCCCAGAGGGGTAGGCAGAGATCACGGATTAAAAATATATAAACTGAACCTTGGACTAATAAAGGATAAGGACTAGGCATCTCCGTACAGCCAACTGTGATCCAATAATGGCGCCCGTGTTGAATGTGTGCGTAGAGACCAGTGTTGCCAGTAATACAAATTTTCCCGATTAAGTGTAACATATTTTTGAAAGGAAAAATAAAACAGATTATAATTTATGTTCTTAAATATAATTAAAATAAATCAAATCAAATAATTTATTCAAAAATAATTGTACAGATAATTCTTAGAACTATGCATTATTATTACAGAGCTAACATGCACCTGCCTTAATAAATCTGATGAAATATATTTCTGAAGAGGCGGATAAATGATTTTTTTTTAAATCTAAAGTTACAACTTATTAAAAGTATACGACTACCGTTGAGTGCATATGGCCCATAGACATAGGATGGTATAGACGGGGCATGGTCATAGTAATACCAAGATAAAACGGGATGGTGTTATTACACTTTCAGTAGGTACGGCAAAGAGGTGCTATTATCGTTGGTCCTTGTCATAGTTCCTATTACCTCCCCGCGTTACTTCTAGCAGAGGAGGGTAACAAACAGATATAAGTTGTGCGCAAAAATGGTCTTACGTAACATGGACGACTTCTATACTAAAACCTTCTCCAGAGTATAACAAATACTTTTCTGAAAACCGCATCAAAATCGGTTCAGCCAAACGCGAGATTATCGCGAACAAAGATATATACAAATATAATTTTTAATGCTTATTTATAAATTTTAATGAAAAAAAAATTGGTACTAAAGAATATAATTTGATTACAAAGACATAAAAGTTATTAGCTCTTAGCAAAGAGAATTAGGGTGACAACACACCTAGCGGAATTCCTCGCGGAATTAGCGGAAGTAGCGGAAATTTGTCTATGGTAGCGGAAATTTGTCTATGGTAGCGGAAATTTGTCTATGGCTTCCATACAAAAAATCTGCTACCACAGACAAATTTCCGCTACCATAGACAAATTTCCGCTACTTCCGCTAATTCCGCGAGGAATTCCGCTAGGTGTGTGGTGACCCTTAAGTACCTATAGAGTGTTCTTTCCATACATGGCTAAATCCGTATATGTAATAAGTTTTAAGCGAGCTTTGCTAAAAGTTATTATTCAAAAGATTACAGCTTAAATAGCTTAATACGTATTACGATTTAAGTGTGCTTAAAACTTAGTATAAATGAGTTAAACCATACCTCCCATACGACTTATTATTTAATTAGTAGTTTTGCTATGTATGGAGTTAGCAATCTATCTACTCATTTATCTATGCTCTTAGGCAATGTGTTAATATTAGTTGAAAACGTGCGTGAAATAAAACATCAAGTTGGGAGCGGGACGTCAACATCGTGTTGACAACATATCGTGGCTATTGTAGACCCCTTTACGTTCGGGAAGTTTCCCTGCTCTACCACCTGGCAACACTGCTGTCGTGAAGTTAATAGTTTACGAATTTACAGATTTTTAATATGATTACGCATTAAAATGTTTATTTATCGATGAAAGGTGACTCCATCCGGTTTTCTCTTACGACCGGTGGCATTTGTGCAGCATTTGAGGACGTACGCCGGCATATTTTAATTATTATTTGTCCGCTCTTTACTGCAGTGACGTTTGGATACGACTGGCGTCGGATGGGCACAAAATTGCTGTGCGTATGTGTGTGTAGCGTGTAACTACGTGGGCACGGGCACAAATGGAATCACAGTTTGTTGTTAGCAGTGCGTAATCTGATTAATTATTTAAATCTATGAACTGAACAATACACTAAAGCGACGTTCTTCTTTTTTACCGACAATACAACGGCATTTTCTATTTTTTTTGGTTTTAGAACATCTATAAAATTATTACTGTGAACATTGAGATGTAAAACTATACATAAGCCCGTAGAGGACTATATAATGTTTGTTGGTATGTTAGTAATGCATTGTTTTTTTGCATTAGTTTACCAGAAAATATTGTGACAGAGTCGCCCTTTTCAGCGGAGACTGCTTTTCGCTTTACCACTGTGTCACGGTGTTTTGTTAAATATAATCTAGGCTTGTTTATATTCACCAACCGGGGAAATGATAAGTATATTGTGTTGATTATGTAAACTAAATCTTGGACCGCCTATAAGCAATTTTTTTTCGTTCCAACCAAGTTGTGTGGGGTATCGTTGGATAGGTCTTTTAAAAAGAATTAGGGTCTTCTAAAACAGTTTTTGGATAAAACTAATACTTTCGGAAATAATAGCTCCGAAAGTTTAAAACAGGGCGTCCCCCCCCATCTAACTTTTGAATAATGGGTCCTAAAATTTTGAAAAAAATCATGAAGCTGAGGCCTAATAAGTACCTTCAATGAAAACTATATTGAAATAAATCGGTTGAGCCGTTTTTGAGTTATCATTCAAAAACCCATAGTGAAAGGACGTAAGTAAAAATGACGTAAGCGCCGCCAAATTTCCCGTAAGAAACGACCTTTTGAATTAATGGTCTCAGTTTACGGAACCCTACACTGAGCATGGCCCGACATGCTCTTGGCCGGTTTTTTAAAAACACAATCTATCTCAAACAGCACACAGCAAACAATCAATCAATATTGAAGTTGTATTGGAGTTGCATAGGAATAATTTTAAAGCAAATTCTGATATTTCTGATTTGGAGTTTTAGGCGCCAGCTGTGCTGCGTAGTTAATGTATTGGAGTTGTATTGGAGTTGGGTCGTTACTAAACGTGTTTTAAAGTTGGAATACAGCCCATTCTCGTCAAAATCGTACCCATTATTTCTTTATTTGACTTTCTAACATTTAGATTAACTGCCTGAAAAACATTAACGTAAGTCCTGGCTCTGTCTGGATTAGGCTTCTTGAACATTTTAGGGATTATGGACCTGTACTAATGATTTATTCACTAGGCCATTGTACTCGACCTCTTAATATAATCCTCTTTAAAACGAATCAAAACAATCATATTTATCAAAATAAGTAAATCATTGGTAACGTCATGGGTGTCCATCTCCACGAAGTGAGAGCTACGGCCTGGAAACGTATCGGATACGTTTTCGGGGTTGTCAAAATCCCCTTCGTTTATTTGCGGATGACCATAGATAAGATAAAATATTTGAGTAGTGGTTTTGTACTGAAATACCAGTTGGGAAAATTAGGTAATAAATCTGCCATTTATCTAGTTTTGTGTTAAAATTAACGATGGATTAGGTAGATTAAGGCAGATTGAGGCAGGTTCAGCAAGCGTACTCCCATCTTAAAGGCCGGCAACGCGCTTGTGACCCCCCTGGTGTTGCGGGCGTCTATGGGCGGCGGTAATTGCTTACCATCAGGCGATTCGTCTGCTCGTTTACCTCCTATGTCATAAAAAAAATCAAATCAATCGTGTATTTGTCAACCCTGTCTAGTCTAAAGGCAAAATTGTATGCAGACGTCATGTATCACCGTTCATCTGTCAAAGTTATGTCAAACATTAATTTTGTAGGGAAGATAACCTTCTGTATGAAGTACTATTATATTATTCTGTGGTTTCGGGTTCACACCCCAGCTCTTATAGTCGACGTCACAGATATGTTTACACTTTTGCACCTTATTACAAAGGAGTAAGGTGCAAAAGTGTTAACATATTTTTGACGTCGACGTACCAGTTATTTAGTTTTACTTGCGTTTCGGTGAAGGAAAATATTGTGAAGAAATGCAGACATACACGGAGAAATTCGAAGGTGTATTTGAAGCCCGTTAACCCGCTTTGGGCTAGTGAAGGCTACAATTTGTACCCAGCAGTGGAATGATATATATAGGCTATATTATTTGTTAACAATAAATGTAGCTGAGTTTTATTTGGATACTACGTTGCACCGGTACGTTCTTTCTACATTTACCATTTCATTTATTCATAAATACAGTGAAAGCTTACAGTTTACACCAATACGCTTACATGCTAGGAAACAGATTGTCGTAAAAGTAGGTAGTGAAACAGAATACAATAAAATAAAAATTACATTCATAAAAACAAAAAATAAATTACAAATAAGTATATGTCAAGATAAATTAAAATAAGAATGCCAGTCAATTATTTAAGATCATTACAATTAAGATTAAGAAATAATCTAACAGTATTAAACAAGCGCGTCAGTGGGTCAGCGAACATGTCAGCGTCTACGTACTGAGCGAACATTAACTTAACTCTAGGTACGACAAACCACGGACGGTGGGTGCGTGCTTTGCGTAGCTAGTACGAGCGGCCGGCCGCAGCAACAGGGCCGGCCGACGGCGTGGTGCCACTGCCCCGTGTGCGTCCTGAGGTATTCTTAGGGGAACGAGTAACTCAATCCTTTCCAATACTTCAGGACTATCAACTCGATGACGAACAACTGAGAGATAGTGAACCAGTATCAATAGCTTCCGTCTGAACTCGAGCGTGTCCAGTCCGACCATACCCGAGACAAAGATGGAGGGGTAGAGGAAAGGATAATATCCATAGGCTTTTTTATACAACCAGCGAGCAAACTTGCGTTGTATTCTTTCCACCATTAAGGAGTACTTGGTCTCGTATGGATCCCAGACAATAGCACCGTACTCCAACTTGCTGCGTACATATGCCTTGTAGAGAATCTTAGCTACTCTAACATGAAATTGCTTAGATATTCGCATAACAAATCCTAAGATTTTACTGGCCTGCTTGCGAATGCCCGTGACGTGCGAATGGAAATCCAATTTTTCGTCCAATATTAAACCAAGATCTCTACATCTGTAATTTGTCTTTATTTAATTGCTTGTCGAATGTCGATAGGTGTGTTTATGTGATTATTTTTCATTCGACACTACCGACGCCACGTGTTCATGATGGGCTCCATTAAATAAACCCGTGAAATAGGGTGTTCTTTTTATTATTCAGATTATATAGGAATTTCTATTCGTAAAATGTAATCATACTTTTTTTTATCATACCTATATGTTTTTAATAAACAATGTATTAAAGTATTATATAAAATTTCAATCCGTATTCTGATGAAGTCACTCGATACTATATTTTGCACCGCAATTGACTCTACGACTACCGGACAGTCTGCGCTACGCCAGAACTCGTAGCATTTGCTATCGTGCTACGATAATAATATTATGTAGTATTCATTCACTGCTACTACGCGTGTAGCAACATCGTAGCCATAAAGGCGCCTTTCACACTGCTGCGCATGCGGCGCCGGTGCGCTAGCGAGATATCGCTCTGTATGTGTATAGCGCTGTCACGCTTGCACACTGTCGCCGCATGCGATTGCGGCGCCAGTGTGATAATCGCCTAATATGGGTATGGGTATGGGTATGGGTGGGGTGGGTATGGGTATGGGTAATATGGGTATGGGCGTGGTAGGTATGGGTCGCTATACAGCAAAATGCTTCACAGACACGTAAGAACAAAGTAACTGGGTTACAAATCATTAACAACTTTTAACGCAGTCATTGCTAATTAAGACTCTGTTGAGGTTATAAATATATAGGTTTTTGATAATAAGTACTGCCTTTGTTTCGAAATCATTCTATGTTTGTATTTAAATCTGAAGTCCGTCATTTATTTTCACTAGTAGGTACAGGCGCCGGCATTAGTATTTTCCCACACAAGGGCCGCAAAAATATATGACACGCTCTTATTATTCTTTATTACGCTCTTATATTTTTGCGGCCTTCTTGTAGGAAGATACTATTGCCGGTGACTGTACAGCGCGCTGCAAAATTGCATACTCACTTTATGACTGAATTCATTCATAAACTGGGTAGGCAATTTTGCTACTGAGTACATTACTTTCTCTCAAGTCAACCGCTTGTTTTTATCTTCCTCCAATTGAACAAAATCCTTAAGCTATCGAAGCCTCTACAGACTCCGTCTCAACAGTTTGTTTACAATTTCATGAAGTCGACAAAAATACGCCAGAAAACTTAGAAAATAACACACAAACTCGCAAATTATCGCAAACAGACACGCTTTAAGCGCCATAACTAACCCGTAAAAACCGCAAATCTATTCAAGTGACGTGAACTAAAAAATAAATAAATCAAGAGAACGCGGGCGCCATTCTGTGATGAAGAGGGCGTCGTTCCCCGCATCTTTTCTGCGTCATTTGCGCGGGTCGCGCCGGGATAAGGAACGCTGTACGTCACCAACCAGCCGTTAATATGGCCGCGGTTCACTGGAGACTTCCCAATTTATGCCAACTCCGCTTTTTTCCTATCGACGGAGCTTTGGCTAATTCATGTGGTTAATCTATCGGGTGTAATGTGTGGTCGTTAAAGGGTTTATGACAGTTATGTCGTTATGCGGCCATTGATTTGGCGGGTTACTAGTAGCAAATAAAGGCTGTTTAAAAAATATATGACTGTACCTATGAACCTGTGGTAATCTGTATTGAACTTACGAGGAAATTAAATCACTTTTCTTAAGATCATCACTTTAAACTTAAGATCA
Organism: Pammene fasciana; assembly: GCA_911728535.1. Taxonomy (NCBI): domain Eukaryota; kingdom Metazoa; phylum Arthropoda; class Insecta; order Lepidoptera; family Tortricidae; genus Pammene; species Pammene fasciana. The sequence continues at coordinate 4,673,522 of OU452289.1, forward strand.
CGGACGCAAATCCAGTATATTTCTTAAGAGTCGCCAGGACGCTCGCGTGAACTCGCGTCCCCATACAAACGTAGTTCAGCTCTCATTTTTAAACGACATGCTTTAGAACCACGAAATTTGGAACACGCATTCTAGTAGTACAGATCTATGTCGGTAATTCGTTTTCGTTGCTAAAAATTGTCCTGGCGACTCTTAAATTCTCAAATTAGGTATGTATAATTTCAATTTAAAAAATACAGCCCTGTACTAGTCCTCGATTATGGTATACGAGTAGGTAGGATGACGGAGTTCACTAACAGCCATAAACGAGGTTCGGCGAGCTACGGAATTGTTAGTACTGCAAAACCGCGGCTGACTGTATTCACAAAACGACATGCGCCCGCCAACAGGATGCACACCACGCAGCTTAGACCCTCATTTCAAAGCAACCACGGTTAAAGTTACACTGGTCAATAAAAAAGAAATGTACTTAATGATTTTGTGAATGATATCGCTGTTTATTGTCACCATTTTATTATTGTGGGAATAAATCTCGGACACGGATAATATACTGCTGTACTATTAACCGTAGTGACTAACTTGGATAGTGAAATTAAAATTTTGACTCCTGGAAATGTCTGGATGATCTCTTGCTGTGTTCAAGAAACTACTTAAGGAACATTATTTGTCTCTCCCATGATTCGTTTATCCTGCAACTCCTATAACCGTTTTTACAACCTGTGGCCTGTAGTGTTTATTTTATTTTATTGAGTATATATAATATATATGTATATATATGACCTATGTAAGTTTATTTTATTTATTGTATATGTGTAAGTGTATTAATGTTGATTTGCATTTGCTTTTGCAACACCTACTTATTTGTTAATTTACAAAGGTTTCCGCTTCCCAAAGGTTGTCTGGAAGAGATCGCTTTTTAGCGATAAGACCGCCAATTGTTTTACCTCTACTTTTCTGTTTGTAACTTGTGTATACTCTGTTTCTTTAATTTGAGGTGTGCAATAAAGAATATTTATGTTTATGTTATGTTATGTTTAACTCGACAAGGGGATTATTCACACCCCACTGAAATAAAATATTGCTCTTATAATTAAGATATTTTGGATTACAATGGCGTGGGTAGGCAAGTATTACGGCTAGCATTACGGATTTATACATTATTATGTCGCTTGTGCGGGTCGCACTAGTCAATTAGGTTTGTAGGCCCCCATTAGCTTTTTGTTGTAAAAACTTCTACAAATTTAATATTATATGACTTACAAAACTTAACTAACCTATGCTAAGTAAGAAATCTAGACCTAACTTAAAACCAATTAGCTTCGATAACGTATTATTATTGAGTCCGGTAAACTTGTTTTTCGATTTCACTCAACTTTTTGATGCTATTTTGCAGTAACTAACATAACTTCTATAATTTTGTGTAAATATTATGAAAGATCGTTTCTTTTTGAATGGAATAAATGCAACGATTTTTTAATTTTATGCTTAATTTATTTATTATTCACCCTAATTTAACACCAGTTTCGCGACTTTTGCTTGGAGAGGTGAAAAGAGTAAGGTTTTTATTGATTAAAATTAAGTTATATAAGTACGTAAAATATATAAATATATTGGAATAAGAGTCGCCTTAGGAATAAGTATGACATTTTTTTTCATTGTCATATATATTTTTAAGGGAGAGTATGTTTTGCTAGAGCAATTTTGCTAAAAATTGCTGAAGTGTTAGGTGATATTTTTGGGAAGATCCCTTACACTCAGTAGGTATTGTTATTTAATACAAGAGGACAGCGACATTTCGAAAGCGAAAACTTAAAGGAGTCATTAAACCATGAGTTCCAAGACTAAAATTGCTTAAATAAATTTGTAATTAAAGGCTTAAAGCAATCAAAAATTCGCTTGATTTCAAGTACAAGTCCTATTTAGTATCAGGTACTTCTATTAATTTTACTTATTAATTTGATTTTGTTACAGTTGGTTGATGAGCAGTAATACCTGTTTTCAAAGTTTACGTAATAATTTCGTTGAACTATTAAATTGTACCTAATCTCACTTATGTTTATATTATAAAATTATAATACATAATTTTAACTTTTAGTTTTAATTGTGTTGTTAGTTTTTCAATAGTTTTAGGTTATACTTTACCTATATTAACTTTGTTAGTTAAGTTGTTTTTCGGTTTTAAATAAATATTATACATAATAGTTTTAGATATTATATGTATATATATTTTATATATTAATATAACAGTAAACAATAAACTTAAGTATAAATAAAAACTAATCTTAAATAAATATATTATACTAAAATAATGTATTATATGTATTATACCTACTGACACATTCCATGTATGATATGCTTATTATGTAAACAACAATCTCATTAGCGTGAAACTTATCGGGTCAGAGGTGTAGGGTCAGAACCGGTGCGGTGGTGAATTTCTAACGTTTATAAGTAATGTGTTTAAATTAAAGGATAACTAGAAGTCTGCCTCGAACTAAGAACTCGCGATTTCCTTGGATACGAGTTGACCAATATAACAATACCCTTTTAATGAATCTTTCACGCCTTCTAGTTCCAAAACCCCTTGATAAATCTTTTTCATATAAAAACTCTCAATTTATATGTATTTCTGCTACAATCCCAACTAATTTTCATAAAAATCAGAAAAACGTTACTAAAATTATCGTCGAACAAACTCTCATAATCAAAAAGCCATCGAAATGCTGAAACGTCCCAGTAGCGATTAGATTGTAAGATCTTTTATATTGCTTTATATTTTATTTCAGTTCACATAAATCTCATTTCTAACATGTTTATTATAAAGTATCACCTCAATAAAAACCACCAGCATTCATCAAAAATGATTATATCGCTAAACAATAGCGCGTATGAGCCAAACATTTCTACAGCCAAGCGAGGCAAAGCAACATGAACCTTAAACACTAATGACATTACTACCAGCTCTAGGAGAAACTAGGTACAACAGTGTAGGGTGCAAACGTAATGCATTAAAGTCGCTTTTAGCTTGTACTATTGGTTATGTACAGTCAACGCCTAATTTATGTATACACTTTTGAACCTTATTACAATCGAGTAAGGTGCAAAAGTGTACACATATTTATGACGTTGACTGTACGGCTATTGTTCCACACCTCGAGACCTCATCTCTAAATGCATGCAACATCAACTAAATTACGGTGTGTTTGTTCCGTTGCGTTGAAAAATAGAATGGGATTTAATTTTCTACAAAGTTTTTAATACCACAACCTACATAATATGTGTGATACCGCTCGGCTTCTCGCCCATATACCTACTAAATTTTTAAGGCATACATCAGGATCTGGTTCAAAATTGGCTTGCAAGATTCTAGCTAAACAACAAACTAACTGACAAACACCGTGAGTAATTAAAAGTTTGTTATAATAAAAAAAACAAGCCAAGTGCGTGTCGGACCACGCGTAGTGGTTTCCGTACCTACAACGAAATAGGAAAAAAAGAATCATCAAAAGGTTGTAGCTGATTAGAATTTCGGGGTGATTGTCTCCGAAAATAATCACTAAATGGAAAAATTGTCCAAACAAACCTTAATGTTAGTTTTAAAGACCTATCGATTGATGTGCAACTTGTTGATATTTGGTAAAAATTTTTTTTAACAATTATGAAGTTTCTCCCTTCCCATAAAAATTATTTTTTTCAGCAATTTTACTACAAAAATAAGTAGCGGCATACAAAATACATCATACGGTAAAACGTTATTAAGATACGTCTTATAGTTTCTGGGTAAAAATGGACATGACGAAATTAGAAGGGTTCCGTTTTTGCCAATTTAGCTACGGTACCTTAAAAAGGAGTATCTTCGCGACACTTGATAGAGACTTCATAGAGAGATTTTTTTTTGTTCAAGCAAGTAAAAATATTAATCCCTAATAAAATTTAGTGAATCCCAGGACAAGGAGATTATACACTAACGCTTATAAACCAGTTTTACTAATAGTATTTACAAACACCAAAAAAAAATGACCTTCTTCCTAAAGAAATACGGTATTATCTAGTAATTTTGCATACTGGAGCTAGTACGCCATTTATAAACTCGAGGAAAATTTCATAGAATTTCACAACTCTGTTATTCCGAGTAAAGAATATTAACTTCACGATTAAGGAAAACCATTTTGTATTTCCTATACCATGAAATTAAAAAATTTGAAATTATTATTCTTTTCTATCGCCTAGAAAGAAAATGTAAGAATTAATACAGTTTGATATTCCCGTTTAGATATTAGGTTTGTAATTCCAACAATTTTTTTTCTCCGTGTTACTTTTAGTTAAAGAGGATGAAGGTACTTGCAATAGTTCAAAAACGGCTGGACCGATGTTCAAATTATATAAATGATTTTCAACTTGTTCATAATAAGAATAATAAATATGCTTATATACAACTGGCTGATTCGTATAGAACTCATAAAACAGAAATACATTCAGGTTAAGCAGCATAAACTTTGCCCTAGCTAGCAAGATTAGGTATACCTAAGCCTAGCCAGCCTGTCTATTGTTTCGGAGACCCAATTAAGGCTGACCTCACGTGGAATTGGACAAAAACCAAGCCTTTTAAGTGTACTTTAACCTAATGCCTGTGCGAATGTGGTGTCTATTTAAGTGGACATTTACAGAAGGACTCGATTTCGACAATTTGTTTCTATAAGTGAACTTTACTTAACTGAAACTATTGAGTTCTATTTTTACTGAAGCATCGATTCAGGCGGTTAATAATAAATTATTTTACGTCACTCTGGGCGGTAAGTGAGATATTACGCCCACGGGCGTAGCGGCAAATCTCACTTCACACCAAGGAGAAGACGTAAAATTGTGTACGCACCACGGGCTGTAATAAAGAAGGCCTCAGATCGCTTGTCTATGGCCCTTACCTTCGGTTCGGGCCAGAAATATCCGCGATCTGAGACGTTCTTTATTAAAGATGGATATATAATGGGTAACCATTACTAATAAACAACTTTTTTAGGTATGTCAAATTGTCCTTAAAACCTTAACGAAAAGAAATATACCAGGTTTTTTAATAAGCTGTTTAGGTTTAAATAAAAATCTTTCCCGACCACGGAGCAATGGTGTTCCGGACCTTTGGGAGGCGTATGCGGAGCCGTAGCCAACACGCAGAGGCCCTTTCGACAATTTAATGAAAAGTGAGGGGTACACTAAGCGGATGCTGCCCCTACCCGTGTCATGGGACGCACGCAGAGACGGCACCCACCTTGGTGTAAGGACTATTGAGAGTTAATGAGAAAAAATTTACTATGCTATTGGGTGAAAAGTATGGACTAATTACTGTTGGATGAAGAACCGGGACGCCTGCCTAATAAAATGGTATGCAAACATTAAAACGTTATTGTTAAATAAAGCCTGTACCGAAAAGTTTTTTTACAAGAACACATTAAGATAAAAAAACTTTATAAAGTACCAAATAATTTTATCTGTAACTATGTTACTTATACAACTTTTGCCTAATGATTAATATCAAAATAATATTTTTTATACGTACATATTACACAACACATACCCTAATGTAAAAAGGAAGAAAATATTTTTTGCGCAACTCGCAGTCGATTTGTGGCTGGTATTTTGTATTTGCATAAAAATTGGTCAAAACAAATTACAAAGCAATAACAAGGTTCCAGAATCGAAAGAAGAGGACCAAATAATTGCTAAGACCTAAAATTGGTGACAGAAAATGATTTGAATATTACTTAACCATAGTGATAAATAGGCCTCAGTTTTCATACAAAACGAGAACGCGTGATTGAAAAATATTCAATCCCTTATAATTTTGTTAAACTTTCACCAAATGCTTTATATTTAGCATCATTAATAGCGGAATTTATTCACATTTTTAATTTTATGGCATACAAACGACCAGTGAAATAAAAACATTGGCAAGTCGTGCAAATATATCTAAACATAGGCTCGCAAAATTTTACTCAGAATTTTAAGGGAAAATGTCGCTCTTGCTTAGATAACAAAATAAATAAATTGAAAAGTGTTGTTAAAAAAGCCTTAAGGGTACTAGTATACTTTATGATGTATTAAAACATGAAAGTAAATAATCTGGAAATACCTACAAAAAACAGCAATAAAATATGTAAAAAGACTTTTCGGTACAGGCCTTAGGTATGTTTTTGATATTTCTATTGTAAATTCATAAATTTCGCATTCGCAAATCCAGTATTCCCTAAGGTTTGTGTAACGTAACTGTTAGGTCTGGTTGTCATGTGTCGCTGTTGTCACAAGTGAAAAATTACAGTGCTATCTACAGGAGTGCACAATGTTAAACATTTTTCGAAATACGAACTTATTTGTATGTAGCCAAGGCTCTTTTTTGTGAGTTCCGAAATAAATGTCACTGTACCTTGCGCCAATGTAGTTTTAGTAAGTATGTTGTAATATTAAATTACGTACACCTACAGTCAAAAAAAAAGTTATATGACTTATTGAGAAATGGATCGGATCTATATATGTACCTAGTTTTTAACCGACTTCAATAAAGGAGGAGGTTCTCAATTCGACTGTTTTTTTTTCTACAATGCCTAGGTAATAAGGGCAGTGGCTGGTAACTTGAGCCACCAATCATGTGACTTTTAATTGCAAAAAACTATTTAACTATAGTATGGTCAACGAATGATTGTAGCCGAAAGTTGTAGAGAGTTTTATAAGGTTTAATTATGTACTCCAATAAAATTGTCTATCCTGCATGGTTTTCAAGATTTAAGCAAATAACCAAAAAACGGGACCTTGTTTACCTCCCCCTCCTTGGGCTCACCTCCGGGGGATGGGGACTTTTAGCATGTTAGTCTCCTACCTAGTCTTATTAACAAACTTCCAAAGTCAAAGTTTCTGCTTTCAACTTTTCCAGCTAGACCCCTTTTTGAGCATTCATCTACCAGGATACTACGAATATACTGAATTTAATAAAGCCTAGGTTCAAATTAGATGTTAATAAGACCTGAAGGACTTAACTTGTTTTTGTTTTGTGAATAATCTTTGTTAAATAAATGATTAACATTTTATTGAAATATCCATTCAAATTGGAATCTGCGAGTCCTTATATGCCTCATATATTCTTATGTTAAAAAACTACCTCAATGAAAATTGATTAGGTACTTACCTACATATCTAAAAATAAATGTATCCGCAAACTAATATCGTAATCAATTCCACATATCGTCTTACTACGCAGAGTGGAGTGGTGAATACGTTAAGTGCCAGCATTATGCAAAGTCGGGCCTGTCCTCCCCCGGCCTCAGTGAGGACTGGCAAAGAATAACCGTTTCCAGACACTAAAACCGTACATTAATTCACAATAGAAATAATCACTGCTGTGACTGATGAGATGACAAGCGTTTGCGGCCTAAATAATGGTAAGCTGTGCCGGGTTCTAAAAGTGCGAAGAAGATCATGGTTCGAAAATGTGCTTGTGCCATAAGATTTCTGATAACGTTAGGATGCGTATAAGTACCTATTTTATTATTTTCGTATATTTATTTTCTTTCTTAAGTTAGGTTTTTTACAATATGAATATAAAATTAAAATAAAATATACCATACAAAACAAAAACAATATAAAACATAAACACATTATAAAAAACCTAACCTAGAGTGCCGCCGGCAGCAGGGCAAGGCCCAGGCTGCCGGTGGTCAGGGCCGCAGAGAGAGGAACCTTCGGACTATACGCGCCGTGTCCAGGATTACCGCCTTCTGTATCTGACCCTTGATCCAACCACAACCTCGTAGCGAAAGCCTCTCAAGATGTTGATCGAGACTCTTCGCTATGAGACCGTTCGCAGAAACAACTATCGGCACAATGATCGCCGAATCGACCTCCCACATGGCGGTTACCTCGTGAGCCAAGTCTAGGTACTTGCTGGACTTGTCCTTCTCGGCTTTCACGAGGTTCACGTCACATGGGACGGTGATGTCAACGAGCATGGCCCGGCGTTGCGGTCGATCTATTACCACGATATCAGGTTTATTGGCTACAATAGTCCTGTCCGTGATAATAGATCGATCCCAATAGAGCGTGGCACGACCATTTTCGAGAACTGGCGCAGGTGTGTACTTGTAGTACGGCACTTCGTGGTCCACAAGACCGTATAGGAGAGCAAGCTGCTGGTGTATGATCCTGGCTACGAGGTTATGTCTGTGCAAGTACTCGCCGTTAGCAAGATGGGAACAACCGGAGATGATATGCCTGAGTGACTCTCCGGGACGGCGGCATGCCCGACAAATGTCGACCGTACCGTCCTTCAGGATATATCTCCGGTAGTTATTCGTCATGATAACTTCGTCCGCAATTGCACAGGCAAAACCTTCGGTTTCTCCAAAGAGGTCCCCGAATCGTAACCAGTTCACCGACGCGAGCAGGTCTACGTCGGGTCCCGTGAGGGCCCCGTAGAACCGCCCGTGTAGCTCCTTGCTCTTCCATACCGCCTTGCGATCCTCGGTGCTTAGCACCACAGGTTTGCGCCAGTTCTCGTTCGCCAAGGAGAGCGGCGTGAGGCCCTTATCTATTGCCACCACATCACGATGCATCCCACACTCGTTGTTAAGGAAATAATTCCTGAGATTGTACACCTCACGGTTGTGGAGATTTTTGGCATTTAAAAAGCCGCGACCTCCACACTTCCGTGGGATGTACAATCTCATAACGGACGAGCGTGGGTGAAGCATACGGTGTGTGGTGAGCAATTGACGGACCCTCCGATCCAGGGCATCCAGCTCGGTCTGTGTCCACCTTAGTATGCCAAAGGAGTATGTGAGTAGGGGCATCACCCAGGCGTTGAAGGCGCGCACCTTGTTGCCACCTGACAAAAGACTATTGAGTACTTTTGTCAGCCGACCGAAGAAGCGCTCCCTCAACGCCTGTTTAATACCCGCATCCTCAATACCCAACGACTGTGACATACCAAGGTATTTGTAGGTTTCTGATTCAGAGATAGATCTGAACGTCATCGTCTCAGAAAGCTGTAAATTTATTATTATTATTATGCTCTTTATTTTTCTTTCGTCTTAGGCTAGGTAATTTATAACATTTTTATAAAAGTAAAATACAAAATACATCTAAAACATACAAAAACAATAAAAACATTATAAAAAACCTAACCTAGGGTGCCGCCGGCAACAGGGCAGGGCCCAGGCTGCCGGTGGTTAGGGCCGCAGAGAGAGGAACCTTCGGACTATGCGCGCCGTGTCCAAGATTACCGCCTTCTGAATCTGACCCTTGATCCAACCACAACCCCGTAGCGAAAGTCTCTCGAGATGTTGGTCGAGACTCTTCGCTATGAGACCGTTCGCAGAAACAACTATCGGCACAATGATCGCCGAATCAACCTCCCACATGGCGGTTACCTCGTGAGCTAAGTCTAGGTACTTGCTGGACTTGTCCTTCTCAGCCTTCACGAGGTTCACGTCACATGGGACGGTGATGTCGACGAGCATGGCCCGGCGTTGCGGTCGATCTATTACCACGATATCAGGCTTATTGGCTACAATAGTCCTGTCCGTGATTATAGATCGATCCCAATAGAGCGTGGCACGACCATTTTCGAGAACTGGCGCAGGGGTGTACTTGTAGTACGGCACTTCGTGGGCCACAAGACCGTATAGGAGAGCAAGCTGCTGGTGTATAATCCTGGCTACGAGGTTATGTCTGTGCAAGTACTCGCCGTTAGCAAGATGAGAACAACCGGAGATGATATGCCTGAGTGACTCTCCGGGACGGCGGCATGCCCGACAAATGTCGACCGTACCGTCCTTCAGGATATATCTCCGGTAGTTATTCGTCATGATAACTTCGTCCGCAATTGCACAGGCAAAACCTTCGGTTTCTCCAAAGAGGTCCCCGAATCGTAACCAGTTCACCGACGCGAGCAGGTCTACGTCGGGTCCCGTGAGGGCCCCGTAGAACCGCCCGTGTAGCTCCTTGCTCTTCCATACCGCCTTGCGATCCTCGGTGCTTAGCACCACAGGTTTGCGCCAGTTCTCGTTCGCCAAGGAGAGCGGCGTGAGGTTCTTATCTACTGTCACCACATCACGATGCATCCCACACTCGTTGTTAAGGAAATAATTCCTGAGATTGTAGACCTCACGGTTGTGGAGATTTTTGGCGTTTAAAAAGCCGCGACCTCCACACTTTCGTGGGATGTACAATCTCATAACAGACGAGCGTGGGTGAAGCATACGGTGTGTGGTGAGCAATAGACGGACCCTCCGATCCAGGGCATCCAGCTCGGTCTGTGTCCACCTTAGTATGCCAAAGGAGTATGTGAGTAGAGGCATCACCCAGGCGTTGAAGGCGCGCACCTTGTTGCCACCTGACAAAAGACTATTGAGTACTTTTGTCAGCCGACCGAAGAAGCGCTCCTTCAACGTCTGTTTAATACCCACATCCTCAATACCCAACGACTGTGACATGCCAAGGTATTTGTAGGTTTCTGATTCAGAGATAGATCTGAACGTCATTGTCTCAGAAAGTTGCAAATTTGTTGAATTTACTACTTTCCCCCGCTCTACATGCATAACCGCACATTTATCAACACCAAACTCCATCTTGATAGAACTACTGAAGACTTCAGTGGTTTTCAGTAGCTCCAGCAAGTCCCGGTTATTTGGAGCAAATAATTTGAGATCATCCATGTACAGAAGGTGAGATATGACTTCACCCTCTCTCCGAAGCCGGCAACCTAGCCCTGAATCCTTCAGCAGGGTGCTGAGCGGATTCAGAGCTAGGCAGAACCACAAGGGACTCAGACTGTCGCCCTGAAATATTCCTCGCTCGATCCTTATAAAGTCCTGCGGGCCAGGGGGGTCATCCCCGCCTCCTGGTTGACGAAGGACTGTCGTCCACTGCCTCATACACGCGCCAAGGAAGGATCTTAAAGCTGCATCAACTTTATACAGCTCCAAGATCCTCTCTAGCCATGAATGAGGCACCGAATCATAGGCCTTCTTGTAGTCAATCCAAGCGGCCGAGAGGGCCCCCCTGTTCCGCCGGACTCGTTGGCAAATGGTCATGTCTATGAGGAGGAGCTCTTTAGTACCACGGGACCCAACCCTACATCCATTTTGAGCGGAGGCCAAAATGTTGTTTGCGACCATGTGCGCGTTTATTTTTGCTCTCAAAATGGATGTAAGGAGCTTGTAAAGTGTAGGCAAGCACGTGATGGGTCTGTAGTTCTTCGCTTCCGTGGTACTACCGGACTTGTAGAGCAGGAAGGTTACACCAGTTGTTAGGGAAGGCGGGAGGGAGCCAAGTTCAAGGGCATGTTGGAATTGCGTTGCCAGCCGCGAGTGCGAGCATCGAAACCATTTTAGCCAGAAGTTGTGCAATCCATCCGGGCCAGGACTTTTCCAGTTCTGGGACGTGCGGATTGCACAACATACGTCATCAGGGCTGATGGTGATAGCCCCCATAGGTTCGATGGACTCGCACTCACGTTCGACAACGTTCATCCACTCGCCCTCCGTATGTTCAACGGGCGCCGACCAGATGCTACGCCAGAAATCAGTCATGGCAGTAGCATCCGGCAATCGCACGTCGGACACACGGGGATCGGCTTCCTCCCACCTTCGGTATACCTTCCTTTGGTCACTTTGAAAAAGGCGATTCTGCCTGAATCGGTCCACACGCTCTCTGTAGCGGCGAATACGGCTTGCCCATGCATAAACTTTCTGCCTCAGAAAGTCGATGCGCTCTGTGATGTTGGCCATGTAGTCGCGGGGCTCGATATCCGTCCCCGCGAACGCCTGGTACACAAAGCGCATTACTCGGGGGCGGTTGTTGCCCCCCCTGAAGCAGATCAGCTTTGCAATGAGAGTCCTAAATGAGTTGATACGACGCTCGATCCGCACCTGCCATGCGGGGACACCCCCGGCGGTCCTAGGTGCACGTTCAGCGTCCGGAAACTTGATTCGTGCAACACGGCACGCCGCGATGGCTCCGCAGTACATGATCGAGTGCGTATCATCTAGGTCTTTACTAGTCCGCAGGATTGGATCTAGCAAATCATTCAGGGCTCCCATTAACGCTAGATTGCGTCTATTCATAGGCAAGCGTGGTAATCGTGGCCTAGGTATGTTTGTGGAGCGATACTGCGTAATTGCCTCTTCCAAAGTCCTCCTCAGTTGCTCATTGGCTGTACTACTCACACTCTGACTCGCGATATACTCCTCATCGGCACTGGGATCAATCCGCGGCGCCCCCGATGCCAAGTCGGGTGCTGGCATCGGATCCGGCGACGTGGCGGGCGGATCCCGCGCCGAGGTGGAGGTCGCGCGAGCAGAGAGAGCCTCCAGGCGAAGCCGATCAAGTGTCGCGTCATCCAACGGCTTTAGCCGTTGAATGACGCGCACCTGATCCGATAATCGCTGCGTAGTCGTGTCAATGGTTGGTTCAAGGGCCTGAAACAGAGGAAGTATCCGGGCACGATACGCGCACAGATTAGTTCCCCCCTCTGTAGCCCCATAGTAGGCGCGCATGACGTTTTCATTCATGGAACAAGTCCATCGCATGCGACGCACTATACCACCGGCAGCGGGGGCCCTGGGCGGGACAGGGTGTCCCGTAGGCCCCAAGCGTGCCGGCAGCGGTGGCCGCCCGCGTCGCGCAGGTGGTTGTGGCGGCGGTGGCGGCGGCCCGCTTTCGTCACTGGATTCGTCTGTGTCGGGCGCTGTTTCGAAGTCGTCGCTCGACGACGAAGTGGACGGTGAAGAGGACGAGGCGAGCGGGGATGGTGGTCGTGCGTGGGTAGTTGCCGCTCTTGCTTTACTTCTTGTTATCATGCTATTTAAGATGTACGCGTTTCGCCAATATTGGTTCGAGTACTAGCTGTCAACGTGCTCGTAGTCCATTTGTGATTGTGACCCGACGTAATATTTGCAGATAATGATGGTATCAATCTTCATACTGTGTTTATTTTGTGGGTTCACGTAGTGGTAAATAAGACCAAATAAAGGCAAAAAACACATATAAAAATAAATCTTTAGCGAAATAAAATAAGAAGACGTGTGTCAGTGTCAGCGGTTTTTTTTTTTTTTTTTTTTTTTTTTTTATTATTATTATTTCCGTATATTTATTTTCTTTCTTAAGTTAGGTTTTTTACAATATGAATATAAAATTAAAATAAAATATACCATACAAAACAAAAACAATATAAAACATAAACACATTATAAAAAACCTAACCTAGAGTGCCGCCGGCAGCAGGGCAAGGCCCAGGCTGCCGGTGGTCAGGGCCGCAGAGAGAGGAACCTTCGGACTATACGCGCCGTGTCCAGGATTACCGCCTTCTGTATCTGACCCTTGATCCAACCACAACCTCGTAGCGAAAGCCTCTCAAGATGTTGGTCGAGACTCTTCGCTATGAGACCGTTCGCAGAAACAACTATCGGCACAATGATCGCCGAATCGACCTCCCACATGGCGGTTACCTCGTGAGCCAAGTCTAGGTACTTGCTGGACTTGTCCTTCTCGGCTTTCACGAGGTTCACGTCACATGGGACGGTGATGTCAACGAGCATGGCCCGGCGTTGCGGTCGATCTATTACCACGATATCAGGTTTATTGGCTACAATAGTCCTGTCCGTGATAATAGATCGATCCCAATAGAGCGTGGCACGACCATTTTCGAGAACTGGCGCAGGTGTGTACTTGTAGTACGGCACTTCGTGGTCCACAAGACCGTATAGGAGAGCAAGCTGCTGGTGTATGATCCTGGCTACGAGGTTATGTCTGTGCAAGTACTCGCCGTTAGCAAGATGGGAACAACCGGAGATGATATGCCTGAGTGACTCTCCGGGACGGCGGCATGCCCGACAAATGTCGACCGTACCGTCCTTCAGGATATATCTCCGGTAGTTATTCGTCATGATAACTTCGTCCGCAATTGCACAGGCGAAACCTTCGGTTTCTCCAAAGAGGTCCCCGAATCGTAACCAGTTCACCGACGCGAGCAGGTCTACGTCGGGTCCCGTGAGGGCCCCGTAGAACCGCCCGTGTAGCTCCTTGCTCTTCCATACCGCCTTGCGATCCTCGGTGCTTAGCACCACAGGTTTGCGCCAGTTCTCGTTCGCCAAGGAGAGCGGCGTGAGGCCCTTATCTATTGCCACCACATCACGATGCATCCCACACTCGTTGTTAAGGAAATAATTCCTGAGATTGTACACCTCACGGTTGTGGAGATTTTTGGCATTTAAAAAGCCGCGACCTCCACACTTCCGTGGGATGTACAATCTCATAACGGACGAGCGTGGGTGAAGCATACGATGTGTGGTGAGCAATTGACGGACCCTCCGATCCAGGGCATCCAGCTCGGTCTGTGTCCACCTTAGTATGCCAAAGGAGTATGTGAGTAGGGGCATCACCCAGGCGTTGAAGGCGCGCACCTTGTTGCCACCTGACAAAAGACTATTGAGTACTTTTGTCAGCCGACCGAAGAAGCGCTCCCTCAACGCCTGTTTAATACCCGCATCCTCAATACCCAACGACTGTGACATACCAAGGTATTTGTAGGTTTCTGATTCAGAGATAGATCTGAACGTCATCGTCTCAGAAAGCTGTAAATTTGTTGAATTTACTACTTTCCCCCGCTGTACATGCATAACCGCACATTTATCAACACCAAATTCCATCTTGATGGAACTACTGAAGACTTCAGTGGTTTTTAGTAGCTCCAGCAAGTCCCGGTTATTTGGTGCAAATAATTTGAGATCGTCCATGTACAGAAGGTGAGATATGACTTCACCCTCTCTCCGAAGCCGGCAACCTAGCCCCGAATCCTTCAGCAGGGTGCTGAGCGGATTTAGAGCTAGGCAGAACCACAAGGGACTCAGACTGTCGCCCTGAAATATTCCTCGCTCGATCCTTATAAAGTCCTGCGGGCCAGGGGGGTCATCCCCGCCTCCTGGTTGACGAAGGACTGTGGTCCACTGCCTCATACACGCGCCAAGGAAGGATCTTAAGGCTGCATCAATTTTATACAGCTCTAAGATCCTCTCCAGCCATGAATGAGGCACTGAATCATAGGCCTTCTTGTAGTCAATCCAGGCGGCTGAGAGGGCCCCCCTGTTCCGCCGGACTCGTTGGCAAATGGTCATGTCTATGAGGAGGAGCTCTTTAGTACCACGGGACCCAACCCTACATCCATTTTGAGCGGAGGCCAAGATGTTGTTTGCGACCATATGCGCGTTTATTTTTGCTCTCAAAATGGATGTAAGGAGCTTGTAGAGTGTAGGCAAGCACGTGATGGGTCGATAGTTCTTCGCTTCCGTGGTACTACCGGACTTATAGAGCAGGAAGGTTACACCAGTTGTTAAGGAGGGCGGGAGGGAGCCAAGTTCGAGGGCTTGCTGAAATTGCGTTGCCAGCCGTGAGTGCGAGCATCGAAACCATTTTAGCCAGAAGTTGTGCAATCCATCCGGGCCAGGACTTTTCCAGTTCTGAGCCGTACGGATTGCACAACTTACGTCATCGGGGCTGATGGTAATAGCCCCCATAGGTTCGATGGTCTCGCACTCACGTTCGACAACGCTCATCCACTCGCCCTCCGTGTGTTCAACGGGCACCGACCAGATGCTACGCCAGAAATCAGACATGGCAGTAGCACCCGGCAGTCGCACGTCGGACACACGGGGGTCAGCTTCCTCCCACCTTCGGTATACCTTCCTTTGGTCACTTTGGAAAAGACGATTCTGCCTGAATCGGTCCACACGCTCTCTGTAGCGACGAATACGGCTTGCCCATGCATAAACTTTCTGCTTCAGAAAGTCGATGCGCTCTGTGACGTTGGCCATGTAGTCGCGGGGCTCGATATCCGTCCCCGCGAACGCCTGGTGCACAAAGCGCATTACTCGGGGGCGGTTGTTGCCCCCCCTGAAGCAGATCAGCTTTGCAATGAGAGTCCTAAATGAGTTGATACGTCGCTCAATCCGCACCTGCCATGCGGGGACACCCCCGGCGGTCCTAGGTGCACGTTCAGCGTCCGGAAACTTGACTCGAGCAACACGGCACGCCGCGATGGCTCCGCTGTACATGATTGAGTGCGTATCATCTAAGTCTTTACTAGTCCGCAGGAATGGATCTAGCAAATCATTTAGGGCTCCCATTAACGCTAGATTGCGTCTATTCATAGGCAAGCGTGGTAATCGTGGCCTAGGGATATTTGTGGAGCGATACTGCGTAATTGCCTCTTCCAAAGTCCTCCTCAGTTGCTCATTGGCTGTACTACTCACACTCTGAGTCGCGATCTCCTCCTCGTCGGCGCTGGGATCAACCCGCGGCGCCCCCGATGCCAGGTCGGGTGCGGGCATCGGATCCGGCGCCGTGGCGGGTGGATCCCGCGCCGAGGTGGAGGCCGCGTGAGCAGAGAGAGCCTCCAGGCGAAGCCGATCAAGTGTCGAGTCATCCAGCCGTTTATCCCGTTGGATGACTCGGACCTGATCCGATAGTCGCTGCGCAGTCACGTTGGTGGTCGGTTCAAGGGCCTGAAACAGAGGAAGCAAACGAACACGATACGCGCATAGATTTGTTCCCCCCTCTGTAGCCCCATAGTATGCGCGCATGACGTTCTCATTCATTGTTTGAGTCCATCTCATGCGACGCACTATACCACCGGCAGCGGGGGCCCTGGGCGGGGCAGGATGTCCCGCAAGCCCCAAGCGTGCCGGCAGCGGTGGCGGCCCGCACTCATCGCTCGACTCGCTGGTGTCGGGCGCAGTGGCGAACTCATCGCCCGACGACGATGGTGAGGAGACGGACGAGGCGGGCGAGGATGGTGGGCGTGCGTTTGGCGGGGACGCTCGCTGTTGTCGTGATTTACTTCTCGTTATCATTTATTTCCTTTGACTTGTTTGACATTTAATGTCCGGGATTTTATTTACATGTTATAACCATATTTGCGGTTATTTACGCCCTTGCGAAACAGTCCTGAGGTGGCAGGCAACTTTTCCGCAAATAATCGTATAAAAATAGACGTAAAAATGCCCGTAAAACCATTATTTATCAAAAATATTCGGAAATCAGAAAAGAAACGCGACTGACTTTGACTGCTTCATTTTTTTATTATTAACTAGTTACTGTCCAGTGAAGTAATAATTTTTTAGTTGGGAAGCGGATCACTCAGATGACAGTTGCTTGCTTAAAATGAGTATCAGCGGATCTTTGACTCCATCTTGGATACATCCGAGAAAGCGCTGCCGCTGAGCTAATATTTTAAAGATAAGGTAAAAAAAATATTTTCAAGAATACTAAATCCATATATGCCTAGAGAGTCATTTTCAATCGTATGAAAAACTCGCTCCTACTCATTTAAATGGAATCAAAGATGAGCTGTAACATAGAGCCCAGCGGACCCACAAGGTACGGGCTTATCTTCATTAAATAGGTTTAGAGATAGGTAAATAAATAAACAAATATTTATTGGACAATCTTACACAAATCAACCTAATCCCACGGTAAGCGCACTAAGGCTTGTGTTCTGGGTTCTAGGCGACGATATATATAAGTACATAGAAAACATCCATAACTCAGGAACAATCTGTGATTAACACACAAATATATGCCCTGACCAGGATTCGAACCCCTCTCCTCTTGCTTCAAAGCAACCCTGCGCTACACTCACTACCGATAAGGCTAGGAAGCTGTCCAAGTCTTCTGTACCTAAACTATTCTATTCTATGCCGCCCGTTTGCCGTGCGAGCGCTCTTGTTCCCATCCCGATCCGCCATTTTAAATTCCGCGGATATCCGTCCTTTTGCAGTCGGAAAATTTAAAGTGCGTCCCGCGAACGCCACTGGCACTCTGTCGCTTTCCCGGGATATCGCGGGATTTAGTGGCGCAAGGCTTTGTGGGGCTGAAATAAAAGGGCCCGTGGAGAAATGTACCGCATGTTATTAGGAGAATGCTAGATTTATATCTTGTATTCAATTTGCGTGGGAAATGCGAGGAAGCCGTTAGCGTGAGATTAATGCGTGTCGCGATGCAATTTAATTTTAAATACATATACTAAGCTAAGGCGATGTTTGGCACTTTATAGTTATTCAGTTATTTATCTAATGCATCCGTTTACATATAAAAACAAAGTAAAGTAAAGAACCAGATTTAAAAAAAACGTATGTAGTTAAAACCTGCTGTAATTAAAATTTAGATTTAAAATTAAAATAGGTCGGTTAAAAATCCTGTAATAAGTATGTACTGGAACAACATAATTTTTAAAATTTTCTAACTCTACTTTCTTATAGGTTTAATGTCAATGTTAAAAATGTGTCACTTTTTGCGTTTTAGTTTTCTGTCCACGATTTTATAGGCATGACCTAAAATTTCTAGGAATACATATAACACTTATGATAATAACAATGGTGGACGAGTTTAGTGCAAGGGACCACTTTGTCGATTTACAAGGAAACTTTTTTCTTTCAATAGTGGATAGTGCATATTACGTAGTTTTAGAAAGTACTAGTAACTCCATATCGATAAAGTGGTCCCTTTGTCCGCACATTGCAACAATGAAAACATACAAGTGCAGTCATACCATACATATATACATGAACTGTAAAGTAAAATGAAAACGGACTTTTATAAAGTTTGAATAGGTTTCTATTAGGCTACATAAGCGATTAGAACAAGACCTAGGCTGCCAGAGGGTTCACTCGTGAACATCTAATGTTCCCGCTACCTCTTTGTCGGCAATACGATTCAAGTAAATAATTAATGGGCCCACCCATTGTTGAGACGCCAGGCTCCTTTGTCCCCAGATCATGTCAAAAGCGCATTTACCATAGGGTTGCCACACCTACGGTATGCAGGGATATGTCCCTGTTTGAAGCATAGTGTCCACGCCCTAGCCGGGTTGTTTGAAAATAAAAGAAACATGAAATTTTGGAGCATACCACCGATAAGTAACAGAGGTGCGATTTTTGATTCTCATCGGGTGACTTATTTCATACTAAATAGTCATCGGCTGCATACAAAAAAAGGCACCGGTGAGATTCAAAAATCGAACTCCAGATGTTCTTTACAAATGAAAAATGAACTGTTAAGGACTCTGGAAAATCACAGGATGTACTTTTGGATCAACTTTTCTTCGTGGACTATATTTTCACGGACAACCACACTTGAGCGGAATTTAGCTATGATACAGAAAAAAGCAAAAAATCCCAGGTTCCAGTTGAAATTTGTACAAAAATTCTGCCACCATAGAAAAAATTCTGCTTTAGGGCTGATTGTTGTCTATGATTACGTTCAAGTGTTTTTGCGGCTAAAATGTCCATGTAAAATACTCGATTGTCCACGGGGACGACTGCTCCCCATATTTGTGGCAACCCTAGTTACCGGGAAGTGGGCCAAGTGCATTGTAGATGAGAGATCCTTATGATATGCCCCTACCAAGTTCTGGGAGTTGCTGAACTTGTACTGCAGTTGTGGTAGGTTTATGATTTAAACCATAAATCGTTGTTAATATAAAGGCCTTTGTGCATTAATTTTCTGTAAAAATCTTATAAACACAGACCGTCATGGTTATATAAAAATAGACCTCAGTATTTGATAAAAATTTCAGCTTGATACAGCCACGCGATCCTGAGAAAAAGGGCCTTGACACACAGACAGACGGACAACAAAGTGATCATATAAGGTTCCCGTTTTTTCCTTTCGAGGTACGGAACCCAAAAAAATTGAAAAAAGACTTCCCAAACTTCCAAATAAACGATTTTCCAGATATGTATTTATCTATTTAACCTTTATTACACAAAACAATAGAGTTTAAACGGCGGACTTAATGGTATAAGGCATTCTCTACCAGTCAACTTTAAAGCAAAACAGAGAGATTGTGATATTTGCTAGCACTATCAAGTCTAGTAGGAAACAAGTTTTGATTGTTTCCCATCTACAATACACATTTCTCAGTAAAGATGATAAAAAAAGTTATCTACTTATACAAGGTGTAACAAAAATACTGGTGATCGGTTAAGGGCATAATTGATATCGTATTCTAAATATGAAAAAAAATCTCGCGAGAAAGAATTTTGGTTTTGTATGGAGAGTTGGCCGGCTGTAACGGACGAGTCCCATACAAATTTTTTTCGCGCAATAAAAAAATGTCTCTTTTTTACTTGCACTACGATACCAATTATACCCTTAAACGGATCACCAGTATTTTTGTTACATCCTGTATATGGTGATTATATTTAAATTGAACTTTATTTTATCATTGCCCATTTTAGAATAAAATTAGTCACGGTTGTCACCAGCGAACTTTGCAAAATCAGTTATTGCCACAACGGCAACATATCCCTCCGTGACTCATAACGATTCAGCGCGAGATAACGTGACTCGAGTCAGCACAATTTTCTCTCCAATAACTCCACGACGGGAACTAACGACCTGCAGTCGCAAACGTGCGTTTACACTACCCACTGGAGTGGCATGTGTAAACTTGGAGCGCGCCAAATGACGCGGCACTGATGCGAGCACCTAACGATTGCTTTTTACCGTGACACCGTCGCTTAGATAAAGAATGTTAGAGACGAATAGACTCAAACAAAATTCACTGACAATATGGCATGAGAATTTCGGTTTAATTTACTACGCATAGGACGCGTTTTAATGTGCCACTTACATTTACGAAAGCTATAGTTTCTATTGCGAGTGCGTGACATATAAGTTCCTCCTTATTCTTGTTTACGCTGGTCTTATTTTATCGAAGCGATCGGTTGGTCCTTTGTGACTAACATCGTCTTTGATTACTTACTCTTCAAGCAAAAACGTCGCATAGGAAGCCTTTTAGTGTGTCATTTACACTACTAACTAACAACCCACTGGAGTGGATGCGTAAACTTAGAGCGCGCCAAATGATGACGCGGCACTGATGCGACCACCTAACGATTGCTGCCTCTTTACCGTGTTTTCAGCGAGACACATTCGAATAGATAAAGAAGGTAAAAGACGAACAGACTCAAATAATATTTACCGAAGAATTTAGCCTTTATTTACAAAACCTATGATTTTAACGTGATTAGTATACTTAATTCGACCTCCATATTTGTAGTATTCACGATTATTTGGTATTTTTTTTACG
Organism: Pammene fasciana; assembly: GCA_911728535.1. Taxonomy (NCBI): domain Eukaryota; kingdom Metazoa; phylum Arthropoda; class Insecta; order Lepidoptera; family Tortricidae; genus Pammene; species Pammene fasciana. Next base: position 4,694,651 of record OU452289.1, read on the forward strand.
CTAAACGATGGTTGTTCCCTTTTTCCTTATGTATTGTCCTTAGAAAGTTTGCTAGTTCGGGAAATGGCATTGCACAAGACGCCTTTTACTGCACCACTTTTTGCGTGCTGATTGTGAATCTCTGTATTAGAGTTCAATGCACCGTCGAGAATTATTTATGCTTCGTTCAGCTCGCTCCCACGGCGCGTCGTTGGCGCTTTCTGCAATTTGTGCCGATTTGATTTTTGTTGATTGATTCACGCATCGTCAAATTGAAGTTACCTAGATAAAAGTGTTGTGATCGAATCAATGCAATTGTGATTGAATCAATACAATTGTGATTGCTATGAAATTAACAATGATGCTATTTATGAATGATTATTGTTTACACAAGTAAGGTTTGGGCTGAAATAAATGCATACAAATAGATAATAAAGACCGTCAGCCATAAAATATACGCAATTAGCATTCAAATTCAGTTGATGAGAAATATATTGCTTCAACAAAAAAATGATCAATTAAAAACTAGAATTAAGAAGTAAATAGAATTCCTAAAACATAATTTATACTTTATTTTGTATATGTGACAAGTTATCCCCATTGTAAGCTTTAAAATGATAAAAAAAACATTATTACAATATTTTTAACACTAATTTTTAATTTAGGCTGAGACGGTATAGGAAATATCTAAATATTTTAATGTAGTTTTGTAGTGTAGAAATCTTACTTTGTGTGACATAATCTACAGCGTAGCAATTTTCCATAAATCTCCACTCGCATTATATTTCACTCGAGTCACGTCCCTCTAACGTACAGACCGTTACAAATATGCATTCCAAATGACTTTTTAACTGCATTGTTTCCTTTACTTGCCTCGGGCGAATTGTATATCTTTTTATAAGCGCTCGTGGTTTCCTCTTCTTTTCTTTGAAGAATATCTGTAGCAAAGTAAATACAGTTAATCAAATCATGTTTTGTCGACACGATTAATTAATCTGAAGCGGTAATCCAACTTAAAGATGAACTCCTATAATTTTAAACATCAACTCCGCGGCTTTGTAAAACCAAATCCACGTCGGGGATTTTAATAGAAAATTTAGACGATGTTACTTTTCGCGCTGCTCTTAAACATAGATTAGTGTATGTGTATACGCTTATAGTCCCGGCAGAGGCGAGAAACGTTAAAAATGCACTCTGTAGACCAAAGAGAGAGATGAGGCTTGAAATAATTCACCCCACTGTGTAATTTATTACACAACATTACGATGTTCTCTGAACATTATGACTCATAACATAATAAATCGTTATATATTCGTATGGTAAAATAACAGTATATTATGAGTCTTAAGCTTATAAATACCTAAAGAATTGTGTGTTCTAAAATACATTTATACTACGTCACCCTTCTACCGCTTTGTCCCAGTATTATGCTGCGGCTCAAGCCTGGAGGCCGCCTGTAATCTCATGATTTGGAGTAGGCACTAGTTTTTATAAAATCGACTACCAACTGACCTGCCAATCCCGAGACGAAAGTAGAATTTGTTTGGATTAGATAGATCAGGTTTCCTTAATATGTTTACCTTAACTGAAAAGTGACGGATAAGTATCAAAAATATTTCGCACTGTCACGTCTATTATAAGTATTTACGACATATCTGGCCCGTAAATAAAATAAAAACAAACCACACCTCGTTAACTCTGAAAACGTCTTTTTAAAAACCCCAACATTGTGTAGAAGCATAAAGCACCATTAACGACCTATAACCATCTAAACCTTCTAATGACCGTTTGTACAGTCGCCATCAAATATATCCGAGCGGCCAAGGTACTCAAAAATATCTGAACATGCACCATATCCCCTTGACAATAGAGGCGTTGTTCCAATATTTGATACCACCTTGGCAGCTCCGATATATCTGATGGCGGCAGTACAGAACAAGATACAGAGCGCGTTAAACTTTGATCGGTTTTTCATAGACCACGCAATAGAAACCTCGTTACGGAGAAATGTAAGGTGGGGCTCTGTCGAGATATAAAATTCTACTTTCAGGTTCTGATTTTGATTGTCTATTTATGCCTTAGAGGATTCAACCAACCGGAGTGGCCATGCCTGTCATTTTCTATACAAAAAAAAGTTTACCGATTTTTGCAGGAGAGGGGAACGTCAAATATATACGTAACGTCAAAATAGCCACGTCAGCCCGTACAATAAGAATTTTCGGCAGAGGGGAACGCTTGTCAATGGCCGCTCCGGTTGGTTGAATCCTCTAAGATTTATGCTGTCACTTGTCAGTAAGTTTTGGCTGTATTGAAAAACATATAAATTAATGTATGAGATTTTATTATAAACTACTATCATGTTTAATTTTTTCCGCAAAAAATAACCTAGGTACCTACCCTTTGTCACCCGAGTCATAAAAAGCTTCTATTGAACTTCTTCGTAGAAAATTGGCGGAATACTCGAACATTATACGGTACGTGGAATTCGTCAATCTACGTTTTTAATTTTTTGCTCGTGCGACAGGCCACACGCGGTATAGAAATAAAATATAACATTTTACGGTATTGTACCGGGTGTTTCCTGTAATAGGAGCAATTAATTAATACGTAGATTCTACTCCTCAAACCAGACAACGTTTGTTCATCGATTTTTAAAAATAACTTACGGTTTGATTTTTATTTCACTTTAAAGATTATTCGAACACGCAATGTATTCCGAAATTGATTATGTCTGTAGGGTGACAAGGCTGACAAGCAATGTCAATTGGACGGATTTTAACGTACATTGAAAATACTATTTAATTTGTATGAAAAAGAGACAATCTAAGAAATACATATTTTTTTAAAGATATTGAACAAAAGTTTTATTGTTTGAGGAGTAGAATCTACGTTTTAATTTATTGCTCATGTTACAGGAAACACTCTGTACCTATATTGTTAATGTGTGTACATACATTGTCAGTCCAGGTACTAGTAGTAGTAGTAGTAGTAGTAAAACACTTTATTGCACAAAACAAGTACATGACCATTAAAAACTAAGGTAAATGTGTATAAAGGCGAGCTTATCCCTTTAAGGGATCTCTTCCAGCTAACCTTTAAGCAACTGAGAGAGATTGGTCAGACATGGTAGACAAAGATTTGTACATTACTTGTACATGACGGCAAAAACTATGAATACTATGAGGTACTGTATTGTTCAGGAGTTCGATTTTTGAATCTCACCGGGTGACTTATTTCATACTAAATAGTCATCGGCTGCATACAAAAAAAGTCACCGGTGAGATTCAAAAATCGAACTCCAGGAGTTCGATTTTTGAATCTCACCGGTGACTTTTTTTGTATGCAGCCGATGACTATTTAGTATGAAATAAGTCACCCGGTGAGATTCAAAAATCGAACTCCAGGCATAATAATAAAACACAGTCATCGACTACATAATTCAAATGGCGCGAGAGAATGCCGCGCCGCGCGAAGATCCCGCGACACTAGCGCCACTAGCCCGTGTTCTTGCTACGTGGCAGAAAACGGCAATTAAAAACAAATGAAAGCCGGGCGACGCGTGCACTTGATGGCGGTCTTGACAAAAAACGAATTATAAGTGTTAATCGTGATTTCGAGAACTTATTGTTTTATGTGTGTGTGTAAAGAATCCTCAGTGACGTTATTATACATCAAAGTAGCCGGGGCTGCCGCCCCTGGCCAATGGGTGGAGCCGGCTTCCACGTTCTGCACCAGAAAGCGGCTAACAACAAAGGTATATATCGTGTCATTTGTTTGTGTGGTTAATGCTGTGTATGACTGTGCCTGATCATAAGGGTTAGGTTCGGTATTAAAAATGAATATTAGTTAGATTTGTAGTATTTGTACGTGTATAGTCTTTCAAGGAAACAGACAAAAGTTTATATAACTAAGAGTTTCATTCACACTCACGGACAGAATTGCTTCTTAAGTTTGATTGGCTTTTCATAGACCGTAATAAGAACATCGTTAAGTTTAGTGTGGCCACAAATCGTCTTCCCATTGCCGCAGACGTGTGCTTGGGTATAAAACTGCACTCATATACTCGGGAAGAGCCTCTTTTCTTATACATTAAACTGAAGAAACATTCAAACTTGTACAACTTTAACTTGATTTGATCTTTTAGTATGTTTGAGAAAAAGTAGGTACTTATGTGAGTATCTTCTTCTTCTATCTAGCTTTATCCCGGCTATTGCCAGGGTCCGCTTTCCTGCTCGCTTTTCTCCACTCTGCACAATCCTGGGTGTCTTCTTTCATGAGCCCGTTTTCGCTCATGTCGGCCTCCACGACATTCAGCCATCGCTTCTTTGGTCTTCCGGGGCCGGGTCGAGGACCGTCGGGGGCTAGGTCAAGGCATTCCAATAAAAATATGAAATCTAAAATGAATGAAACTTATTCTTTAGGATTTTGGAGTTAGTACATATGTACTTGCAATGTCAAGTAAGCCTAAGCTAAAAACATCGTGTAATAGTAGCAAACTATGTATAGTGCTGAACTGTAAATAATATCATATCAATAAAAGAAAAGAAATATGAAAATTCAAACGCAACTCTAGGGCTTTTATTATGCGCTCATAAATGTCTAGAGAGTGGAGATGTTTAATGTTTCCTGTGGTTTTGTCTTTAAGGTTATTCAAACGCTTGAAACACTGACATTGATCTACTGGATATAAATATCACTTGCGCGTTGTATTGCGAACTTAGCCACGAGTCTCATTTCGTAAGTAAATAATGGACTCAGTGAGACTCAAGTATTTTCGAAGACACTAGCTATAACAATAACTCGCACAGAGGACTCGCACTCCACTCGACTCTAGACTCGGCGTTATCGAGTTTAACAAGTCCTCTATTAATTGAGGCAAAGAGAGTGTTCTCTCCATACATGGCTAAATGCGTATATACCTATAATAAGTTTTAAGCGAGCTTTGCTAAAAATTATTATTCAAAAGATTATAGCTTAATACGTATTACGATTTAAGTGTGCTTAAAACTTAGTAAAAATTAGTTTAACCATACCTCCCATACGACTTATTATTTAATTAGTAGTTTTGCTATGTATGGAGTTAGCAATCTATCTACTCATTTATCTATGATTGAGGCGAGTCTACAAAATTAGGATTCCGGAACTCGAGTCTTTTACAACGCTACTTCAAACTTAAGAACTCCGGTTTGGAAAACGTATATTTTAACAAATCTACTAGAGTGTTCCCTGGCACAGTCGCCATCAGATATATCGAAGCGGCCAAGGTGGTCACATTTATCTGAACAACGCGTCTATTGTCAAGGCGATAAAGTGCATGTTAAGATATTTTTGAGTTTCCTGCTCCGATATATTTGATGGCGACTGTACCACGATTACATGGTATCAATACTATCCGTGTTAAAAAGTTATGTTTCATAAAGTAGAAAGTTGATGAATATTTAGCTAGCCCTTGAAATTATATAATTCATGTTTTACACGTCTTTTTATTCAAATACTAATTAAATTCGACTAATTTCTATGAAATCGTAGAAATTCCTAAAACTTTAAATAAAAGCTATTACAATTTCGTTCTGGATTTAAGTTAACCACCTCCGACTGGTTTCAGTCTTCATTATGTCTGCTACACGTGACTCAGTCTTGGTTAGAAATTATTTTGCGTATTTGTAAGGCTTTTTTCAATGACCTATTAAATGGCAAAGAATAAATATTTTTAACACTTGTGAGCTGTCGCGTATTTTTGCACCGAATTATTAATTAGGAGGCGAGACCACGGCAAACGTTATTTCAAGGAATTTGGACGCCATTTTCGTTTGTTTATAGGTAATTGTTATTAACTTACGTAGGTACGTATGGGTTACTTAAATTATATTATATATATATTTTTTAAATGACAAAATAATTTATTTAACGTAAATAGTGTTATAATTTTAATTAAACATTAGCCAACAACAAGAACGTGGCGCTAGTGCAGGGCAGAGGATATTGGATTAAAAAAACAAATATACATGAGGAGAAGAGACTTAAATTGTGTTCTAAGTAGGTACAAGTAGCGTTCATCTTTAAGATAGTTTTAACAAACGATTATAATCATCGAAACTAAAATTTATGGTTGTTATTTAACAAAGATAACTTACAAAAAAGGCACTCTGTTCTTACAAACCTACCTGTTATTTTATTACAAAAGACGTGCTTAAACGGACACGTGAATATATCTCGAAATCACACAGTCATCGTAATTTAGGGGAAAAATTTAGGTACTTAAGGAGTTCCTATACTTATTGTACAGTCAAGTATGGATATTATTCCCATATATTATACTTATTTTAATGATGAGTGAAACTTAAGTTATATATATTTTTAATTAAAGATGAAAATAATAAATAATTGTTATCAACCGATTTTAGGATTATGCCGTTGGGTGCCCGACCTTAGAATTGTCCTCCGCCATATCGTCCCGTGGTTGCAGTAGGAGTCTGCTAAGGGAATATACCGGAAGATGGGCAGCAGCATCTTCCGAAAGCCTAAACAACAATAAACAAAAAAAAAACGGCGCGCGCCAACCCGGCTGCCAAGCGTGGCGCTTATGGCAAACCCCCCCCCCCCCAAAGGGGAGGCCTATGTTCAGCAGTGGTCTTATGGCTGAGAAGATGATGATGATGATGAAATTAATCAGTTGTATTCGACCAACTATATAACAGAAAGACATTAAAATATGTAAATATTAACAGCAATAAATAGTAATATTAATTGCTGTTGAAGTAGCAACCTGAAAAGAAGAGAGATAGTAGCTGCGAAAGTTGGGTCGCGGCGCGACTAGCACCTATTTCTTTAATAGAGTTTGCAAACTTCATAATACTTTGCCTACCAACTAAAACTATTAATTACGTTTCTTTTCGCAACCGCACTGAACTCGTTGGTTTGTTTCTAAAGGAATTCATTATGGGATGCTGTCTCGTTTTCTATTAAGAGTTTGTTACAAGTTTGCAATGCCGCTGATATTTCGTGCGATGTAATTGATGCAAAGACTTTATAAGCGAATTTAAAATATTGAATTTGTATACAACTATTATAATTTAGGTATTTTTCATCAGCCGATAAAAATATAACCATAACCTAACTACCTATTTATAAATACTACTGATTGAGCAGCAATAAATTCCCAATCACACAGCACTTTTAACTTAATGATAGTATAATTTTAGCACTATGACAAATTATTTTTAAAGTAACCTATTATGTAGCAGATTATTGATTAATTTGAAATTGGTGATGGGCCTTTGTTTATTGACGGGAAAAAGAAACGTGAAAAAAGAATGTGACAGGGAAGAAGACTGCCGAAAACTTCAAGAATTTGTTTCCATATTTTGGTAATTGCTAATACTTAAATAAGATCGTTCTGTTAATTGAATGTATTTTTAACTGACCATTATAATTATACATGTACCTATAGTTGTATCATACAATTAAAAGTATAATTCTATAATATTTCATTTGGATTGTACATTTTGGACTATACATTTTATGAGGAAGTGGTACCTACAACTCTCGATTACTATAATGATGACAGTAATTTTATTGCACCTTTACATTTATTATCTAATATACTAAACGCAAATTTGGTAGACAAAGTGTTCATGTAATTGTTAAATATTCCTTCGCAAATTATTATCGATTCTATGTTAACCCAATCGAATTTTGATCTCCTAAATCTCGGCATATTCAGCTGATTTCAGCTTATTGGAAAGAAATCCTGGATAAACTAGGATCATACGTGGAGGCACACGCGACGCCCCCATATTTCCGTTTGAAATTTTGGTACCTGATTTATACTATCGGAATGCTTGAAATATTACCAATTTTTGTATACTCACTTCTAGTTTTTCGTGTTTTGATTAATTTCAAGCTCTGAGATTATTAATTTAAGTCCTGGCATGACATAGTGTAAACGTTCTATTATCCTGATCATACTAAATTCGCCACTCGATATTCATTAGCCGAACTCGGCAAACAGGCTGCAGCGACAGTGGCGAGTGTGTTTGTGTGTAATCGCCACTCTGACGGTGTTTGCATACCAGTTGGGTTGCGGGTGATTATCACCGTTTACCTGATAACGGGATTATCCACTATAGGGCAGATGCCCCGGTTTTGCACTTTAAGGAGAGTTTGACTATTCAAACGCCAGTAATTTTGTGTAAATAAGGAATTATGACACTCTGCATATACTAAGTCATTGAAAATATATTACTTTATTTATATTAATCACCGCTGTTAAGATTCTGACATTAGATCTTATTTTTTTTCTTTAATGAAATGTCAGAAAAAGGCCCAGGAGCCAGTTTTGGCCACTTTTTTCTATGGCTCCTGACAACTAAATGGCAACTGATTTTTGACAGATGACAGTGTCAACGGTACGGCCATAATTTACTCTTATATTAAGTGTAAACCACAGATCTGTAAATTTTTGTATACCTGAATAAAGTTCAAAATGGCCAAAACCGGCACAGTGGCCAAAACCGGGGCATCTGCCCTACTTCGTTTTTTTTTGAGATTATAAAAAAGTTGAAAGGCGCATGTACAGGGTTCTTTATCAGGCACGATATGGCATGATATATGTCACAAGTGTCAAAGTGCAAATGCGGCCAATAAAAAATATTTAAATATATCTGTATTTATAATAAAGCCATGCATAGGTATTTGTAAATGTTAAATTGAATAATATTAATTATTTTACAGTATTGTAATAGTAATAATTTTCACGAAATAATTTATTCTTATCATTGTTAAAATTCTAGTGAATGTTGCACAATAAAAAACCCGGAGAAAAAGAGTTTCTAAACATATGGTTTTCGATTTCTAACGTACGCGTGTGTCACTGTCAGTTTTTCAATTGTCATGTGTGTCTAACGTGATAATCAAAACGAAATTGTGTTTTTATTGTTGTTATGGATTTATCTGCAAATTGTCATTATTTATTTACAAATGCGAACTCTTCATCATGTTAACTAATCGTTTGTTGGTGTGCTTCCAGTGTGTTTAAATTGAACATTCAAACAGAACAGGTTAGAACAGGTTGGCAACTTCTGTTTCTATGTTTACTCAATTTCTAATCTCAAAAAAACGAAGTATAATAAGTGCAAACATCAGAATTCTCCAATACCGTAAAGGACAATATGTCGTGTCCACTAAGTTTTCTTTTGTCGATCTGTCTTATTATAATTTTGTTATTGTTTAAAAAAAGAAGTTAGGAGATTACCCTATTTTGCTCCTTTAAAGGTAGTCTTATACATTCAAAAGTCTAAACTGAATGTTTGCCAAAGCGCTTATGGTGTTAAAAAGTTGCACACAAAATACTCCGCGCTCTAGACGCGCATTGCGGACTTAGGCAGCTAGCTCAAATGGAACTGGGCCGACCACGTCCAGCGCATGCATCCGAAGAAATGGGCTAGCATAGCCACCAAATTGATGCTGGAACTGACGCGGATAGGGTTGGCACAATCAGAAATGGCAGGAGGACTTGGAAACCTTCATCAACGTCTATTTGGAAGATGCTCAGAATCGGCAGCCTTGGATATCCCAAGGAAAGAGGCTTTTACCTAACAGTGGAATATTGAAATAAACTTCGTCTTCGTCTTGAAAAAAAATATAAAGGTCGTTAGTAAAACTGTTCGTTAAGTCCAAACTCAGAATAGGCTACAGTATTATAATGTCCTCACTTCAGCCACTGCGCCAAGCATCAGTATATTTTTGTGTACCTACATAAATAAAGGATACAATTATATTTCGTGCCGGCTATTCTGTCAAAAGCATCCCACCGACTTTGACGAGTTCCAAGTTCCAAATAAATTTGAACTGCGGTCCCGGTTATAACCTTGTATACATAACTTTGATTGCAGTAGGATTAAAGCGACCCAAATCAAGTGAGTCCGAACACGCCGCAACAGTGGATCTGGAACCTGAGCTGCTTATTGCCTTTGCCGAACGAGAGTTGGCAAGCTTTCGCCTCATATAAACAAATACGATACCTACATTACAGGCTGATTTCGGTGTCCTGTGTTTGTTGGTCGTTATTTATTATAACTATTTTTTTTTAATGTAAAACAATAAATTAATTTTTGCATACATTGTGGTCACCCTATCCAAAGTGACGTTTTGTTGCTTCTCATACACAGAGTCGAAGATGTCGAAGTCTTATATAAGGTGACCAAAAGGTTAAGGTGGTTTGTTAATAAAGGTTTTATGTATTTAGGTTAATAGTAGTTTTAAGCTGATTTTATGTAATGTTTTTTGACATGTTTTTTGTGGTTTTAAAATAATTGGAATTTAGGTGACCATGATTTTACTGAGTTAAAAAAAATATTTTTCTTTAAAAAAAATGTATGATCACATACTACCATAATATGACAACGTTGATCTGATACAGTTATATGGCATTTTGTAAATCCGTAGGGATGGTGCAATCTTCAAGCAGTTTTGTTCCTATTATTTATTTATTTATTTAATCGTATGGCAAAAGAAAAAACAGAAGTATAATACATTATTAATAAACATACATTGTTCCTATGAAAGCAATTAAAACGGATCAGTTTTATTTCTCATTCAGTCTTCATTGATCTTGATTATAGTAAGTACGTTTGTGTGCAGAGGTACCTATAACATTACCCGGCTGGAGGGGAATTATTTATTTTCTTAAATTCATTCACAGTTCGTAACTAAAAAAGTGACATAGCTTCATAGTTATATGTTAACAAAAATCTCATAAAAAATCCTTTGTGCGCTTAGGTCCTCTTTGCTTTGACAGCAAAATTAGGCCTATAATATGAATAAGTTAGATTCCTTTACTCTTATATATAGCTCCAAGACAAAGTCTTCAGTAAAAGATCCCACTTACTGGCCCTCTAAACTCAGTATGCGACGAGAACAGCATTCCTGCACTTAGTACCTATTAGCGACCGGTGTCCAGCTGTCGAGCCCGGCGGGATTGAGCCGTGAAATCAATGAATTCCGTACTAATCGCCCAGGGAGGGTCACCCGTGTACCGAGGAATGCTTTCGGTAGACGATCTGCTAACCTCTTAGGTTCGGTTTTGGTTTTATTGAGCCCGCCTCAGAGTGAGAGTATGTCTGCGGGTATTATATTTATTAATAATATTAGGGACAACTTTACAATTCCGTACTAATCGCCCAGGGAAGGTCACCCGTGTACCGAGGAATGCTTTCGGTGGACGATTACATTCTGCTAACCTCTTAGGTTCGGTTTTAGTTTTATTGAACCCAGAAAAAAAGAAACGTACGGAAAAAGAAGTATCTTCATCGAAGATAAATACTCTTCGTCAAAACAATATTGTTTTGTATATAACGAAAACAATGTGCCTAGAAAGTGATCTTTATTTAAGTAAAATTTCTTTATTGAAGTAAAATATATCTTGGGCTAAAGATATAAAATTAGTCCAAGGAAATATTTACTTTATGTTTAAACAATAATATTTGCGCATTGGTATTCTTGGCTGAAGCTATCCTTTTTTTCCGTGCATATTTACTAGGATTCATACCTTGAACCTACATCTTCATAGGCAATGTCACTACCAGCTAGGCTAAGCAAGTCATTACAAATTACAATGTATGAATAATTTGCCAAAGGGCCTCCGCTCCGATCCTAGTTTTCACTAACTTTACTACACTTGCAAACTTTAACCCAAAGCAACATTAAACTAATGGATATTCCCTATCATATGTCAATTTTAATCGAAACTTTTTGTCAATGTGGTGACTTGACCATAAAGTTCCTAATTTTAAAGGGTTTATACAGGTTAGTCACTATCCCAAACTCGTTCATTATTGACGTTCGGCCAATGAGTATTACTGAAAACCTTGCTTATAAATAAGTTATTAGTGTCCAAAAACTATCCCGAAACCGAAAACTGGTCTTTGCTCAAATACACGTTTACTTTAGAAAGGGTATTTTAATTTAACCTTTTCCTTCAAATTCTCGCTATCCTTTGTTATATAGTAGAAGAGCGCCCATGACACTGAACCAAGTTCGATAAGTCTCCCGGATGATATATATATATAATTAGTCGCGTTCTTAATAGGGGAACACGAAACGCCTGTGCTGCAATGCAAAAAAATGGGCGGCATAATTTTTTTTAAATAAAAAATTAAAAAAATCGGTGTCTAGTACGATAAATCTCCCAGGTTTCCTTTGTTTCTCGAAGCAGAGGAGAGTTAGGGCTATTCGCTGTGTGCATGATTGTGGCGCCATCTCTTGGGCAGGTGGTCAATCTCTTTTTTTCCTTTTTTATAAATAGGTTGTATTCCTTGCTTATATGAAATGTAACTGGCTGATTCACTATTTTGACAGCACACAGGGGATTTGCAGTTTCATTTCTTGTCACATTGAGCACTGCGATCGTTCTCATTACCCCCACCGTGCACTTCGCACATAGCGAATACGATAATGCGTTGCTGCAAGCCCCCGTGACAGGCCTTGTCAGTTGCTGCAGCATCATAAGATTGTAGATGTGTATTGTATATGTGCATTTACGAAATAAATGAATATGAATATGAATATGGATGTAAGCAAAAACTTTGCACCTACTTATTGATCAAGGCAACGTGATGAGGTTATACGCCTATTGCAAAATGGAAGTTGACGACTGACAACTCTTTCAAACGGATATCAAAAAATGTGAGCTTCGTTTAAAATCGTATAAACGCGCAGTCATATAACTAAGAACATCCCTTTTTGCTAAAAGTGGTACCGAGGTAAAAACGGGACGTTAATCGGGTAACAGACGTCGAGTACCGTGAGGGCCCTCTGCGCCGTGCGGCACAACGCTCTACTCGCTCGCGCATTACCTACAAAGACTGCTCGACTAAGTCCACTCCATTTCGGCAACTATTAGCTTTTGCTCCGATTCCGGTCATTTTGAAGCTGGCGGGAAATGTCAAGAATACCTACGTTGAGGATATTCGTAGCTAATTCTAAACCGCATAGAGTAATGTGAGAATGTGATTGGTGGCTACTTTTAATTAGGTCTCGTTTTATTAACAGCATCCTAAGAGCCACCAGTATTGTCAGTAGCGCGAAATGCTTTCAATTCCCCTTCGGTGTTACAACTAAGTACATATATAGATAACAATATGACAGTAATGTTTCATACCACTGTGAACGTCAGTTCAGTAAAACAATCCACGTAGATTAACAATGTTTATTGGTGTAAAGTATGACGATAAAGGCGACGATTACAGTAATAAGTAATAAGTCTCGATCCACACTTGCTCATGACATCCCCCGAACTGTCTCCCAACCGTCACACCGTCAAGCCCGTTCCCCGCCATCTTGTCCCACCGGAAATATCATAACTCAAGATGGCGCGACCAATAGGGAGACAGCTGGAGTTGACAACGCAAACTTCCGCTATCAATTGCTTGATATATTTTGATAAACAATCTTAACACTGTTTATCAAAATATATATGTAAGTTTGAATCACATATTTTATTAATTTAAACAAATGTCAAAGTAATTATTATGATATGCTAACAGTCGGCCTTTCCTGACTTTTTATCGTCCCGATGAAATGAGCGGAAAAATATACGAAATTATAACGTAACTATTATATCTCAAAATTAGCAACCATATTTTATTCAAAATCATAACTCTTAATTGAACAAATATTAAGATAACATATTGTACTGTATGCATAATAACATAATCATCTCAAAACTTGATACTCGTGCCTCTATATATGTCTCACATTACTTTTTCAATGGTTGTACTGAAGCCCCATTCATGTCTCCAATACAAACTTACTCACTAATTACAATACTGGAACCCCCTGCCTGTTTCCAATACTGTCATACAAGATACTTTTAGTGCTGGAGCCCCCAACATGTCACCAACACTGCTTTTCAATGTAATTACAATATTGGAGCCCCATTCATGTCTCCAATAATGCCTTATCCTGTACTAAACTTATGGTACTAGAACCTCCGACATATTTCTAGTAATATCTTATAAATATTTAACATCTTAGAGCCCCCGTCGTGTCTCCAATGATTGACAACTATTAACTCTTATATTTTACATTTTAATCATTCAATAACTGTAACAATCAAAAGTTACGACTCGTCACTATCACTACTAGACTCAGTGTCATTGCTTCTATCAAATACCATCCATCGATAGATTTTATCAACTGAAAAAATACCGCTAAACGGCCTTTTGCCCTTACGAGAAAGGGGGGTATCTTCGACAACATACCTATCATTGTCTAATACTTCAACAATACGATATGGGCCTCGGAGCTTAGGTACTAATTTTCTACTTTGCCCGCTTGCTGGTATGTCCCTTTCTATCCTAACCAAATCTCCGACATGAAAAGTTATCTGCTTTCTACTCTTATCAAATGCTACTTTTTGTTTTTCTTGGTTTAATTTCACGTGTTCCGAAACTTCTTTACGTATATCTGCCAGTGTTTTGCTTGTTTCCTCTGCTGTAAACTCCTCGTCTGCAGCCGTCACTAACTCGTCACTTTCAATATGTGACTGTAATACCGAATCAGACATTCCAGTGAGTTGTATACCAAAAAGAGCTTGCGACGGTGTTTTACCTATTCCTTTGTTAAGAGTATTATTTAACCCCCACTGGATTTCATCAACATACTCATCCCATAGTTGTTCGGATTTACCATGAGTAGCGGCAGTAAGAGAAGATAAAACCGTCCGGTTGTATCTCTCGACCTGCCCGTTGGCACGTGGTGTCGCAGTTGCATTTAATACATGTTTGACCCCTCGAGAATGTAAGTATTTTTCAAAACTTTTAGCCGTGAACGATGTTCCCCGATCCGATATGAGCCGTTTTGGTACATCAAAAGTGTGAAAATAATGCTTGATAGCCCTAATTGAATGGACAGCTTTAGTACTCTTGACAGGTGTTAATACAATATATTTTGTAAACGCGTCAATTATCAAAAGTAAGTATGCATTCTTTCTTTTGCTGCGAACAAAGGGACCCAAGTGGTCAATATGAATAGTGTGGAATGGACGGTCCACCTTAGGAATTGAGTGTAACTCGCCTGCTTTTTTGCCAGCCGGGATCTTTGCATGTGCACATTCTAAGCACGAGTCAACATATTTTTTTATGAATCGTCTCATTTTAGCAAACCAATAGTTATTTTTAATTTTCTCAAAAGTCTTGTCAAAACCAAAATGACCCATATCGTCATGGTTAGCCTTCAACACTTGCCATCTAACTCCCTTAGGCACAACCCAGCGATCACCGTCTTCCGTTTTCCTAAACAACAATCCTCTTTTAACCAAATAATTATTTTTGATTTCTATTATGTTATTACTTTCTGGATCATTAAGTATATTCACTATTCGTTGGAGCTCTGAATCGCTGTTTTGCACCGTGGAAATCCAATTGCAATCTATGTTTCGTACTTCAAGAACAGGGGTGGTTTCGGCGTTCGGAGGGTTGCGACTTAACGCATCCACATGAGACATGGTTAAGCCTGGCTTGTAAACAATATTAAAATCATATTCTTGAAGTACGCTCCACCAGCGCGCCACCCGCGGTAACATGTCCCTTTTATCGAAAGTTGCTCGAAGTGAGTTACAATCAGTAACTATAGTGAATGGGATGCCTATCAAGTATACACGAAAACGCTGAACCGAACACACTACCGCTAAGGTTTCTAAATCATAGGATGTGAATTTAGCCTCTTCTGGTGACGTTTGCCTACTAAAGTAAGCTACTGCAGTGAATGGCGAATTTTTGTCCCGTCTCTGAAGAAGTATGCCCGCTATCCCATGTTTTGAGGCATCTGTGTGGACTTGCGTTTCATACGAAGGATCGTAGAAAGATAATATTGGTCGCTTAACCAGATCGTTCTTTAAACTAACAAACGCATTTTCTTCAGCCTCTCCCCACGACCACCTGGCATCCTTCTTCAAAAGTTGGGTTAAGGGCCTCGCAATTGTCGAAAACCCTTTGACGAACCGGCGAAAGAAGCTGGCTAATCCAACAAACTGCCTAACCTTATGTTGGTCAGTAGGTTGCGGAAACTTCTCTACAGCTTCTATTTTATTCACCCCAGGCCTAATACCAGCCTCATTTATTTCAAATCCTAGGTAATTTATTGAACGCATCAAAAAGTGACATTTTTTGAGATTTAACGTTAGCCCTGAAGAGCGAAATAGATCCAAAACTTCTTTTAACTTCGTGAAACCTTCCTCAATCGTTTTCGAAGGTATGTTTACGTCGTCCATGTATGCTAACGCGTCCTTGAACCTGGCATTACCCAGAATGTTATTGATTGCCTTTTGGAAAGTAGACGGAGCATTGACTAAACCGAAGGGCATTCTCGTAAATTCGTAATGCCCATCGGGTGTTATGAAGGCAGTCAAATGCTTTGAAGCTTCCGCCATGGGGATCTGATAATACCCCGACATCAAGTCCAACGTCGTATAGAATTCATGTCCGGAAAGGTTATCTAACTGGTCATCTATTCTCGGGAGAGGATAATGTTCTTTCACCGTACGTTTGTTGAGAGCTCTAAAATCAACACACAGTCGGTAGTCACCTGTCTTTTTTTTGACTAGCAATATTGGTGACGCATATTCCGAGGACGATTGTTGGACTATACCCGATTCTTCTAAATCCTGCACGATATTCCTAACAACCTCCCTCTCAGAATAAGGTAGCCGATAGGGTCTATAAACGACAGGTGTAGGATCATTTAATTTTATGCTCATTTCCGTGTCAGCAACGCATCCCAGCTCCTTGTTTGAGAACGCGAAGCAGTCTCTATACTCATTTAGCAAATTTATTAATTTCAACCGATCGTCGGCTCCTATATCCTTATCTACATTTACAAGAGTCTCATCAATCAAGGAACTGTTAGCCTGTGAACCTGTAATACTTTCGATCCTATTAACGCTAAACGATTCTACTGAGGCAGGTGGTTCTTTTAACGGAATCGCGCGTACTATTAAAGCGTCTTTATCGAACCTAAAAGTCTCTGTATTTAATCCCTTGACTACTACTTGACCTCGACCCCCGGTCATATTAATGACGCTTTGTATAATCTCATATTCTCGACCTGGTAGAAGACACATACTTGGTTCAATAAACAAATCGCCATCATAAGCTGGTGTCGAATGTACGTCTACAATGGTATAGCCTTTAACATCAACCGAATCAAGCACACAAAGTGGTATACTTTCCTTAACTTGTACAGACTGAGTTGATATCTTTAGCGTATTGTTGGTTTTGTAAACCACAATGTGTTCTTGTTCGGTAAATGTTTGTCCAAGTAACAATGGTACCTTAAGAAGATGATCCGGAACAACGAGAGCCTCCAAGATCGCTTGCGCTGAATCTATTTCTATAGATACATTTAACTTTCCACTACAGTTAACTAAAGAATCTCCGAATCCTGTAAGTACTGGCAAGTCCGTCTTTATCCAATCATTTGATAATTTGCGAGCGTCAGTTTCTCGTATTATAGTACATTCGCTACCGAAATCTACAAAACACTCAAATTCTTTACCGTCAATTTTTGCAGGTTTGAAATATTTGCTATCATTATACCCCTTCAAAGAAATACGCAAAACTGTCTTTTTCTCCGGATTCTCTTTCTTTATAGAACAATCCTTGACAAGATGCCCTACCCTATGACATGAGTCGCACCTTTTGATTGGAAGTTTACATTTAAAATATGGGTGACCATCTTCGCCACAATTGTAACATTTAGTATTATTCTTAGCCTCACTATTACCAGGTACATATCTGTAAAACCTAGGGCGCTTACTGTCCGAAGTGCCAGTCTGCAAGGTAGTGTTGGACTTTTCAGCTGGTTTAGTAATTTTGACATTTCTTAAGTATACGAGCAATTTATCAGGCTCTGCAAATTGAGCAGCTTCTGCGCTCGTCCTTACAGACCTGTCTTCGATACCAAACAATAAACAATCTATCGCATGTTTACCCGATATATTGCAACGATTTAACAAAATCATTTTTTTATAAAAGTATTCTTCTAATGATTCGCCAAAACGCGCCTTGCAGGCCAACATCTCCGTCAATAATCGCCCATAATTCTCATCACTCGGGAACGCTGTTTTCAGCTTGTCCTGCCACTCAGACCATGAGAACAAGAGACTGGGTAAACCTTGATACCATTGTTGTGCGAGACCCGTTAGTTTAGGCAAAGCGTAATGAATTATTTGTCGCTCTGTCCAACCATATATTTGTGCGCACTCATTAACTTTCAATAGCCAAGTGTTAATAGTCTGAGTTCGTTGGGCAGGATCATACTCGGGTATGACATTAATGTTAGGGAACCGTTCGCTATTGCCTCCTGTTTTCATAGTCTGAATGAATTCTTTAAATTGTGCTGCAAAATCTACAAATTCATTATTACTATTGGAAGAATTCGATGCTGGTACTGGCTCTGAAACTGCTGGGATCATCTGATCAGTAGTTTTAGATGAATTAACACACTCTGGTTCACCTGCTCGTGGTCTACTTTGCTCCCGTGTATGCCGCTGCCTCCGACGACTTGGGCTAGACAGCCTTCGCCGTCGAGACCTGGATCGTCTAGCCCGTTTACCTTTCTTATGTCGGCTACGGCTGTCACGATACCCGGAACGGCACTTCCGTTGACGTTCTGGCGAGCAGCTGTCCTCTTCATATGATTCATCTCTCCTTCGCTTGCGAGATGGCTCTGGACTCCCTTCATTCCCACTTGACATGATTGTGACTGCAAACATTCACAAAAAGTAAATATTCTAAAAGAAATCCATAGATGTTTTAAAAGTAGGAATGAGGTCTCATTACTTTTAATTTGTCAACAATTATTAACTTTCATACGTTGTAACTTGTAGCTTTCACCAATTTAAAATATTTGTAAATACCTTTTGTAAACCCTTTTTAATTCTATCAAAATACTCGAAATCGCTTAAGACAGTGCAATTTATTGAAAATAGTCACATTGTAAACTTTTACAAATTTGTAACTTTTTGAAAATTGTGCCAATCGACTCCGAATAGCTTAGGACAGCTTAAATTATTGAAAATCTACACATTGTAAACTTTTACAAATTTGTAACTGTTTGTAAACCTTTGTAAATTGTAGAAAATTACTCCACATTGCTTTAGATAGCTTAAATTATTGAAAACTGACACATTGTAAACTTTTACAAATTTGTAACTTTTTGTAAACCTTTGCAAATTGTAGCAAATGACTCCAAATGGCTTTGGACATCTTAAACACTTGATAACTGACACATTGTAAACTTTTACAAATTTGTAATTTTCTTGTAAACCTTTGCAAATTACAGCAAATGACTCCAAATTGCTTTAGACAGCTTAAATTATTGAAAACTGACACATTGTAAACTTTTACAAATTTGTAACTTTTTGTAAACCTTTGCAAATTGTAGCAAATGACTCCAAATGGCTTTGGACATCTTAAACACCTGATAACTGACACATTGTAACTTTTACAAATTTGTAATTTTCTTATAAACCTTCGTAACCTACAGCAAATGACTCCAAATTGCTTTAAATAGCTAAAATTATTGAAAATTAACATATTGTAAACTTTTACAAGTTTAGAAACTTTTTGTAAACCTTTGTAAATTATAGAAAATGACTCCAAATTGCTTTAGATAGCTTAAATTATTGAAAATTGAGACATTGTAATCTTATAAAATACGAAGACCGTAAATACTTGTATATATTACTATAATTATGTTTACTTCTTACTATAACGGAGTAATAATTGAGTCCTTACTTTTACCAATTTGTAACTTTTTGTAAATTGTGCCAAACTACTCCGAATAGCTTAGGACAGCTTAAATTATTGAAAATCTACACATTGTAATCTTATAAAATACGAAGACCGTAAATACTTGTATATATTACTATAATTATGTTTACTTCTTACTATAACGGAGTAATAATTGAGTCCTTAAATGTGTTAAATTAAGGAAATACCTAAGATTACCCTCATCATGAAAAAAAAACACTTGCGAGTTCAATTGTAACACTTTCTAAATTTCAATTCATGGTACTGATGGTACCATACCGTTAAGAAATAAAAATAAATATTGTCAGAATGGCAACTACATCGCATAATAATTAATGGTTGAAATCATTGTGTATATAATGAAATAATAAATTACGTACCTTAAAGGGCGTAAGTCTTTCACCAAGGTTTTATCCAGTAACCTCGGTTAATCCCGCCTTCTGAACTGTGAACGTCAGTTCAGTAAAACAATCCACGTAGATTAACAATGTTTATTGGTGTAAAGTATGACGATAAAGGCGACGATTACAGTAATAAGTAATAAGTCTCGATCCACACTTGCTCATGACATCCCCCGAACTGTCTCCCAACCGTCACACCGTCAAGCCCGTTCCCCGCCATCTTGTCCCACCGGAAATATCATAACTCAAGATGGCGCGACCAATAGGGAGACAGCTGGAGTTGACAACGCAAACTTCCGCTATCAATTGCTTGATATATTTTGATAAACAATCTTAACACTGTTTATCAAAATATATATGTAAGTTTGAATCACATATTTTATTAATTTAAACAAATGTCAAAGTAATTATTATGATATGCTAACACCAGATTCGTCTAAATATTTATAATGGGCACTGGACCCCTATTCGGCATGCCATGCGACATCACTTCTTGTTAGTTGTTTAACACATGTATGGATGTGTCAAGGTGGTTTCACCAGCGACTGCCAGTTCTTGGTAGTCGACTTGGTTAGTAACTAATAATTTCCATGGATTTCTTTCCAACGCACTCGGGTTTCCAAAACTAAATATCCAATATCTACGAAATATAGGTACCTACACACACTAGAACTAAAACAGTGCCCTCGACTTAGTGTTAGTAAACCCTTGCATTGTGTGCCGATACTGTCGCGTTGTTTACCGCGTAAAAAGCTTTCAAACGATGCATTAATAAAAATATCAAATAACATACGTAACAAAAGTTGTGGAGCGGCGACACAGATTATTACTCACTAGATGGAGCTAATAAATTGACGGTCACTACATATTGGTCACACTTTCGAGAGCAACTTATGATAATTACCATATTAAATGTTATACTATGTTCAAACATCATTGTATAACAAGTCGGAATTCGAAGCAAAACTTCTGATTTAGAAGCTGCATACCGTACAGCCTGATTAATGGAAAATGTCTTTCATCATAGGCATAGGTAATAAGTTAAGGTTGAGTTTGTGACATAAGTTTTTGATAATTATGAGAAACAACTACCTACCTATTACCTAATGCAGAATATTGACCCATAGGGAACGTGCGTAAACTGAAGATGGTACCACAGGACACCCCTGTTGCAAATGACATATAAAGATCGCCATATTTGTCTACTAGCTGGCATGACCTACAACGTGCAAGGGTAAGCTAATTAACTGTTGGAAGCAGTTCTGTCTATTGGCGTGGAGTAGTTTCAGTTTTTAATTTAGACCACAAGATGGCAGACCTTTCAACTCGCACGCTCCCTATACTGCATAATGCAGAGTCTAGTGAACTAATCGCCGAGCAACTTTGCGCCGCTCTCAACAGTGTTTGCCAACGTAAATTTCTCAAAATATTTTCACAGTCAACAAGGGACGGAAAACACTGATCAAGCGATGCTTTAAACTATACTCAGCTGCCGAGAAAGTCTGGTTCATGGTTTTATTATATTAGCAAGTTATTGCAGTAATACATTATTGTATGTTATGAATTTACGGTGACGTAGGGATTACCAGGATACACAGATAAAATGAGTAGGCTGACAATGAGTTCGAACAAATATAATTAGCGGTTCTTGGGCAGAAACAAGTGACGACTGAAATGGCCCAATTAGCTATAAATAGTCGTGTTTCGGCAGTTCTGGGGCAATCTGCCGGATGCTATGCCAGATCAGAGTCAATGGAGCCACGAAGTTACGTAGTATTAAGTATCATTATTTGTTTAATAAAAATCATCATCATCTAAGGTTCTACAGCCCAGGATGAGCCTTGGCGTCGAGTAACTTTTTTCCATTCTCGTCCGTTCATGGCTTGTTTTCTCCAATACCTAACCTAGGGTTTTGAGGTCTTTCTGAACGCCGTCCAACCACGGCCTTAGGCCTGCCTTTACCACCTTTAACTTTATTAAAATAATAATATTATTATTTATATTTTATTTATATTATACATGAATAAAAAGAAACATTATTTCAGCTAATTATATAGGGAAAGATTCATGGAGAAAGGGGAAAAAAAAGGAAGAAGAATGTTATGGATGAAAAATTGCGCCAATGGTTCCGAAAAAGCACTCGTTCACTAGAAAAATAATAATATGGAGAAAAAAGTAAAGGCGAGTCCACTACGCAAGGCATGGCACTCAACATAACCCTGATTCCCAATTCGGTTTGGCATATATTATGTCACAGTTTGACATATGAATAGGGGTCCATCAATATCAAATTAGAATCAAACTAGCAACAGATCAACAGCTTACACTCGAATAGGCCTCCATACCTGCTTTGTAGATGGGGAATGCCAGGCTTTCGGCATGCTCAGTGCCCGTTCAGGCATGTCCACGGTCTAATTTAGCTGTCGAAGAGCGATTCTCATAATCTAATTACCGCACTTATGCAACATGTTACGTGCAACTTAATTGCATTAACGTGCATTTTCGGCTGGTTAGTGAAAGGTTCATGTTTGGGTGAATTGAGTTAAATTTAAATTAGTACGTTTAATCAGATTATTGCGTTGAAGTTAAACTAAATTTGGGTAAAATACTACGGTTTCTGATTGCATTGTTCTGGCTGCGTTTACGCTTTGAGTACAATTAGTATTAAATACCAATACACACCACTGATTAGTTGGATATATGTAACTATACATATGTTATGGGAAATGCTTAATTAGTGCCAAAATAGTGCTTAAATAGTGCTTAAGTAGTTCAATTATGTTTCTGTAATCGTGCACCAATAAGCGAGAGATGTGGACGTTCTAATGAGTCTTTCACGCTGCTGCGGTTTCCGCCTGCGGCGCCGGTGCGCGAGCGTGATAACACTCTGCGTGTGTATAGCGCTGTCACGCTTGCACACCGTCGCCGCATGCGGTTGCGGCGCCCGTGTGATAATCGCCTTACGAGCTCCTGCCACTAATATGAGAAAAGGGCACGCTTTAACAACGGGTGATAAAGATATACCGAATGCAAAGATAACTAGATAAATATAACAGCTAGAAGTATTGCTTGGTTATTACAATAAAAAAATTAGGATTCCATAATTCAGTTAGTAAACTTAATTAACTTAAAAACTATGTTAATTACTTAATCTAAGACACTAAAACTAATGTAATTTATATACATTCTTTTACATATTTGACATTTTTACATATTTGACCGCCCCACCCTCCTCCTCCGCCTCATGTACATATCTGCCTCGTATAATTTAGTTTTATTATAAAAACTTTACACTGATTTCGTTGAAATAAATATAATTAATAAGTAGGTAGAACTGTAAGGTCTTCTTCAATCAAACAATAGTAAAATTGACCAACAAGAACAAACGAATTACAACTAAAATAGCGACAATAAGCATTTATAAATAACGGCATAAGGCTGCTATTAATCTGAACAGCCACTCTTAAAAGCCTCATATATACCCGAACGGGAATTAGATTAAATGACCGTTATAAACTTAACGTCGCCAATAAAGAATGTGTTCTTGTTATACTTTAATAGGTAATAATTCATTAATACCACCCTAAAATGTAACTGTTTTTGCGAGGAAGAGATTGTGTAGCATTACGAGAGCAGTTAACTGCTACGGGCTATCATTTGAATGGGAAACCATTTCGCGTTTATGTTTAATGATTATTTGAAGCGGCTCATAATATTGCGCCATTTGTAATTCCTCCTCAAATTGCTCGTTAAGGATGGCTGTGGTTGTGGTGTAATTGTTTTGTATTTTTCTCTCCCAGTTGTGCCCTTACTATGAGTTGCTATCAATAACTCATTAACCACTCGTTGCTACAAACGATAGCTTTGCCCCTCGTCAACTATCATAGTCGTAATTCTTGGGCAATAAATTCTATATTTAAACCATTGATTGTGTCCCACTGCTGGGCAAAGGCCTCCCCTCTCTTCCGCCACTCGCTACAAAATGCGTCCAGATCGTCCCGCCATCTCCTTTTTGGTCTGCCTCTGCCCCGGCCGATTTGTTCGGTCCACATTTATTTATTTATTTATATATTTCTTAGGGATGTCATCTCCTGTTGCTAAATGATTTAAACTGGTTTAGCGATGGCTTATGTGAGGCTATTAGTGGTAATAATTATCGACAAACGATTGTCTGCGGGATGGGACCAATGTAGCAGTACTGTGATGCCAGCAGTTATTGTGATGAGAAATAATTTGAGAGCGGCTGTAGCTATAACTATACCTATGATAGATTTGTTATTATTTTCAATGGCCTAATTGCCAGTGGATCATATAACAAAGCTGTTGAAATTATCATATGAACGATGAAAATGGCGGCAACCCTCATTTTATATAAGCTTATGTATGTCACACTATTCCCGTGATAACTGATCGTGATAACGATAACTATTTTATTGATGACAACTGTTAAATTAGTTACTCATATTGTCTACTTTAGTCGGCAACTGCTGCAAAATGTTAGGCTCTCTACAGACGTAAGCGACCTGCGATTTTTAATACATTGCGATTTTTGATTCATGGATTGATTTCGTGGCTTCTACCTAGACGGCAACGTCTCGTGATCGCGCGCGAGCTTTATGTCATAATTGCGCCGATTGTAGAGGCCATTAGTTAACTTATTATCGTTGTAATACCTTATTGTATGATATGTTTTATTTTGTTTAATCCATTATAAACGTTTATTTGCACAAAAAAGAGTTAGTATAAACGTTGACACAATCAAATCTGTAAGTCCAATCTTTTTTGCTGTCATGTCAGCATGCAAATATCATTAAGTTTTCCTTATTTAATTTTGTATTAAGCACAGACGTTCTACTTAATACAAAATTAACTAACGATATCACAATGGTTATGTTTGTTTTCCTTATTTTTCCAGATATTTACGGCGTCAATTTTCTTCTCCTGTAAAGTCTGTAAACTTCTGAAAAAGTCTAAAGTCTGTAAAGTTCATGGTAGAGGTCCAGCAGTCACGGTGTGTCGGACAGTTACCGACGGGCACTACGGGCAATAAAAAGTTAATTAACATCCACAAAGAATTACATCATGCTAGTTGAAAAATGCCGTGCTATTTGGTTCCGTGTTTTAATAAAGTTAAAACTTTTTCTGTTTCATATTTTTTGTAGCATTTCATTTCGTTTGGTTCCCTAATTTATGAATAGTAAGTTAATATAAATGCAACGCTATAACTCAGAACTAGCATCTTTTAAATATATACTGCTTTTAAAAGTGACGTGATAATTTGGAACTTAATAAAAATTACGATTGTATTTGTAAGTTTTTTTTTACTAGTACCTAACATTAACTTTGCTAGATAGTGGCAGGAAAAATAATTATTTGTCATCTAAGAGCTATATTTACATAAAAATAATCTATTTTTGGGTTGGTCAAAAAGTGCACTAACAGTGAAAGTAATAAGTTATACTCATCCCTTTTTAGTAGCGAGGGTACCAGCGTAAGAAAGAGACAGTATGATCATCTCTCTATACCTACTTGAAGTTAAATAGTCCCCGGCCAAGCTATACATAGTCGTACCTATAATGTCTACCGTCAACTGCTACAACTTTGCTTACGATGCTCAACTTTTACTGGCTTGTAAAACATGGTTTTCTTCACCAAACAGCTATTTATATCTTATGCCTAAGATTCCCCAATCCCGGGAATAAGATATAATTAACTAGCTGGTTGGCTTGGCTTGGCTGGCTTGGCGGCCATACAAAGTGTGCATTGTAGGCAAAATTGTAGCAGTTAACGGTACTTGTAGCCCTTTACAAATAACCCCTTTTTCAATTAGGTAAGTACATCGGCGAAACAAACTGCAGTACAACACCTTGCTATCTAAAGGAAAGCCGCACTTAGTTCGTGCCAGGCTAATCTCGTGCTTTTTCGTTGCTTATCCCCACATCTTAGTTCCGAGGCGGAATTAAATCGAACCTTGTTAACGATAATGTAGCAATCCGTCAGTGACTGCTTTAAATCCACGGTGGAAGTGGCATAGACTACGGCCCATAGATTTCGCATTAAAGCGTGGCAGGGGCGCCGCGCCGCGGAGTGTCTGTCACGTGCTATACATAATATACTTAATATACGTACCTATTGTTACAAATTGTGTTTTGCTGCTATCTAATAAATTGTTTGTACCCTGTCTGATTTAATTAGGACTATTTTCTTATTAACTGAAGATGCTACACTTCAAACTTTAATTCCGTGAAATTCTGACATTTCTTGGTGATGTCAGGTGAAAAAATACTCCTTGAATTTGTGGTGAGAATTACAAGCCGAAATAAAACATTGGAAATACATTTGATTTGATGATTATTTCTACTTAAAAAATCACAAAATAGGTCCTATTAGAAAATTTAATTAAGAAAATATAAAAAAACTATACAAAAAAATTGTTGGAGTGTAGTTATTATTGTATTAAATCTTAATCGAGAAGAATAAAGTTTGTAGGTAACGCAATTTAAACAATCGATTTTGCTGTAGCTAATACTAAACTAATTACGGGGCGCATATGTCCGTGGACCCGTATTTTTTGTCGTTCATCTAGCAGATGAGATCTGCGGAAGTAAACATCCGTTCGCAATTCTTTCAGCGCCGACAAGGCAATAAGTAACGCTTAGCCGTGCACCGAGCATCTAGTCTAGGTACCATATATTACTATCTATTCTATACCTAATATATACAAGCGTAGTTGTTGAACGCTTTAGGATCGATAATCTGAGTGTATCACTGATTCACTGACCATGCACTGAGCGAAGCATACTAGTATTTACCGCCTCGAACTGTCAACTCGCGATTTACTTTTAAATGAGTTGATCAATGTAACAAGACCCTTATAATCTCATCCTAAGCGTTTCCTCCTAGCGTTTGTCCCGGCCTGGGGTCCGTTGGGCAACCTAATACCAGAAATTGGCGTAGACACTAGTTTTTACGAAAGCAACTACCATCTGACCTTCCAACCCAGATGGGAAACTAGGCCTTATCGGGATTAGGTCCGGTTTCCTTACGATGATTTCCTTCATCGAAAAGCGACATGATATTTCGTAGGTACATAAGTTCTGAAAAACTCAGCGGTACGAGCCGGGGTTTGAACACGAGACCTACGGATTGAAAGTCTAACCAGCGCTTCTCAAAGCTATGAATTCTGGTCTAAACTCTGCTAAATGATTAACTACATCAACTAAACATGTCTAGGGGATTATCTTAGAGGTAATCCGCGATTGATGTGCATGATACATGCTATCTCATACACTATAAATGTATAAACGTGTCGCTATACATAATGTACCTTCTTATACATGGACTACCCGCGGCCCACGGCTTTTACCGCGTGTGGCATTAATACTTTCAACCCCGTTCACCTGAAGTTCAAAAATTCCTTTTTAGGGTTCCGTACCTCGAAAGGAAAAAACGGAACCCTTATAGGATCACTTTGTTATCTGTCTGTCTGTCAAGACCATTTTTCTCAGGAACGCGTGGAGGTAAGCTGAAATTTATATCAAATACTCAAGTCTAAGATAAGACCGCCAATTGTTTTACCTCTACTTTTCTGTTTGTAACTTGTGTATACTGTTTCTTTAATTTGAGGTGTGCAATAATAGTAGATTGTACAACAAGTGCATAAAACGCACCATTTTACGCGAGGCGTTTATCCATACGAGCGAGCTTGCGAGCGAGGATGGATATAAAGTACGAGCGTAAAATGGGTTTTATGGACGAGTTATACACTCTACTTTTTACTTCGATTGTGAGGAAATAAAAAGAATAGGAATTTCTTTCATAAGAAGTTTCACTTTATGCTGGGTATAGGCGGACTAAAACTCAATTTTATGCACAAGTGCATAAAAAATTGACTTCTTCTAAGGCTATTTTGACAATGGCAATTTTTTATGCACTTGTGCATAAAATTGAGTTTTAGTCCGCCTATACCCAGCATAAAGTGAAACTTTACGAGCATGAGAAGTAAAAAGAATATTTATGTTATGTTATGTTATGTCTATTGTCCCTTAGAGTTGTGAAAAAATCAAACTTAAAAGCCAACGCAATCATTTTTCTTTTAATTACACAATAGGTAGGTCTTATATATGACACCATAAAATTGTAAATACCGTTAGTTTATAATCTAACTAGCGAGATTGTAAACTATCGAAAAATTGTGAACCGTAACGTACTGCTTACAATTTAACTGATTATTTTTCGTTAGATTATAAACTATCGACTAGGAACCGTTATATTGTCAATCGTAAAGCCCCTCGCACGCTGATTGGTCGGTTTCCAGAGCCTAGATACTTAGGTGCGACGACGAGCGAAGCGAGGAGGAGTGCGTTAGGCTAACAGGAACTAAACAACGCGCGACGCCGAGCGAGCGAAGCGAGCGTGCCGCGGCAGCGGCCGGCGAGCGCCAGAACCGACTTTTTTAATAGCACTTTAGTTTCTCACTGACACCTGTGTTTGATTGCTAAGTTTATAAATACTTAACGACATACTGTAAAACCGACCAATTAGCGCGACGCATCTATCTAGGCTCTGGAAACCGACCAATCAGCTTGCGAGGGGCTTTAAGTTTGACAATATAACGGTTCCTCGTCGATAGTTTATAATCTAATGAAAAATAATCCGTTAAATTGTAAGCAGCACGTTACGGTTCACAATCTTTCGATAGTTTACAATCTCTCTAGTTAGATTATAAATTAACGGTTTTGACTTTACGGTGACATATACACTGTCTGTCACTCAAGCTGGCCTTTTTGAAGAACTATGCATTATTGTATATTAGATAGAGACGGGGCAAATTGTCGATTTTCGAACTTCGCCACCCGGAATTACAGAATATAGCAATAGAATAGAACACATTGAAATAAATGAAATCTGGTTATAACTCAAACGCTCTTCTTATTGTAGATATTAACAGAACGGAAATAATGCAACGTTCACCAAATTACTAGCAAGAATGTCTACTATTAAGTTCAGTCCTTTTTACCCTTACTATGAGGGACTCTAAGTGTTTTTTTTTGTATCACTATGGTGGAAAGTGAAGCGCGACGATCCGCTTGATGATAAGACTCTAGTTTATCCTATAGACGCCTGCACCTCCGGAGGTGTCACATGTGCGTTGTGTTCTGTTTAATATATAGGAGGATGGGGAATGCACTGTGTTGACGGCTTAAGGAACCTCTGTCGTCAACGTCACTACATCTTTGAGCTCTCTCTCACGACCGTACTCACCAGTAATTAATAATAATTCCAGTGACTATTTACTTATCAAGTATATCATTATTCTGAACATTGTAGGGTCTCTTGGCGTGGCGGGCAACAGATACAAAGTGTGCGTTCCTCATCGCAATTTTTTTTATGCAGTATAGGCCGGCGTATGGGGAACATGGAAATTTCCCGAAAAACATTACCCCGATTTGTATAATCTCGATTTTTATAATCCCGAATTTTGACAAGTACGAATGTCAAAATTCCGAATTTTGAAATCACGAAAGTAGAAAATCCCGAATGCAATATTTCCGAATATTAGAAGTCCGATTGTTACTTGCTCGAATCCTAAAAATCCCGATTGTCAATTTCCCGAAAAATTAAATTCCGATTATTTTAAATCCGAAAAACTAATGACCGATCGGGTTTTTGGCTATTCGGTAATACGAATTTCGGTTTTTTGTATATTCGGAATGATGAAAATCGCGCTTGTGTTATGTCGATATCTTGGCGGGTAATTAGTTTAAAATGTTTACTTTGCAGAAAACCAATTATGCAGAAATTACAATTAGCAGATTTATTGGTTCTGCTGTAAAAAATGGGTTAATTTTGGTTAGAACTCACCTTTAACTAAATCAAATGGCTGTTCAAAAAGTGGGTTAGGTTAGGTTAGAACTGTGACCCTCAACCAACCCAAACGGCTGCAAAAAAGTGGGTTAGGTTAGGTTAGAACTGTGACCCTCAACCAACTCAAACGGCTGCAAAAAAAGTGGGTTAGGTTAGGTTAGAACTGTGACCTTCAACCAACCTAAACGGCTGCAAAAAAGTGGGTTAGGTTAGAACTGTGATCCTTAACCAACCCAAAACGGCTGCAAAAAAGTAGGTTAGGTTAGGTTAGAAGTGTGACCATACTGTGACCCTAAACAACCAACGAAAAAAAATCGGGTTTTTAAAATTTCGGAATAATGTTGAATCGGAATTAATAATTTCGGGATTATGACAATCGGGATTCGTTGTTTTGAAATTCGGAAATATCGGTTTCGGACTTTTATTGCATCGGAATTTTTAAATTCGGTATTATATGGCTCGGGATTTTAAAAATCGGGTTTTTTACTATTCGGGATTTAAAATATTCGTACTTTAGTTATTCGTAATTTTAACTATCGGAATTTTAATGGGTCGGGCATTACAAAATCGGGATTTTAAAATTCGGGATTTAAAAAATCGGTATAAAGTTTTTAGGGATTGTGTAGTGTACCCCGGCGTATGACCACAATCTTACCTGATGGTAAATTCCTTACAAATAAATTCACGCAGTTAGCTAGTAAGGTCTGTAAACTCATAGTAAGGGCTTGTTCTATTGCATGTGTCGGCTCCGACTGAAATATATGTTTTGCTGGAACGGGATGACTTATGTGAGGCAGCGTCTCGAGACTTGCGGCATTGACTCTAACGAAATTACAAATGGCCCCTGTCCCCGGCTCAACCGCAACCACTTTGCGGAATGCATCTAGAAATAAGCAAGGAATTGCTACAATCGGCCTTATTGACCACTAACTGCAGTTCGGTTCATTTGGTTGGACGCAATTAGTCTATGGTTAGGACTATTATTTCAGGCAGCCTTAAGGTGATATTTATTTTTAGAGTATCTTTTAACAATGGATATTTAATTATTGACGATGTACTTAGATAGGAATGCCTTGATTATAATTTTAGAATATATTAAATATATAGTATAGTATGCCATCTTGATGATATTCTAGGATTCATTAGGTAAATTACATAATGCTGGATAAAGTGCATTATAGTAGAGGCGGGAAAAACAGGGATTATCGGCCAAGTAGGTATATGATACTTAGAGCATTAGGATAGGGTAGGGTTACGAGGGCGGGTATCATGATACTTTTCTCAAATACGATCTTTACAGATACGATGATTTCTCTGTTAAAAAAATCAGCTGTTCGTATAACCTGCCGCCATCTATGACACCAAGGTTACTTTGCAGGCTTAGGCCTCAAAAGTTGTATGAAATCCCAATACTGTCTCCTCGATTTTCTATCTAATCAGCCCAAGAAAACGAATGATTATGGTTTTTAATTATTATTTCATCATCATCAACTTAAGAGTGATGGAGTTCTACGCCTGTCTTGCGCCAGTTCCTTGACATTTTGATACGAGACGGGTCCTACTTTTTCCTTCACTTGGTCCATGTAGCTGCGTCTGGGGTTGCCTCGACCTCTCTTGCGTTCTATTCTTATTTATTACTGTCAAAATTGATTTGCCCATATCCGGCATCTAGTAAGACACTTTAATGTGTATGCAGTAGTTTCGTAAAGCGCTGGTCGCACTTCGCACATTGTAGTCACAGCGGCACAATTCAATTTCTCACTGTCCGCCGCGCGCGACTACGACTTATACTTCATAGGATAACACTTGACCTCGCGACCTCAGTACAGGCACAGAATAAATAATATTACTACGTTCAGAAGGTTTCAGGTAAGGAAACCCTTGTTCAGGTAGGCTAAACGTGACCGTCATCTTATAGAGCAGTATATATTATGTAAGCTAAATAGAGGCGAATCGGACCACAAGCCGAAACGGATCCAGGTAACCATTTTTTTTTCATTCATAAGATCGGGGGTAGCCACAGAGTCTCGCGTTGGGCTGGAGCTTCCCGCACGCCGCAGTAGCGGCCGCCATGGCATGACAATGAGGGTTTCCGGAAATCCAGGTGGCGGCACTGTGACGAGAGGTCTCTTTGACAGCAGCTGTCAAAATCCACCAAATATTTTTTTTGCGTATTACGACCATCAGGGCTTGATGATTCCGGCACTATCGAGGTTGGATAAAACACGGCCAGTATGTTGTTTCGCTATACGGTGAACTGCGGTGTTCGGTAGAGTATCCGTCCATCCTACAGATACACATCAATAAGAATGTGGTTAAACATGATTGGTGGATGATGACAGCGGGACTTTTCGCCGTGGTGCTGCCACCTGGCGAAAATATCGGTTCATGAAACCCTAATTTTCTTTAACCTACAACTTTAGCTTGACAGTTAATTTTATTATTGTGACGCATTTTGTGACTTCCCTAGCCAGAAACTACTGCAAAATCATCTAGCATTTAGAGGACACAGTTCAGGTAAGAAGGCATATCAAACGTTTTGCGAAGCATTCAGATTGGGATTTTATTTTTATTTTTTGTTTTAATTACACAATAGGCAGGTACATTGTCTCTCAAGCTGTTTCGATATGCCTTCTTGAAAAACTACGCATTATTGTATATATTATCTTTAATGTACCTACTACTATTACTGTTTTGAAAAAATAAGTCCCGCCGAGTTT
The DNA here is from genome assembly GCA_911728535.1 of Pammene fasciana. Taxonomy (NCBI): domain Eukaryota; kingdom Metazoa; phylum Arthropoda; class Insecta; order Lepidoptera; family Tortricidae; genus Pammene; species Pammene fasciana. The sequence goes on from OU452289.1 coordinate 4,727,429, forward strand.
CTTGCCGGTAATAAGTAATACTTCTCGGGTCAGAGGTGTAGGGTTTTAGAACCGGTGGTAGTTTCTTTTTTCTCTCTGATGTTCATAAATGCTTTGTAATGTGCCTAAATTGAAGAATAAATATCTTTTATCTTTTAATAACTTAAGTAATTTGCTCTACTATTGTGTTAATTGCTAATCTTTACTGACTAAATTAGGTACTAAGTATAAAACAAAAATTACTAAAGAGTCATTTCGAATTATGTCATAAATGATTAAAATAACTTTAAAAACATCTCCATCTACACTGCAAAAAAACTGCCTCAAATTACCAATGAAAAAGAGAAAAAGACACTTTAATATTAATTCCAACTATACCTGCTCAATATCAAGGCATAAACGCTGGAATGCTTCATTTGTTAATATTACTACCAAGAGTACAGGTATTTTCTATAAGATTTCGGGATTTATTTTCAAATGTACACATAAAGTATGATCGTCCTATTGTTTTCATATTGAAGAAATGAGTGGACCGTTCCGAGGCGATCGTGAAATATTTACAGTACAATAGCAATACTTCCTCTTTTCGGCTGTCTTCAACTGACACCAAGTAAGCGACATTTTTAGGACGTCGAAGCCAAAATGGCTAAAACGGAATCCTGAAATAGTTTTATCATACTGTCCTGTCCGTTATATTATTATGTCACGTATTTTAGTCGAAAATATTTGGGGGTTGAAAATGTGTGGTTTTGTGGACGACTTAACTATGGAATGGACATTAAGTAAAGTCATATTTTTAATTAAAGAGTAATCTGACAGCTCCTGCTTTACATTGTAAATCACTTTGCATGGCAAGAACTGCCAGTTTACTACCTTGAATTAATAATTTTAGTTTAGGTCTATTTTTACATTAAGTACTTATTTCGTTTAAATTCCATTCAATGTTATTTCATTTTATATAACGCTCGAATTAAAAAAAATTAAGCTCGAAAATAATCGCACACAAAACTTTGTCGCCAATTTTTTTGCACGGAATTAATATTATAAAATAAATAAATCATGATTTTAAAATTCCATAGCTGTTATTTTTAAAACATAATTTCATCGTTTTATTCAGAGTTTTAAATGTCACTTTCGAGTGCTCGAATCTCAAAAATCACCCCCTAAGTACTCAGAATCTCTGAATGCCTTTTACTAGGCTTTGATTTAGCTGCCCAGTTTAGCTTGTTTTCTTATAGCACCCGTGTAAACACTTTTGAAGTTGAAAGCTCTTTACGTTTGTATTCACAGTTCATATGATTCCTTTTATGGCCATAGCCGTACAAAGAAGTTACGTTTATACTTATTGAGGTTCACGAAACAATCATATTTTTATTTCAATAGGTTTTCTAGTTTTCAATAGAACTTTTCAGTAGCTATTTTACCTGCTACTATAGGAAAACTAATTTTAATACCAAAGAAGAACGTTGAATGAGTTTTATGGGTTGAGCTCATCATGGCGGCAACGCTTTGATACTTTTTTGTTTTTTGTTGATTTTCGTGGTTCTGTATGTAATATTGATAGCTTATTGGGCGGTGATCTAATGAAAAAGTGTGCAGCTAATGAAAAATCTGTCTTGAAACGCGTGTAATTATTGTTTGATTCAGAACAACCAGTAACCTCCGGAGTCGGGACCCTCGTGCCTTTTGTAGGGAGTAGCTATCACTCTACAAATAGCAAGCCAACAACGTTGCCTATCATTTATTTGATTACTTAAACAAAATAGGTACTTATCCATTGAAGACATTGTACCTAAAGATTGAATCTTATAAGCTCTTATTTGAGCCTTTTATGCTTGACACCTACAGGCAAAGTCCGCCTAAAATCCATTAGAGGTAAAAAAACAGAATGTTGAATTTGCCCTATTATCTAACAAGCATACTGGCAATATATACAAGCATACATACATTAAACAGTAATATAAAAAAACGTATAGTCGCCATCAAATATATGTGACCGGCCAAGGTACTCAAAAATATCTGAACGTGCACTTTATTGCCTTGATAATAGAGACGTTGTTCAGATATTTGATACTACCTTGGCCGCTCCGATATATCTGATGGCGACTGTACTTACCTAAAGCAGACTGAGCCACTTAGGTCATTCACCATCAGATCTATCGGAGCTGAGGTGGTGGTCACAAATATCGGAACATCGCCTCTATTGTCAAGGCAATAAAGTACAGCCTTGGCCAGAAGTGTTGAGCATAAGTGTTTTTTGTTTACAATTTTGATGTTAAGCATTATTTCCCTATCCTAACAATGTACGGTAACGGTAAATGTTATATTTTATTTATAAATATAGAAAACTTCACTTAATAACACTTTCAAGGTACTTAATAAATATGAAAACAGAAGGTACCAAAAATGTAAATTTAAGTCGGTGCGACATATTGCAAATATTCTATGCAGTTACTACTAACTTCAACAAAACATGCCTATAAGTTTAAATTAATTGACAAAATAACTTAAACAAAGATGGAAACGATGGACTAAACTTTCCAGTTTTGTATGAAAATCGCATTGATGCTCAACACTTCTGGCCAAGGCTGTACATGTTCCGATATTTGTGAGCACCTCCACAGCTCCGATATATTGGTGACTGTACTCGACATGGAATTAGTTTAGTGATTAAGTCAATCTGCGAATATGGCAACAATGCTACCGTTGACCGTTTCCTGGCTAACCTGATCTATGTTCTAGATTAAGTTCAAAAGTTAGAGCAACTTTGTCGATCAGACGGACTAACTTTAGAATTTATGTTATTGACATTAAATTGGAATGTTTGAATGAGGAGCACTTAACTTGATATGTCGTTGGCTTTTATGGCTTTATCTACTGATTTTAATGTTGTATTTGTACTATAATAATATAATATAACTTAAAACATATGAATAAGATTAGTAAGATTGTCCCCAAATATTTATAAATTTATTTATATTTATATGAATGTGACAGACATAGGCCATGGCCATAAATGTTCACATGGCTTTAAATAAGAATCATAAATGACATAAACAAAAAATGTATATGGCATTACAACATTCTGCGAATGATAGCGGACAGGGTTGACTGCCCCTACATGTCGCACTGCGAGGGACTCCATGCCCCTATCAGTGTTGTCCTTTTTAGGGTTCCGTAGCCAAAATGGAGAAAACGGAACCCTTATAGTTTCGCCATGTCCGTCCGTCCGCTATAATAAAATAAATCGGTTGAGCCGTTTTTGAGTTATCATTCAAAAATCCATAGTGAAAGGACGTAAGTAAAAATGACGTAAGCGCCGCCAAATTTCCCGTAAGAAACGACCTTTTGAATTAATGGTCTCAGTTTACGGAACCCTACACTGAGCATGGCCCGACATTCTCTTGGCCGGTTTTTTAAAATTGTTAGGGTTATTTGTGTGTATTAACCCCTTAGCATGTAAGTTTTACTAATGTGATATGTGTCAATGGTTACACGAAATAAAAATATTCATTCTTTCATTCATTACCAACCACAAAAGCAGATACACACATACTATCATTAGTCGTTCCCTCAGAGCTGAAGATCGTGACATCATGTCCTTCTGTTGAAGACCAGGGGGTGATTTTTGAGATTCGAGCGCTCAAATCTGACATTTACAACCCTGTCTAAAACGATAAGGAGGTGTTTTAAAAATAACAGATACAGGATATTATTTAACCTACTAATTTCATCCAAAAAAAAATTTGAAAATATGCGATTATTTACGAACTTAATTGTTTTAATTCGGGCACTCGAATGCCTAAAATCGCCCCCCAGTTCCCTTCTTGTCAAGGCGATAAAGTGCATGTTCAGATATTTTTGAGTAGTCTGGCCGCTCCGATGGCGACTGTACTTTATTACTAATCCTCGGCTCCGTTGCTAATTTATTTAAGCTTCAAACTTAAACTTCAATAAGCTTGCTTTAAATAAGATAAATAAGTTCTGCCAACGCAAACCTACTTAGTGAACTTTCCTAACACCATTATAGAAAGGGAACGGAGGTTTTTGTATCGATGCCACAGACATATAATACCTAACTGCCTAGATTACGCAAGTACACCATTCGCTAGCCAACGATCATGGATATAGTACTTACTTACTTAATAGGTTGGATTAAGTAGTTATTTAATAAATAAAATATTTATATACTAATCTTGTAAGTCGATTTGGATTATAATCGACCTATGTATATGTGAATAAAATTTTTTATTGCAATGGACATTAAATTTGTTGTACAGACGACGACAAAGAGATATTAGTTGTTGCAGGCGTCCATAGGCTACGGTAACTGCTTACCATCAGGTGGGCCGTATGCTTGTTTGCTACCGCAGTGGTATAAAAAAAAACATGTGTGTCATACAAGGTGTAACAAAAATACGGGTGATCCTTTTAAGAGCATAATTGGTATCGCATTCTTATTATGAAAAACTATGATAAAAAAAAATCCGCGAAAAAAATTTTGGTTTTTTATCCGTTGGCCGGCCGGGACGACGTGTTCCATACAAAAAAAACATTTCGCGTCCAAAAAATTTTAGTTCTACTTTTTCTTACTCGCAATACGATACCAATAATGCCCTTAAACGGATCAGTAGTATTTTTGTTACAACTTGCGAGGTCTATCTCAGATACATTTCGGCGGTCGGAGCAGACATCGTTACAGGGTAGATAATACGCCAAGTTGGAATATTGCTATGATAAGGTGTTGATAGATCGGCGGACGTCGGCACGCCATTCTGATATTTGCTCGTCTTTGTTACTTTGTTCTTGTTTCATGACCAAGTAAAATAGCAGAATACCTGAAAGATTGACTGATTAGGTATAACGAAAACAATTGCCTAGAAAGTGATCTTTATTCAAGTAAAAAGTATTTATTGAAGTTAAATATATCTTGGGCTAAAGATAAAAAATTTGTCCAAGAAAATATTTACTTATGTTTAAAGAATAATATTTTCGCGTTGGTATTCTTGGCTGAAGATACCTTTTTTTTGGTGTAGCAGGCTATGTTTTTTCTATTACGTGTTTGCATTTTCCATCGTACAGCATTTTGAAATAAATAGATTTCTAAATGTATCGATCAGCTGCCCTAGCGCGAACCCCCTTGCCTTACGTACAGTCGCCATCAGATATATCGCCATCAGATATCTGAACAACGCCTACATTGTCAAGGCGATAAGGTGCTTGTTCAGATATTTTTGAGTACCATGGCCGATTCGGTATATTTGATGGCGACTGTACAAGGCTAACATGGTAGAGGTATGTATCAGGGTGAAGGTATCCCTTCATATGTTAATCTACCGCGCTCGTCGAGTAGTTCCGAAAATCCCCTACTGGGCTCCTATACCACAGTCATCATATACGAGTACACTACCCCTTTTGTCAAAGAGTAACCTACTACGCAACGCATTGCCATAGTCTCTAAGTTTCCGTATTATTTATAACAATTCATAAAACAAATTCTCATAAAATTAACAATACAAACCGCCACTTGAAACGTAGGTACTCACGCGAGAATTAACCAATAATGTCTTAAGGAAATAAGATCAGTGCGGCAACGTTACCCGACGAGAGGATGCTCTTGCCATTTAAGGTCTCTAACGAGCGATAAAATCCCCCGAATTCCTTTTTAACTGCTCACAGAGTTTACCTGCGGGTCGGTAAATAGGGGCCCACATTTGGTCGCCGGATTTTGATTCACAATCTGAAAATAGGAAGAAATTTCACTTAATTCAAAGCCCGGATCTATGTAATTTGAGAGACACGAATGCTCTTATTATTGTCAAGCACGGGAGTACACGATCGGGGATTTTAGAATTCGGAACGTCGGATGGGAGAGTGGTGTAAATTAAAATTAGTGTTTTTAGAAACATGCAAACATCCTGGATGAAACATACCGGAGGATGGCCGGAGAAGATGCAGACCGAAAAAGAGATGGCGGGAATATGCACCAGGCTGTGACGAGTGGCTGAAGAGAGGGGAGGCCTTTGCCCAGCAGTGGGACGCAACATAGGCTATAAAAAAAACATGCTATTACAGTGGCCTTTTAGAGTCAATATTGTTAAGATCCAATACTAGTCAATAAGAAACCTGTCGATTTTGGTGAAGATTACCCGGCTTCTGACCTTTTAACGACTTTGTTTTGAAGTCGTTAGGGCTGGCAATCTGTTATTTGTCAATAATATCACAATATCTTGAAAAAATAGAATAGGTAAAAAGCAAGAGACGATATTTGGTTTCCGGATTCTGATTTACACTCTAAATATACAAAGATATAGCAGTTATAGCACTTAGTTCAAAGCCCAGATCTATGTGATGTGATTCGAGAGACATGGATATTCTTGGCAAGCGCGTAAGATACAATCGGGGATTTTCAAATTCTGAGAGGTCGGATGGAAGAACACAGAAAACGAAAAAAACATATTTTGGGAAAAATGGTGGTAAAAATTTGAATATTGTCAAATCATCTTTTAGAATAAGTTACTAGGGTTCTGCAGTTCCTAGTTCAGCTTTAGAGCTTTATTATGTCCATAATTTACCTCTCTGTCTTTGGCTTAGTTCATTGATCATTGCAGCACTCGGGAATCGGGATAGAAAGCCAATTATAATTTGGCTTGCCGAGATCAAATACTTAGGTATGCCCTACAATAACTATTTAATACGGGATATTTACCATGTAAGTTTGTTTTGATGAGCTTCCGATATTTCGGCACAGTTGCATGCGCCATTATCACGGAGTAACTGAAGTTGCTGCGAGTGTCAGTTGTGGTCTACCCACCAGTGGCGGCGCGTCCATAGAACACGATTCCCGTCGGCTTGCCTAAGTTTCAGGCGCCTGAGCAGTTTTCCTACTTCTTAGAAGAAGAAATTTTAAGACAAATTCAGTACCGGCTTGCTTAAGAAAAATTTTGACCCACCGCCACTGCTACCCACGCACCATAGCGATCTATAGCCTCTTTACTCTTACTTAGGTATGTTATAGTCGATCCTGCGCAGTTTCACGCTAGCTGTCACCGGCGCTCGTAAGTCACGAAGGTATGCTACTATTTTGTCCGGTCAGGGATACTTAGAATTACCGACAGGACGGCGTTTAGTTAGTTACATTTTGCGACACAATTACATTTTGTACAGAAATTATGGTATGGTACATTTTTCATTTACGGTTGCACAGTGATTTTCAGTGTGTCCTCTACACACTCATTTATAGAGAAAAAAGGGTTTAAGTTAAGTTGCGTGGTTTTACCATCTGATGGCAGTTCTGCCTCAAATATGACGATAGGACGCTCTTGTGTACGGGCCTGTTGGTTTAGTAGCGTTACGAAGTCTGTGAGGGTGGCTGCTTTTACATTTAGGGTTTAAACTGACTATTACTGTACTTTATCTCGTTGTAGTAAGGTTTAAAATGTGTAAACTTTGTTGCAAGGAAAAATACGCGTTCTAAATATACCTACTTGGGTGTACCGGGGTTTCTATTTGCTTTGCAAATGTTTCTTGAGTATTCCAAATGTTCTGGAGTTTTCGACGTTTTTGATTATATAGGTATCCCTGAGATAAGCTGAAACTCTGATGTAGAATCGTTTATACATGTATTATCCTACAGCTTCTTTTAACTGGGATGTGTCAATCTGATTTATGAGTTAGGTCCGTATCTTCATTTACAGCTGGGCACATTTTTTTGTTACGAAATTTTGCCTTAGAAATACCGCTACCGGCATCGCGCATTAGCCGAGTAGAGCCCTACCCTTTCTTACCCCTTGCCCCCCTGGCTTTACCCTTGGTGTAGTATGACGAAAATGTATTTTTAATACAGTTGCTCAAAAAAGTGCTTTTCTTGTAGTGGTTTAGCGTGCGGAAAGTTTGATATCGCGCACTAGTGCTTTTTACTTTTCCAGCCAATCACAGCCAATCACAGCGCCGCACCGCACCGCGCGGAGCGTTCGGATACATGTACTAAAGTAACCTCAAAGTGAATAATTGTCAATTTTATAATTTTTTCGCAACTGTATTAAAAAACTACGTTCGATACTCGTGCGTAAATGTCATTCTTCACTCGTCCCGAGTCTTGCCTACGGCTCGTGGCAAGATATCTCGGTACTCGTGAAGTAATGACATACTTTCCGCACTAATATCGAAATGTACTATTATACAACTATAATAAACAACTTTTTCAAGCGAGAAAACAAACTGACAAAGTTTTTAGTGATGTCTGTGTTCTATTAATGTTGGGTCTTAAATGTTTATATATGGGGTTTGTGAAGACAGGTTACACTATATAACAGAAAATTGTATGGCAAATTATCACTTTCCAAACAGTTTTTCTCAAAGTTTTATTTGGCAGAATCATCAGATGGCATACCTAATATAATAGGGCATACCTACATTTGTTATTCAACCACCAGAAAGCCTCTAAACTAATTTGGAGAGAAGGCGAGATGAGATAGTCAACCGTAGAAGATTTCAAACAAAATATTTTGTAGTGTTAGTATGTCTCACGAAAGTTTAAACTTAATAAAACATTTTTAATATAAATTTGACCAATACTAACGTAACATCACAGCGAGGGGCAAGAAAAAGTGGTCAGCCAAAATCATATTTAGGTACACAAAGTGTTCACTTTTCACAGATCAGTCCTAGGGCTAAGGCAGCACACAGTGATCTTACATACCTGCCTAGATCGAACTTTCTCACGCTTTGGTCAGCATAAACGCTCACACAGACCTCTGTTTCCCTGCGAAGTAAGATGCTGTCATCGTTCAACAGAAAGTTCAATTACTATAAAACTTCATAACATATATTCGATCAGCGAAGCAAAGTTTACAACCATACTACCAAGGAATAAGGTTCAAAATTGCACTTTTTACACACATGCCACTCCATAATGCGACGGGCAGACAATTTTTCGCATGCGCGCTTCACTTGCGCTAAACAGCTCGCAAGAAGGACAAGTGTTACGTCACGCTTGAACAAATTGATGTTCCTAATGGCTACCATTACGGACGTTGTGTCCGCTCCATCGCACATAAAGGTCGGACCCGGGAACTGAAAAGAAAGAGTATGAAAAGTTGTCATAAATTCCTGTGAAGCGATGTTTAGCTAACCCTTTATTTGAGTTTGTGATTGTTTTGCGGATGCGATAGAATTGGTTGGAGTTCTGAAATAAGAAAACTTTGAAGGATTGGCGTTAATGCTGATTACGCTAGGCGTTTATGTTGTTCCCATACTATTTAGCTGTGTAACTTTTATCTTTAGCTAAAAACTTTTAATTCCATTTTCACCCCTCCGGCACAGAATAAGGGTCGGTTGCACCAAACCGTCTGTTAATGTCAACGTCATCGTAAAAAAAATCTTGTACGACAAAAAGTTTGACAGTTTTCTATATCTGTCATCCGTCTTCATATTTAACGTTGCGAGTACTCTGTTAATTGTGCGTGGTGCAACCCACCCTAAGTAATAGTGATTCATACAGAACGGCCACGATACACCCCGCTCCATTCTAATTACCTCATCCCGCGGCGGCCGATTGGTAGGTAACCAGTAGGTTATCAGTCAGATTGGCAGCGCGTAATGAACTTACGTATAGTCGCCACCAAATTACCGGAGCGGCCAGGGCACTCATAAATATCTGAACCTGCACTTTATCGCTATGACAATAGAGGCGTTGTTTAGATATGTGACCACCTTGGCCGCTCCGATATATCTGATGGCGATGGCGACTGTACACACAGAAGTGCGGTACACACATAGGCGCTCAAACAAGTTTTTATATGATGTGTCCGCCCTGTGCTCCTAGGTCTGATACCAGTGACGCGCTTGTTTTATACAAATATTTGGGACGTTTTCAAGTTATTAAAGCTACATCATTGTCAGTTGTTAATAGAGTTTATTTCCAAACGATTTTTTATGGCAGTCACGCCTTATTGACAACCGAAAATCATGTACCTTTGACTTGAAAGCGTAACATTTAGATTTTATTTTCACTAGGTATATGTTGCTAGGTTTTCGAAACCGTTCATGGTGCTTTTATTATTATTATTTCAAAATGTTTCATAAACCCCAGTTTGATACTTTTTTAACCCACTTTAATTCCATACAAGGAGGAGATTCTACATTCGGTTTGGTGATTTTTTTAAATGTATGTTCACCGATTATTTTGAGACCCGTGATTATGAATGCACGACTAATTATAAACAAATACATTTTTGTACCTATGTTATAGGTTCGCTCAATACAAAGTTTGGCATTTTATACGTGACAATTAAGGGTCTGTGATATAGTCAAAGAGGTAATGTGCCTAGTTCTCCTTAAGCCACCTTAAGCTGACACTTGATGCCGATGACACCGTACAGAACTAATTTAAGTTGCCCCGAGTTAGGCCACAACAGCACCGCACAGCAAAACGAAAGCCTCGTTGGTCAGATAAAAGTTAGTTATCTGAAAACTCTGAAACCAACTTTACTTATCGACTGTCTTCAGGTGGATAAGGGCGTAGATCTCCCCTTTTAGACTTCGAAACTATTTATTTACTGTCTATAAAATTTGTGAAACTGTTGCTTCCTTTCCTATTAAAATACCTAGAGTTAGGAGAACCAGATTGTAAGTGATATTTGAATTAAAAGCTTTACTCATTTTAAGATAAAGAACAACTGCTCATACGAAACTATATGTATACTTCTGTATTTTAGGAATATTCTATTGCCATACAACGGGGGAACCCGTTTTATGGCAATGCCAAATCGTTGATCGAGGAATGAGCCAGCCCTGAGATCACCTGAGGACTGGAATCCAAGTGTCCTCTTCAACTCCTTAAAAGTAAATAGAAAAGAAAAGTATTATATACTGACATGTCACGTAATAAAAAATTACAAGTACCCACAGAACGCATTAGGTACTAGGTAAGTATAATGTATTCCGTGAGTACCTATAGGTATCTACGAGTACATAGTTAAACTTCTTCTTAATGTAGATTAAGACATAATATTTACGAAAACTCGCGAGCACTAAACATAAGTTAGCATTGTTTATACCATGTTATGCTATATTACAATGTCCAGATGCTCTAAGAAAAATGTTTTGTGAATAAGACTTTTTTTTATTTTATTTCATGCATATCGTAAGTATTACTCGCAGTAAGTATTAGTCAAAGTTGTATCACGTGACGGTACTATTTACATCCAATTAAAAGAGCCATTGCGTCATCTATCACTACTAGTTTTATACGTTCCATCTAGTATGTTATCTGTGGATAAGGGAAACTCGATTAAGGAAAGAGAAAAAGTAATTGGAACCGCAGGAAAGAACAGTTTAGTAGTAGTTTAATTAACCATCGACAGGCGACGCCTCGTCTGTAATGATCTGATGAAGCATATAGACGGATACCCAAACTTTAGTATTGCATATCTTTCCTAAATATAGCAAAGAGTGACGCAGATATTCAACTTTATAATAAACCACAAGTGTCTGACGTGTGTCTAAAGATACCAGCCAATTAAGTCGAGTGCTTAAGTATACAGAGTGTGAGATTTAGTAGGCCATTGCTGAATCTGGAGGACTTTTTATGCACTAATCGAGACGAAGAGGGACGCGAGACTCTTTTTGGATATCTTATTAGCTTAGCTATAGATATTGTATACGTAGTTGAGTGATTTAAACTAATGTGACAAAAATAAAGCAAGCGGTCGAGGTGTTCATATTCAAGTAGATCTTAGAGAATAAAAACGTATTAACGTTATCACTTCACTAGTTATGCTGCTGTACCGAGTACATTTATCTCTTATTGATCAGTAGAAAATAATCAGCTGACTGACTTACTCAAAATAAGATTCATAACATTAATAAGGAATTACGAAGCTAAATGAGAACAAAAACAGACTATTAGCTAACTAGGTTTGTTTTTAAACTTTCGCTCCAAGAGAAGTCGGATTGAAAAATAATAAAATAAGTAGGTAAAAATTAAAGTGTACCAGCAAGTTTTGCTTGCCTTGAGAAACTTGTTCAGATTGAATAAGAAATAAAGCATTTATACAGCAATGTCTTATCACATTTAACTCATGCTTCCAATCTTGAACTTATTTGTAAGGAGATATAGTTGCTTTTGGGATGGAGTGGTTAAATCCGATGAGGTCAGAATGGTGTGTTGACGAAGCTCGGACGATGCCGAGGGTTCTTAGGTCCAGTCGCAGCGAAGCCTTATTGTCGTGGACTGGAGATATACATAGTTGTTTAGAGAAACATTTGAATTTTGTTGGAAGTAGCTTCTTCGTTTGGTGGTTCCTGTGTTGATTAAATTTAAATAAATGATTAGCTTTTATCTCCAAATATTGAAATAACATTATGATGTGTTTTAATTGCTCCAATGATTATTACAATCAGTCGTACCTATCTCATTGTGGTAATGGTGGACCAATCTAGTCTGCTTTGATTTATCATTTAAGTCCCAAAATGTACCTATAGGAGAATGTATCGTTTAAGAGTAAATGGCATTATGATTGAGTTATTAACATTTTGATGAACACAAATTTTTCCTCAACTTTTAAATGTAATTGTAAAATTTCACCTTTAAATAGTGGGTTATCTGTATTTGAGTTTATAATGTATGTTAAAACAACTGTTAAACCCAATTATATAAAAACTATCTATATTAGAAGCCCGATTTCTTGGTAACTCCAGAGACATTTTGAGTAACGCAAGAGACACTCAAAACTGTCGGTCAAAAAGTTGATTGGCCCAGTTCTATGTAGGTATTATATTATGTATGTGCTGTCACTGACATTTGGTAAGTATTTACTATAGTTTGTTGGTGTTATACATTTTTGTATTATAATACAGGTCATGCTTATTTATATTAGATTTATGAGTTTCATGGAACTAAATAGTTGATATAAAAAAGGTTACTTACTGTTTATACAGGTAACTACCCAGGAGGTAAGTTTGTATATTTAAAAAGAACAACCATAAGAACATGTACGAAACATCACAAACGAGGGAATATTCCCGCTACATTGTATTCGCAAGCCCTCAAGTAAGTGGACAGCTTTGGGGCGAGTTCCCCCATTTGTGAGTTCGGCTGACTTGCCCCAACTTGTTCCATTCGCCCCTGGGGCATTCCAGTAGCTTACCAAGTACAAGTTACTAGCCTTCTCAGACTTTCCAGTATAAATGTGCTCTCCGATACTAACCAAAACATTTTTAACTGATCAGTGGTAGTCCTTACGTGCTTATAATAAGGTTTAACATTGTATATACTTGTTACGGATTTATATGCCATGTTACATTGGCGCCCAACAACTTGATAATACCAGTGATAATACGCCCAGGAAGCTTGTTAGCTCGACTTCTGTGGCTTCGCACTAGATAACATTGTGTTTATAGATTTAAACTATTTAGATAGCCTCGTTTGCAACTAGGGCAGCTTAGGTACAAATGATTGGAAGTTTAAGTCTAAACTGCCTTGTTAGATGTTACTGAGCGCAGGGTATTGTGAGACTCGCGCAGGGCTGATTGTTTATGTCATCTGAGTTATCACGGGGATGGAACTTACCTTGCCTTACAGTCGCCATCAAATAAATCGGAGCGGCCACGGTACTCAAATAAGAAATAACTGAACAAGCACTTTATCGCCTTGAAAATAAAGGTGTTGTTCAGATATTACTAAAATAAATAAATAAAATAAATAAATATTTGTGACCACGTTGGCGGCTCCGATATATCTGATGGCGACTGTACCTGTATGTCTGTGTGTGTATATGTATATTTCTTTGAGTCTGTCCGGAAAGAGACGTTTCGAGTGTGTCGTAACGATCGTGGTCGCAAACAGACGTCAGGAAAATAATAAAAGTAAGTTTACACGATTAAGTCCCGTTTTTCGTCGAAATCTCAATTTGCTCACAATCTACTCGTATACCTTAGATTACCTTAACTTTCTGAACGGCCTGGGGCCGGATTCTAACTTTGCATTTCAGTTTCCACACAACTCTGCTCCAACACACCTTCAATCACGTTTAACTCAACAATGAAGCTATATTTGAATTGGAATGCTACCACATTGGAACACTGGATTTAGATTCAGGCGGTACACGTTTATATATTGTTTCGTTCATTTACATTTACTACAATGGTAATGCATTTAAACAATAATCAACAATTACTCATTGTCACTGTCACTGCTGCCACTGCTGGGTGTCAAAATTGAGTGCATGACACTTGTGTGTGGTGTTGCAAGGCTAATAAGTTGAATTACCCAAAAACTTTAAAAATTTCGTGTTTCCTAATAATTTGTATAAATTAAAAAATAATAATAATAATATTGATGTTCAAAACTGTAAACAATGTCCTTGTTAGTTTCATGAGTTTTCATTAACACTCCTACTATTTTACTCCGTGCTCCTACTAAGGAAAGTAAGCAAACTCACTATATTTTATTTTAAAAAGGCATTTTTATTTACTAACATCAGAAGAGTGTTACTATTGGCAACATTTTATTTAATTCGTCTTCAAAGGGTCTACATACGGGAATATCAGCCATTAACGATGTCTACACATGGCGCAATCTCAACGTAAAAATGGAAAAGTCACCGCCATACCTTAATACCGTATTAAAAAACACTAAGAAAATTGGGCCCTGACGACAAGGATGCTGCAATACGTTAGAGACGTTTAGAGATGTTGCTTAACGTGTCTAACGTATTGCGGCGTCTTTGTCGTCAAGGCCCGATCTGTCAGGTTGGGAGGTGTAATAAAAGTGAATGGTCTCTACAATTGTAACGTTGCAACGTAAAATTGCAATGTCTAAAACGGCTATTAGACATTGCAACCTGCAGGGCCCAATCTGTTATGTACCCTGCCTCTCCCTCCCCTCCTTCAAACGGCTATTACACATTGCAACCTGCAGGGCCCAATCTGTTGTGTACCCTGCCTCTTCCTTCCCCTCCTTCAGCTCCCTACGGGCCCTACCTTCAATTACACCTTCCAACCTGACAGATTGGGCCCTGCAGGTTGCAATGTGTAATACCGCTTTCAGCTCCCTACGGGCCCTACCTTTAAAGCGGTAGTAGACATTGCAACCTGCAGGGCCCATTCTGTCAGGTTGGAAGGTGTAATTAAAAGCGGTATTACACATTGCAACCTGCAGGGCCCAATCTGTTGTGTACCCTGCCTCTCCCTTACCTCCTTCAGCTCCCTACAGGCCCTACCTTTAATTACACCTTCCAACATGACAGATTGGGCCCTGCAGGTTGCAATGTGTAATACTTGTTTTAAGGTAGGGCCCGTAGGGAGCTGAAGGAGGGGAAGGGAGAGGCAGGGTACGCACCAGATTGGGCCCTGCAGGTTGCAATGTCTAATAGCCGTTTTAATTACACCTTCCAACCTGACGGATTGGGCCCTGAAGGTTGCAATGTCTAATACCGCTTTAACGGGTGTAGTCTTAGGGTCAAAACACACCTAGCGGAATCACAGCGGAATTAAGCCAATTCATAGACAAAATGTCTTCCACTCCATACAAAAAATCAGCTACCATAGACAAATTTCCGCTACCATAGACATTTTGTCTATGAATTGACTTAATTCGGCTGTGATTCCGCTAGGTGTGTTTTGACCCTTAGAGCTTTAAGGGTCACAACACACCTAGCGGAATTCCTCGCGGAATAAGCGGAAGTAGCGGACATTTGTCTATGGTAGTTGATTTTTTGTATGTAAGCCATAGACAAATTTCCGCTACCATAGACAAATTTCCGCTACTTCCGCGAGGAATTCCGCTAGGTGTGTTGTAATCCTTAGGGTCAAAACAGACCTAGCAGAATTCCTCGCGGAATTAAGCCAATTCATACACAGAGTATATTGAATAGTAGGGTATAGAGATCACAGAGTATATTGAATAGTAGGGTATAGAGATATCAGTCAAGACTTTCGGATGCCGTGCCATCTATAAAAAGTTCACCGCAACTTTTCATCGGTATATACATCTATAGCTACGTATACAGCTATAATAGCGATGGCGGGCTTTTTAAATTTTATTATTTTATATCGCCATTGCAAAGGTCTGAGCAAACTGAACCAGGCCACATCATGTGTGAACCTCGCTTGCATTTTTCGTCTACAAGCTGCTAGGGAAGTTCACACATGATACTGTGGCCTAGTTCCGTTTGCTCAGACCACGAATAGATACAATGAAACTATATATTTGTTTTCTCTACATTTTATTATAATACTAATTAACCCGTCGAGCCCCAGCGTCATCACTTAATGTACCTTAATGTACGGGTAGTGATGACGCTGGGGCTCGACGGGTTTATAACATGGCACAAATTATTATTAGGTATTACCTACTGTACTACTTATGATATTGTTTCTCCAGATACTGAAATTACTGTACAATTTCTACCTCTCTGGTTATTTAATAATATGGGTGGATATGGTATATTTAGTAAGATTGCGGTGGATAAAAAACAGATAACTTTTATTTAAAATAAAGGAGCTGACAATTAATTGTTTCCTTCATTTTAAATAATACTACCGACTCATTTCTCGCATTCATCTTCTGGGTCAAGATCCGATCACATTCCTTTGAATAGTTCATTAGTGTCTTTCCGCCAGTGATGTAGGAAAAATGTATAAGATAATTTGGTTGTTTAGGACATTTTAATGACATTCGAAATGAGCTAGATTTTAATATTATACTGATATGGTAAAAAATAATTTAATTAGTCATATACTCCAGGGCACGTTTTATTGAAAGTTTGTCGAAAGGCTTAAAACCCACTCCTTCGGGTTTTCTCACAAAACGTTAACTGGGTAGGAAGGCAGTCTTTTTACAGTTTATGAATTACTGTTTACATTTTGGCAATAACGCAGTTCATTAACTGGTTACTTTGATGGATGATTTCACAGCCCTGACCACTTATTTCACCTTCGATTTTGAAATCATCAAAAAATTACATTTTATTTTGCGTATCATTCATTAACTGTTGGAGGTTTAGAGTTATATAATATGAATTTCGTAGCGTAAATAAATGTTTTAGTTTGTTGAGCAAGATTTTGTACAAAAATATTGATCAGAAAACTATGTAGGTATTATTGGCATATTTCACTGCATTTTTTTTGCAAAGCTACAGCATATAAAGGCTTTATTTTTATATAGTAGTACCTATGTTGCTTGATATAAACACTAACTTGCTAACAATAAAAAAATAGTAAGTAGGTATAGTCGGCATAAAATATTTCTGAGGACCCAACATACTCAAAAATATCTGAACATGCACTTTATCGCCTAGATTTGTGACCACATTGGCCGTTCGGAGTGGCCGCGGCAGCGGGTTCAATAACAAATTTAAAGGACTTTTCGAAATGGCAGGTACCACTTGGCAGTCGGCGCTTACGTCGCACGTTGTACAGATTCAACATTATATTCGACCAATAAAAACGTGAACGCCCCCCGCCAACTGGTACCTTCCCCGAAAAAAATATCGCATATTCATATTATAGTTGGAAGGTAGAACATTTACTATTGTTTTTTGTGGTAAATAAAGAAACAAACTACGATATTACTGACAATTTTTTTACATGCTTTAACTGTACTATATAAAGGGCTATGAAAAAAAATTATAATTTTATACTATTTTCTTAAGGATTTATTTACCCTTCTATCTGTGTATAAGTATACATGCTGGATTTTCTTTTTGGGTCAATGAGGGCAGCTACCGGATCCCGTGCTGCTGCGCGAAAATGGTCTTTAAAGATCTTCCCTCGATTTCAAATTAATGAAGATTTTTGACAAAATATTCAGGGTGCGAGAAAAATGTCCTTTTTGACAAACTTTTTTTATGATGCCATTCGATTCCATTCCTATCCAAGATCAAAAAATGTATGGGATCAAAAAAATTTTTTGACGCATCCTATGTTTTTCAAAAACCTGTGAATGCGAATCTTCATTCATTTGAAATCGAGGGAAGGTCTTCAAATACCATTTTCGCGTAGCAGCACGGGATCTGTAGTGCTCTCCCTTATGGGAATATAGTTCAGAGCTGGATACGGTTACCTTCTTTTAGTATGTTGTTGGGCACGACACTAGGACCCCAAAACTGCCCAGAGACCGGGACGTCGATGAATGTCTCTCGAGTAATGACGTCATAAAAATGGCTGCCGCTTCGTTACGAAAAGTGTAAATTTCATCCAAACTGTGCATTGCACCTATACGTGTGTAGTATCAAACGAAAGAAGATTAAATGTGCTATATTGTTGTAATACATTATATACTACTGTATATTACAGTTTGACAGCTATAAACGAAAACCCAAAATCAGGCTAAAAAATAATTCGGATATTTGCATTTTACAACAAAATTATAAGTCCAACTTTAAAGCCGAGTACTACAATAACAAAACAGGCTATTTAAGCTATACATTGCTATAAAAATTATTAAAATCTGGTAATAATTGTGGCAGCTATGTTAAAAAACATGTCGGCAGTGCCGAGCTATTTCCTTAGAGAGAAAAAATAACAATTTTCACAATTTACAGAATATCCGCAGAAGCTTCAAGTATATTGTTGGTCAAATAATTTGGAGCCCTTAAATGTCGGAAAAATATCTCTATAGTGATTGAGGTCCAAATAATGACGTTATGAACGTGACCACTACCGAAATTTGTAAAACATAAATTAAAGCTATACCATGACACATACACACATGTGTGTAGCATCGATCGAAAGCTTATTAAATTTACTATAATACATACATACATTATTTGTGAAAATAATGTACAGTTTAGGAGTTGTTGACAAAATAAAATATTTTTTTAGGAAAATAAAATGTATATGTTAATTCTGTGGCCAAAGAAAATACAATACACGAATGTTTTGTATAGCATTAAAAACACCAACTATTCAGCTATAAAACACAGTTTGAATGTATAAAATTTGATAAGAACTATAAAAGTTGTGCTTACAAATCTAAAGCACACTAACTATTTTACCTACAATGCACTCATACTATGAGAAGCTTGGGCCTAATTATTGACTAGTTTTTTCTAAATTTTGTAAGGATTTAGGGTTCCTTGTCATTAAAGTAAATAAAAAAATCGGCCAAGTGCGAGTTGACTCGCGCTCCGAGGGTTCCATATACATCACACAATTTTAACAATTTGTATTTTTAAGACCAACTTACGCTTGACCGCAGACTTTTTAGTGTTTTTTTCTTTAATGTACAGGCAAAAAACTATATTAGGTTTTTTTTTTCTAAAATGTAGGTTCGTCGGTTTCCGGGGGACGGAGAGCAATGGAAAATTTTAGCCTTCGGTCGGAAAGTCTGCGG